>JAEMWC010000384.1:377500-470000 GCA_016490735.1 Pachyseris speciosa
TTCCCGCAAAGCACGGTAGCTTACATGCCCGAGATCCTTCTTTAATACAATAATCCGACTTTATGACGTGTGTTGTGGGCATTTTACAATCTAAACTACGGATATTTTAAGGCTTCTCTTTTCGCATAGACCACCTTGTAGGATACCTCGACTAATACGATTGTCGGCAGCCATGGTTACTTATAAGTAATGCTAAAGAATGATCACCAGGAAACTGCAGTATCCCTCGTGAGATTTCCTCGCTGATGAGTTCGTGCAAAATTGACCATTTACACCGTGAAATCGAACTGCAGGGTATAAACTTTATCACAAGCCTGTCTATACAGTGCTTGGCCCTGTTGTCCAAAGCACAATTAAGTGACTAATCCAGGCTTAGTGTGTACTTTGACTTCAGCTTTATTACCTGCTAAAAAAAATATTTTTCTAGGGTTTTTGGCCCATCAGTTGCCATTAAGACTACTCCTTAGGCTTTTAAAAACAGACGAAATGAAACCTTCGAATAACTTAAGATCGTGGATTTGCGTTAATCGGCCTTCCGGACAGCTTAGCTCAGTACATTGAAATAATATGCGCAGGTTTGAGTATTAGCTTAAAAGGCGATGGCTTGTCCTATTCTTTTTGGAACACAAATCACTGTTTGCCGTTTTGAAGATGGAAATAGTTTGACTATATTTTCACTAGAATCCAGAGTAGAAATGAACCCACTTGCTTTCTTGGTCGATCAATGGCTGTAGTTCACCACGAAATTTCTGCAGGTCTAACTGGTTAAATCTTTTGGGATGTACCGCCGCGTACTCGAATGGTCAAGTTGTTGAACTGTATTATTCAAATAACTGCTCCGGGAATTTTTGCGTGAAAAAAATATGAAGTGAAGAAAACTATGCTTAGCTTCTGTCTCAAGACTAGCGGTCTGATATAATCCCCAACTGAAGAAATTTCGGCATTCTTAGAAATTTCTAAGGAGGGCAATCAACTACAGATACTGACTCCCTCGATAACATTCTGTTACGAATCAAATTTCCGCATTTGCAATAAATTTACTAGTCTCCATCGCAGCCGTTTTTAGTATCGTCACGCAACGATACCAAAAACGGCTGCGATGGAGACTAGTAAATTTACCAAACGTAAACTTCTTGTAATTAATATTATCTGATATCATATCAATTGATGAAATTCATATGTCTGATATAATCCCCAACTGAAGAAATTTCGGCATTCTTAGAAATTTCTAAGGAGCGCAATCAACCACAGATACTGATTCCCTCGACAGCATTCTGTTACGAATCAAATTTCCGCATTTGCAATAAATTTACTAGTCTCCATCGCAGCCGTTTTTAGTATCGTCACGCAACGATACTAAAAACGGCTGCGATGGAGACTAGTAAATTTACCAAACGTAAACTTCTTGTAATATTATCTGATATCATATCAATTGATGAAGTTCATATGACGTGCCTTTTCCTCCATAAAAATTACAAGATTTTCCTGTTTTATGGAATTGCTAAGAATGTAAGTCATCTTGTGTTGTGATTTTATGAGCCCCCGAGCCCAGCCTTAAAATAGTCGTTAAGGAATCAAAACAACTACAAAAAATAAAAGGCTTTAGATAAATTCGTGGAATAATGACAACAAGAGGCTACAATTAGCCTAAACCCGGGCTTGTAAAAAACAGTATTGTATCCCTAACTTAGTGCTAAACAAAAGAATAGAGGGAAGTCTGTCTTTCTTACATCGGACGCATTGTGTTTAGCTTGTGTTGGAGTCTGTTTCTTTAGACCCCTATCAACATTTATTCCTCTAAAATACAGCTCAACCATTGAGAACAGTAATTATAACACTTGTAAAAAATATTTCTAAAAGAACAAGAAAAAGAGAAACAGAAAAATAAAGCCCGTGATATATACCACTAAAAAAGCTAAAAGACATCAAACCCGGGTTAGCTGTGTCACAGGCAAGAACAGTGACCTTTAGGCCACAGAGGTTTATCCTTTTGCAAGGTGATAAAAATAGTGTATTGATTCCAAAAAAAAAACTAAGCACACTTGTTTTCGCTTCGATGGATAATTGTTTGAGAAAGGAAACGCTTATCGAACGATGTAGGATTTTTTCGCATAAACGTTAATGGAGTACGTCTCGGTGAAATGTGAGTAGAAAATTAATTAGCAGAGTGAAACTGTTTACAAACACTTCTCCTTTGTCGTCTCATGTTATTATAATCGGCTCCGAAGCACAAGACCTAGAAAACTCAGACCCACCCCCCCAAACTGTAAAAACTCAAACCCCTCATAAACGGCGATAATTCATTTTGCCCACGTTTATTTCACTTTGAAAATTTGTATAGTTGTGAGGGGGTCTGAGTTTTCCAGTTTGGGGTAGGGGGGGGGGGTCTGAGTATTCTAGGTCTCGTGCTCCGGAGCCGATTATAATAACGTGAAGTGTTTGTTATCTGGGATAAATAGACGGTGTAACATTTCAGCGCACTGAACGGCGATAATTTATTTTGTCCACGTTTATTTGACTTTGAAAATTTGTATAGTTTTGAGGGGGTCTGAGTTTTCCAGACTTCGGGGGGGGGGGGGGGGGGGGGGGCTGAGTTTTCTAGGTCTGAGGTCTGAGTTTTCTAGGTCTGATTTCTCCAGACACCCGATACGGGGAACACGGCGGCAATCCATCTGGAGTTAAATTTTGGTCATGTTAAAAGCTTTCTTCTCGCTGTTGAACTTGCAAACATTCGTATAGACACTTCTCTTAACATATTAGTTGTTCAGACTTCAAAGACACAAGGTGAATCGACGTTTTCCAATACGTGACAACAGGCATCATTCTTGCTGTTGATATGAGATTTACACTTCCGAATCACTCGGCCGTGAAAGGTCAAACTCCCTTTGTCTGTAGTCTCTAATTTTTGGCGCTCCCCTCACGTTGCGTCTCCTCGCAACTTCGCGCGCGCACGTGGCCCCAAAATCCGTCGCCAAAATTAGAGACTACTCGCAATCTCCTGAAGCAGTCCATCTGCCGTAAGTTTACTCATGTTAAAAGCTTTCTTCTCGCCGTTGAACTTGCAAACATTCGCATAGACACTTCTCTTAACATATTGTTTGTTCAGACTTCAAAAGCCACAAGATGAATCGACATTTTCCCATACGTGACAACACGCATCACTGTTGTTAAAAATAGTTAGCGCTTGCGCAGAAACGCCGGAAGTGCCATTTGTGGATGATACTCGACGACGAAAAAGAATAATCGTCGGTAGTTTAAGACCCGGGCGCCGCGCGAGACGCGCGCAGCCCGGGTAATGATATGACAACAATTGACATGGAAACAGGAAAATGCTGCCCCTTGTGGCCAAACAGTTTACTTCTACGAAATGTTAGAAGCCGCTTCTTCAATTATCTTTAATCAAATTGTTGTAATAGATATTTCCTTATAATTTCACATTATGGTTTGTATAATTTGTTTTCGGCGAAATTGCCTTTTTTTTTTTCAAAATACCGCGACACAAGTGCAAAATATGGGAAATTAAAATAGACGGGCGTGCCAACCGCAGGAATTAATGCAGACAGCGCTGTGGGGTACGGTCTAGAAAACCAGTCAGTTTTTGCAGTTTCTTACGCTCCAAATTTTCTCCAATTTCGCTTTCTCTGATTCGAGTTCAGAGTTCTGGCGTTCAAATCACCATTGACTTCTGTAAATGCCGGAAAATTCTACCTGTAGACAAACTAACTTCTCGGATCAGTTATGGTTTTAGTAATACTAATGTACCGGAGTAGGTCCACGTATTTCAGAGGCAGAAGAGCGTGATTCTAATTCGCGCGTTTATGGCTTTGCAAAAACATTAAGAATTTTTCACTTAAAAATAACTCTCAATGGTACGTTTCGTTACTTGGCAATGGGATAACAAGAAACAATCTGTGGTGCATGGGTCGTGTAATTGTTCGCGGAATTGGTGGCGGATTCTTGAATTGGTTGACTTAATTGTAACAAGCCTTTTCAGATGTTTTTCTGTGACGGAATCAACAGCTACAAGAGGAAATGCATTTAATTTTAAGAAGCTCGTGTTTCCCATTTTATTTACGTTTTCAATTTCTTTTTAACTATAATTGAGGAAATTCTCCACCTTACGACAACTAAGGTTACTAAGGAAATTTATCGCCGCTGGACACCAATGGTTTGTTCTGTACACTTGTAATGCACTTGCAAAAACTGGTTTATAATAATCACTATACACTGAAACAGTCAAGGGAGGTGTCCACTTCGGTGAGAAAGTTTCGCTGACTTTCTGCCCGGTCCGCTGTCGTCTCTTTCCTCTTTAATTTTTTTTGATCCAGAAATTGTTACAAGGACTGACTTTTTATCGGAACTAAAATTTATGACTGCCCGATTTCTTGACCCCAAGAAGCACGTCTCTGGTTAGGCGTGGGGGCGCATCGAAACCTGGGGCGAACGAGCGGAGGAGACTGGGTGTCTAGTCTCTTTTGTTTTTGTGTAGGCTACCTGTGGTAGCTCACACTATAGTCATCGAATTTTGTCCGTCAGTCCATCCGTTCGTTCGTAACACATCACGTGACGTACCTTGGGAGTAAGGAGACCAATCAGACAAAAGGATTACATCATCCTTACAGTCGAATGTAGTCGAATCCAGGCCCCAAGTGCATATTTTCTTGTTTTGTTTTCGTTTAAAAGGCATCAATCATCGAAAGGGACGTTAGAAAGTTCTGCGCGAAAATGGTCATTCAGTCTCCTCAAGAGAGCAAAGTAAGTATCAAGGCTTGAATTCATAAGAAATTCCACGTATACAGCAGTGTAATCGATCGAAGCATATGAAATTCAAGCTTATCAGGCGATGAAGTTACAGCTGAAGTCCACCTTTGCGACTCATTCATGGCAAGAAATGAGGGACACGTGTGCGCAGTTCGTAGCGACACTTAGAAAAATCACGCTAAAAACATGGCGGGCATAAATAAAGAGGCTTGAGTGAAGAAAATTAAATTTTTTGACATACCTCTCTAAGCTTTTGACTTTTCCACTGGTATCAGTCTGATCCTGTTTCTTGACATCGATAGTCGTTCTTTGACACAATAATGAGTCACTTTCCAGCTTTATCCGCCACGGTTTTGAACTTTGAAGTTGAGCTCTCTTCTTTGGTAAGAAAAGTATGGCGGAATGCCTTTTCCAGCTCAATCGCCTTCGAAAAATCTAACTTTGCAAGCCCGTACGGGAACGAATTCCCTGCTATCAATCCGATCCTGTTACTTGACATCGATAGTCGTTCTTTGACACAAACATTAGTCACTTTCCAGCTTAAATAAAGTATTAATAACTCTCAATGGTACGTTTCGTTACTTGGCAATGGGATAACAAGAAAAAAATCTGTGGTGCATGGGTCGTGTGATTGTTCGCGGAATTGGTGGCGGATTCTTGAATTGGTTGACTTAATTGTAACAAGCCTTTTCAGATGTTTTTCGGTGACGGAATCAACAGCTACAAGAAGAAATGCATTTAATTTTAAGAAGCTCGTGTTTCCCATTTAATTTACGTTTTCAATTTCTTTTTAACTATAATTGAGGAAATTCTCCACCTTACGACAACTAAGGTTACTAAGGAAATTTATCGCCGCTGGACACCAATGGTTTGTTCTCTACACTTGCAAAAACTGACTTATAACAGTCAAGGGAGGTTTCCATTTCGGTGATAAAGTTTTCGCTGACTTTCTCAGTGCCCAGCCTGCTGTCGTCCCTTAATTGTTTTTTTTTTATCCAGAAATTTTTACAAGGACTGATTTTTTATCGGAATAAATTGATGACTGCCCGATTTCTTGCACCGCTAGAAGCACGTCTCTGGTTAGGCGCGGGGGCGCATCGAAACCTGGAGCGAACGAGCGGAGGGGACTGGGTCTTCTCTTTTGTTTTTCTTCTCGCTCCAGTCTCACTGCCTTGCTTGCCGGCTCACGCTTTCGACTTTTCATAGAGGGACTGCTACAGTTAAGTCGGGTTTTTATTGGAGTAATCATTTCCAGTCGCACGTAGAGCCCCAACTATTGGCATTGTTTTCTAATTGACGATTATTCAAACTTTGCCATCCGTTCTACGAATATACACACCCTGTTCTCTTGCTTCTCCATGCACGTGTTAGGCCCTTTTCAAACGTCGTGCTACTGCCCGTGCTCGACTGTCGCACGACTGTAGCACGACTTGGTTTCAGACGTCGAATTTAATTCCTTCGAATTAAAAAGTTGTTGCCCAATTTCGTAGCCAGAATCGTCGGGTGCCGTAATTAAAACACTGACCAGCCGTTGTGCGAAGCAAATCCAAAATGCTAATTTATGAATTGAGTTCGACACGGCAGTAGCACGTTTGCCGTGTAGCACAGGCATCCTTACCGTGCTACACGGCGGTAGCACGACTTGGTTTCAAACGTCGTGTTCAAGTCGCATTTAATTCGATTGAGGTCGACACGGCAGTCGCAGGACATTTGAAATGGGCCTTAGAGTCACCGTGTGCAGTCACTAAGTTCCGATTTCCCTTTTTTAAAGCGTCTATAACTACTAAAAGCTCAGTACCTATTTGAAAAATGTCGGTTTATAGAAAAACGAAGAAAAGCACAGCGGTGCAATAAACTTTGCCCTCTTTGTTTGTCATTTCATTTCGTTTAAAATGAAGGCCCGTTAACACGCTCGTACTGCAAAAGTTTGCAACTAAGAGACTTTTTTACGAAGATTTTCCAGCTACCTATCTAATAATTTATGAAAGCTTATCAAATGAGTTGAAGTGTTCAGTAAGATAAATGCAAAGAAATGGCGTAAATCTCAGTAAAAAATCGGCGAAGGTTGTTTACCTGAAAAACCGGTTTTTTCTGCTGTTTACAGTATCATGACGTCAAGAGAGGTTATCGCGGTAAATCACACACCACATAGAAGCGGCCAGGAAGCAAACTGCGAATTAAAATCGTCTTGTCAAGTTAGCGAACCGACTTCCTCTATACATTAAAACTTCCTGCACTGTTCTGAGATTGTTTTTACAAAGACTTTCCAACTACCTATCTAATAATTTATGAAAGCTTTTTTTTAGTATCAAAGCTAAATGCAAAGAAATGGCAAAAGTGTAAAAATCGGCGAAGGTTGTTTGCCTGGAAAACCGGTTTTTCCTGCTGTTTACAGTATCGTGACGTCACCAGAGGTTATCGCGGTAAAACATCACTACACATAGGCGGCCAGGAAACAAACTGATTACAATCATCTTGTCAAGTTAGCGAACCGACGTCCTCTATACATTAAAACTTCTGGCACAGTTCTGAGAGTTATTATTTTTAAGTGCGTTTGTGTTTGTTTAAACTTCACAAAAACAAAACTCGAATGTTAACTTTATCAAATGTTTATTTTGAATGTTTCAATACGCTTGACGCCATGCATACCGGCCGCAGGAAGGGGAATAAGGGGCATGGACCGCCAGATCAGCGCTGGACATTGAGATAATTTTTTCCTATCTCACGTTTTATTAGGATGCGCATCGCGTTTCGGTGGACATTCTGCTTCCCATACCAGTCTTCTAAACTTGTAAGGTGTTTTTATTTCATGTAGATTTATATGAAGCACCCTGTCACTGTGAGGTTGATTTTGAAGCTTATTTTATTCCCTTCAAAAACGCACTAATCTACCCTGGTAAAGTGCAAGTGCCAATTTTGTCGGTAATCCAGGAAAGTCAAAATGGCAGTCACAATTTATAATTCTTCTTCTTTTTGACAGACCTATTATATATCAAAGAAATTATTATCACTCAATCATCACTCGGTGTCATTTAGGTCATGATTCAGTCAAGGAATCCTTTATAAGTACACTTTAAAACGTAAGCGATTTGGCTTAATACTTCAATTAATTTTTTTCCTGGAAATTCTTATGAGAATGAAAATTTACTAAAACTAGACGCGCCAATTTGTTACCGATTTTATGCCCACTTTTGAGCGCTCATGAATTCAAGTTTTACATTAACGTCCGCTAACGCAACATGAACATAAGTACACTGGAGTTTTCATATTTCCGTCGTTGACCTTCAAATTGCTGCAAGTTCCCTTTATAGGTTCTCTAAAGGTCGGTGTTGCGCAACAGGAGAATCTGATAATAATCCTTAACTCTTTCGTTTCTTGTTTTTTGAACGACATTCAGTTATACAGTTCTTAATGACCTGTAAAACTTATCCGTGCTAAAAGAAATATTGGAAAATACAGTTGCCCCAGTCACAAAGTCAGTTTTGCTCTTTTCGATTGCTTCAGGAAGAATAGCAATTTGTCGAGACAACATATTTTAAGGTTTTGCAGAAATTGGACGACATAAAAGACGTTTATTCAGCAAAAGAAAACATTAAACAAGTGTTAGTCAGGATTTGTAAGAATTTAGCCAGAATTTGATTTGTGAGATTTTATCATGAGTCCTACCATTTTGAATTATATAACTTGGCTTCTGATACCGTCAACTGAGAATAAACATAAAGTGCACTGAAACATGTAACCTTTAACTTTTTTGGATGCATGAATTCCACGTTCTATTTGCATCGGTTAAGTAAGATTTACCTAGCAATCGATAGGAACGTAAGGCAAACGACTGATAAAGGAAGGACTCGTTTTGGGGGAAACACATACTTTTCAACCTACAGCTTTGGACGCCCTACCCGTGATGTCCATACAGTTGCAAAATTGGAAGCGTGAGTTAAAGAACGAAACTAGCGCAGAGGCGGATATAGGGGAAGATGCAGGGGTGTAATAGTATTACTCGCAAACGTTTCCTTGTATCCAGATTAGTTGATAGTTTACGTAATTTCTAAAAATTGACTAGATGCGTGTGTCAGTCATTTCATATAAAGACAGTCTATTTAAATTGTTCAGGAGAATATAATTAGCAAGAAACAGCACTACATGTTCACCAATTTGAAATGAAAAGAACTTGATTGAAGTCAAAACATCCTTTGTCTGCCAAATCGAACACGGTTTGAGGTCTCGTCCAATATTTGTATTTTAACACCTTTCATAATTTTTGTATTCCTGGGGATTTTTCTCGTCCAAAAATTTTAAATTGGAAAGCACGTAGTCCTATGAATAAAACTTTACGGATTTCACAGACACTACATTAATTACAAAGTTACATTTTCCTTTTAGGGGCCAATTGAAACAGGTTACCCAAGGTTAAGGATAAATGCGAGGAATCCCCAACATTTAAAACTGGCTGTCTGGCTCTCCTGGAGTGTCACCGTGTATGGAAATTTGATGACTGTGAGAATATCATGAATTATTTGCAAGAGGAATTTGCGTTTTGTAGTTAAGCTTTCCTCATTGTTTTAATTTATGAACATAAATATATCTACATTTAGTTACAAAACATAGTGATCAGCTTAATTGTACGTCTCAACTCGGTCGTCATTGAAAAATACGAAATCGCAAATAGAAAACTCTTGCAGATTACTAACTTTTCAACGCTCTTCTTACAAAGAATATCAGTCTCTCGCCATTTTAAATCGCAAGATAAGTCATTCAAAGTTGTCACAGTCAACAATTCTTCATCGTTCATAAATGCCTATGTTCAGTGAGTGCCGTTGTAGAATGCATCCGAACTCTTCGTAGGACTGCGGTCAATTCCTGATGATCAAGTGACAATAAAATTATTGATCGGAGATTGCAAGTAAGTTTTCAGATAGTTCACATTCAGTGTTCTATTCGACGTCAGGGGGGAAAATTTGCTTTCCAATTCGTCTTCAGCGCCATAGACTTACAATTCTGTGGAGCAGAAGTTAGTCGTTAAAACACCATCTTGAGCAACAAATGTCTGAGACCATTCTTCGGTTGGACTGTTCACTACTCCCATCCACGGCAAAGTTTTTCTTCTTGATCTTCCACGCGAGATAGAACTGTTTCTTCGCCTTAGCTGAGCTGTCGCTCCAACTCTGAGAACGCTTGACTCAATACGGTCCTCCATATTGATCGATAATCTCCAGCCTTCGTCGTTTGCGCTTGATGGTTTCATTTTGCTGAAGTCAGCCGCGTAACCAAGCGGTCGTTTGAACTGAGGTTGCGTTTTTACTTGCTGCTTAAATAGGGACTTCCAAATCCTAATATTTCCTGTTTATCTCAAACAAAGTTGAGACCTTTTCGCATAGGACGACGCAATTCTTCGAAAACTCGTGATTACCTACTTGCCTCCCAGTCGTCTCACATCCTTTCTGACTCAAAGGTGAAAAGGCCGACGTCAGCTCCTATATTTATATAGGATACAGATAGCTGTGTCTTTTATTTTTTTCATTTAGCAATGTCGTCGTAACTATTCAGCTGGCAAAAATTAAAGGTTAGATACAATTTCCGTCTACTTTGAAGCTTCCCAGTGGTTCATGGATCTTGAAATGTATAGAATTCCAATATACCTATTAAATCCGACCTGTTGAAAGTAGGTCAGGACCCTACAATTAAACCTCTCACTGGAAAAATCTTAAACATTTCTAAGTTTGCATTTGCAGAGTTAATGAGCAAGCAATATTACCTAATCGTTTTGCATTGTTATTATTCAATTCTCCTTTTTTTTCCTCCAGCTGCGAATTCCAGTAAAAACTGATGATGATTTGTGCTAATTTTTAGCTACACTTGTTAATCAGCTTTTAATTCATTGTGGCAAGTCCTGGTGGCTGGTTGATGGCAGGCTAGTGTCGTAATTTGTACTAATACTTCACTGTTAGTAGTACACCTTTTACAACAGCAGTACACTCAACAAAATAACTCAATTTTGATTGGTCGTAAGCAGTACAGTTAATCCGATTTCCTATAAGAAGAAATCGCGAGTTTGTATGATGTTGCAATGTGACGGAAGAGGGAAAATGGTATTAGCTATTTTTAAAGATGACAAAATCAAGATAACTGATAGTATTACAATTCATAACGTTTGTCATTGACTAGAGGCTTAAGTGCCGGTCTGGGCTCTGTGGATCAGGAACGCCTCACGTGCCCTCCTAATAGAATCACGTTGAAAGTAGAGTTTTCAATTGGAATGAGAAGCATGTTTAAACTTTTCCAACAATGTTCGATTGAAACACCTTTGACCCAGGGGATCTAATTTGCCAATCGCTATCCACGTTACGTAAGAAAGAGGATAATTCGTTTTCGTGAGAAAAGTGTCCTCTGTTTAATATTTAATATTTAATATTTAATATTTATATTGCGCTTTTCCTGTAAAAATAATCAAAAGCGCATTCCAGTTAGCAAAGTAAAACTACCGACTTATTTAAAAAATTAAAACCTAAAATCCTGACATAATTAAAAATATTAAAAACTTTACACTAAGCACTAAATTTAACAAAAAGCCTGAGAGAATAAAAAAGATACGTGCAATAAAATACAATTGTATTGAATAATAAGAACAAATTAAAAGCGAAAGCAAAAGCAAGCTAAGTCAGTTCAGTCCAACTAAGGTGTTAAAAATGCCTTGGTAAAAAAATGCGCTTTAAGGTGGCGTCGTTCGAAGCTCTTCTGGTAGGGAGTTCCATAGTCTGGGAGCTGCGACTGCGAATGCCCTGTCACCTTGAGTCTTTTTTGTGATACCATTCGGCATGCAAAGCAAAAGTTGATTTGAAGATTTTAAGCGGTAGTGATTCTCTTTGACCACTACTGACTCCCTAAGGTAGCTGGGTGCAGACCCATGTATTGCTTTGAAGGTCAAGAGACAGATCGTAAAGTCGATTCGATATCGCACAGGCAGCCAGTGCAGACTAAAAAGTGACGAAGTGATATGGCAAAACTTTGGGAGTCTGAAAATTATACGAGCCGCTGTGTTTTGTACACGCTGAATCTTATCAAGCTGCTTAGCAGGCAGACCGTATAACAAACTGTTGCAATAGTCGATCCGACTGGTAATAAAAGCGTGCACTAGTTGCTCGCATGTCTCTTGCGACAAGTACTTCCGTATACGCCTTAGGTTGTAAAGATGAAAATATGCTGCGCTGCATAGTTTGTTTACGTGCGTGTTCATGGTGAGTTCCGAGTCAAACCATGCACCCAGATTTTTCACAGCAGAGGAGGCTAAAGCCACTTTTGATGTGCCAACCATGAAAGCATCAATCTTAACCTTGCGTAACTGTTGGCGCGACCCGACAAGTAAGATTTCGGTCTTGCTGTCGTTAAGCATTAACTATGGTTAAAAAAAACATTACCACTATTATTGCAGCGTTTTTACTACAAAAAACAGTGAGTGCATCCTCATGCTGTCGCATTACTTGACGCGTCAAGATAAGCATTTCAATCCCCCAGCGGATTACTACATGACCGCCATTTTGTTTGTTGCCTGCCAAGAAGTCAGCGGACACTACCCATGGTTTCCAACCATTTCAAGAAAGTCGTGAGCTGGGTGGTACCAGCGATGCCAACCAAATTAGGCTTTTGCCCAACAGAAGAAGAAAAACTCCAACCCTGCCAACGAAAAACGCTTCGTCCAGAAAGAACTCCACCATTAGTCCCACGCCGACTTGCCGGGCCGTTATTTAGCTCGTCACGCAACACCCTTATTTTGGGGAAGTGTGTTGCGTGACAAGTTAAATAACAGCTGCTGCTTTGGAGACTAAAAAGTACGCAGGCTGAGTGAAGCAAGATGAGCGATGGCTTAATTCACGCAAATAAATACCTTAAGTCATATGAACCGTAACTGGGCATACGGAAATTATTATCACTACCACGACACTTGCTCAAATTGGAAAAAGGCCACTGTTAAAAAAGAAAGTTCGTTAAAAACTAAACACAGGCAATAATAATTAAGGAACAATTAATATTAATTAATTTTCTGTCCATCCACTCTTATGCCGGCGACTCTGCAAATCACTTATAAATATTGTTATAAATGAATAGAACCCATGTTGTTACTCGGCTCATTCAGTTTTAAACAAACAGTGTAAATGAGATGCATTCTGTATGGTTTTCTATAGTCCAAGAAAATGATCTTAGGTTGAATGTTATGATGTTGTCCGAGAAGACGATAGAAAAGACATCCGGCTTATGAGCCTCACATGATGTTATTTAAAAATTGACACTAATTGAATCAGGTACCACCTGAGACTTACAACTGATGAATGTTTTATAAACTGAACTTTTTGGTAATATACTAAAATATCTCAAAATTTCTCGATTTCCATTAATGGGATAATTTCATTTGTACGGACTGCTCGTTCAATTTGGAGTGAGTCCAATCGATAGTCGTAAACTTGTGACCCTGTTGGTATAGTCTTGGGAATGCACTCCATCAGCGACCCATGCCCTTAAGACTATCTCTATAAGGAGTAATCCGCCAGAATACCTCGATGACAGTTGTAATGAAAGAGAGTTCAACGTGACTACTTGGCTCAGTTATCGATCGATTTGCTAATTTGCTTTTACACAAGTGCAGTCTTAGAGGAGTGGACCTTTCGTCATTATCGCAGTAAAGTCAGGCAAAAGATATGCACATTTACAGCTGAAAATTGCAGTCGCTTCAGTTTATACTGTGATTGTGCGGTCCAAAGACAAAATGTCTTGAGGTTTCTAACTTGAATGTACAGCGTTGGTATCCACGACTATTTACGTGTACTTAATATGGTAGGTAGATAACTTTATTTCAACTCGGCTTGATGAGGCCCCTAGCAATCCATGAAAATGTGCCGAGAAAAGTATAAAAATATCAAAAATTACATGATCAATTAATGACTAACATTCTAACTATATCAATAAATAAACAATCCTAAATCTTTACTTTACAGTGGAAAAAAATCATAGTAAACTGTACATTACAGATGTAGCTCTCTTACAGCGTTCTTAAATTCCTTAAGGATTGTTGTTGAACGTAATTCATCTGGTAAAGAATTCCACACTTTGACACCAATAAAAGTTGTAGATTTTAAGCCAAAGTTTGCAGTTTTCTTACGTGGGACGACGAGCTTGTTGGTGCCTCTAAGCACTTCATATTAGAACGTACGACGAACAAGTCACTTATTGCTGCGGAGCGAGCTTAGCGAGCGAGCAGCAACATAATCAGGATTTAAGAAGAATATATAAAAGGGAGTACGAATTCTTGAATTCATCACTTTTTACCAGAATGCATTGCATTTAACCAGAGTGCACCGCGCCACTTTTTACCAGAGTGCATTGCGCCACGAACAACACGAGGATGTCACACCGTCTTTTTGCGTGGATTCCGGTGGAAAGATTAGTGCTTATGTTTTGCTTTGATTTACCTGTAAAACGATTTGAAGGGGATGGTTCTTGACTTGCACAACTCTTGCTTTTGTTGATGCAGTCTGTGAAAGTTTGTAAATCTGGACGATTAATTGTTAGTGACATCTTAATTTTAAACTTAGTATACCTATATCATTTCTTAGTAGTCTCACCTCCTTGGTCGAATTCTTAAATGTAGAGAAATCGTCGTTGCTTCAGTTTGTAGAATATTAAAACAAACGAAAACCCTAGAACACGCTAGTTTCATATATGCAGCGATCTATTCCTTTTCATCCAAACATGAATTTAAGCTAAAGCTTTAGCATTTTCACACATCGCGATGGACGCGTCCTTGACACAGTCTGTCAACATTCTAGAGATGTTTAATGCATACCATTACATAACTGATTTCTGCTTCTACAATTTCCACATCTTTCAATTTTCGTGATCTGGTAAAGGGGAGGTTCAGTGATGTGTATCGTTGTATGTCCAAACATAGTTCAAATCACAATGTGCTTTGTTGTCACGATCCCTTGTCACACCTCGTCATCGATTCGTCATCATACATGAAGTTGATGCATACCGGACAGATTCGCCGCGATTTGACAGTACTTTAAGAAGTAAAGGTTAATTTAACTCTTGGAACGCGCAGGTAGATGAATCACTGCGTAAAATATGTCACTATCAACAGAATGTGCCGCAGCATTACTATCTTTTAGATACCCTAATATATCCCGCTAACATACCGTTTACAGCTTTAAATATCTACCCGTCTTCATACTAATGAGTGATGTGAATAGGGTGCATAAAAATAGACTAAAATCCGGGAAGAACTATAAAAGTAGCTAATTCAGATCCCTTTTCAAACCGCTAAAGAAAAGCAAATTCGCCTACTCGCGCAGCATGAAGCACAGCACGAATAAAGGAAGGCAACGAATAGCTTCGGGTTTGAAGTATTGTTAAGAAGTTCCCTTAGTGAGCACAACATTTTGTTGTCATGGAAACGTTCTTACATCCCGGAACTAGGAAAACATAAGCATCCGGTTTGTTGTTCGTCGCTTCAAAGTCCGATTTACGTTAAAAAGACATTTCGTGAGTATTCTTTAACGTTCTCGGTGTTTGTAGTGTCGGAGTGCCACTTGAGAGAATGAGGTTGCCGTAAAGATCTGTTGGATGCTTTCATGGTTGGAGTGTTTGAAATACAATCTTTGTCCATTTTTCATTGACATTGAATCTGGTTCAACAACACCAGCTTTATTACCAAATAATAATTGAACTTAATTTACAACATAATCTAAGAATACAGGAAAGGTAACATTTACTCAGAATAACTGAAAAGCTAATCGAGCTGAGTAAAATTAAGTAACTGGTTTAAGTATAGGAGATTGGTTGGCACTAAAGCTAGGGCAGAGCAGTTAATAAGTCAAAAAAAGAAGACAAAAATAAATAAATAAATAAATAAATAAATAAATAAACAAATAAATAAATGAGAGAATAAATCAATAAATGAATAAATATATACCAGCTGAAAACTCATGAACAGTAAGACTGTAAGATGTCAAACTTGACTTTGTTTTTAAACGTTTTAAGGGGGAGGTGTTTAATGCTTTCATCAAGGTGATTCCAAACTTTAACAGCTGCAAAGCGAAAGTTGAATTTACCATAGTTTGTTTTGATGGCATTGATGTAATAGGTTGATTTAGAAGCAAGCCTGGTATTGTATGAGTGTATAGATGCTACTGTTTGAAAAATGTTTTCAAAGGAAGATGGAAGAAGATTATAGTGATAGTGATACATGAGGAGTGCATTGTGAAGGGAGACAAGATCAGTTAATTTAAGAATCTCTAATTTCTTAAAAAGAGGCTCAGAGTTTTCATCTGGTTCCGAAAAAGTTATAGTACGTATTGCTCTCTTTTGAAGAATTATTAGAGGTCTGAGAGTAGAACTATAAGTATTGCTCCAAATTGATAGACCGTAAGTCAGAAAGAAAGGGGTATAATAAGTGATAATATAATTGAAGTAATATGTTTCTGTTTACATAATATCTAATTTTAGATAGTACTCCAATACCTCTTGAAATCTTCTTGCTCAATTCGTGTAAATATGGTTTCCAGTTCAAATTAGAATCAAAAATGAGTCCTAAATATTTAACTTGATTATCAGATTTAACAGACATATTGGAGATACTAAGATTCAACTTATGAGCTATTCTTCTTTGCGGAGAATGGAATACCACAAAGCTAGTTTTTCAGTTCATCTCTATATATTTGCCAGAACCGACCGCAGCCACACCGCGGTCAGTTTATATAGATGACTGGATGTACATCAGTTCTTCGAATTCCTTCCAAATGGGGCATATTCGGAGCTAGTCATTTTATTTGTTGGTTCGTAATATACCCGTGAGTGATGACTATGTGAGAATGTATATACGAAAAATCATATATTTGAACTAGAGAATGAACTGAACTTTTCACTGCTGCTTACAGGGGCAGTGTCACGAGGATTTTGCTGTTTTAGGTCAATTCTGTGCTAAAATCATTAATTAGAGGCTTTACTCATAAACAAAATGCTTCTGTAAAACTGCGACGAAAGACACCAAATGAAATTTTATTAGAGAGGGCTAACCATAATAAATTTCGTGAGGATTTTTTGAAGAGATAGCATCAAAACTTGAAAAAATTCGCCAATTTTTTCAAGTTTCAATCCGTTTCCATCCTTGCCATCCGTAGCAACAGGCGACAGGAAACAGTTTCAGTACCTCAAATAGTCTTAAATAACATAACTAGACCATTATTTTTTGGAATTCAATCGATGCGAACACACCTTCTAGTTTTTTGTAAAGTTGCCAAATAGCGTGACACTGCCCCTTTAAGTAGTGTTCCCAGTAACTGCGATGATCATTCACATATCCATTGATATTATTATTATTATTCTGGCCGCCTAGTTCTGGCAAAAACCACAGCAGGAATGGTGACTGGTTACCCTCATAAGCGCTCTCTTAACTTGTTTCACATCAAAGGGTGTGAGCTTTTATCATGATTATTTCTTTTATTCTCATGACCTGAATGTTTGAACAAGCATTTATACTGCAAGGAGAAATGAGATGCTGATCAGTGTAGAGGCTTGAAGTAATACAAAGAGGCTTAATTAGGTGCGGACGCTTTGAGTCGATTCCCTAAACTCATTACACCATTCGTATAGCGACGGCTTGTAGCTATTTACTAGTATAGATTCAACCGTAACAGTCCATCTATGTCGAAATCCTATGATAAAGAAGATCTACTGCAAAGATAACTGTAACATGAAAACACCCTCAGTTCTGTCCATACTCGCGGAATGTGTTCACACGTTCGCAGTCCTCAAGTTTTACTCTCCCCAGATTTCGCCCGCCGTGTAAATTCAAACTGGCGGCCCTTTGTATTCTATTTGACGATCGACATGGCGTGAAAACCACACAGAAAGGTACTGAGAACAGTATATATAAATATACGATTTTCATATATTCATTCTCATATAACACTGAGTCTATTCAAAAGTTTGCCGACAGAGAAAATAGCTCTTGTGGTCCTTTCACTCTGAATGCTTCGCTTTTTTTCATTGAAAGATTATAAAATAATCGTACCAGACTTACTGATTTCCTGTGTTCGCGTTTCGAGTACCGAAAACGGCACCTAAAAGATTGAAACAATCTCTGTTGTTCAACAATGTTGCAAAGTGCATAGCTAAGTTAGGTAGCATGTCTGAAATAGAAATGTTTGTCTTCTTTATTGATCACTTGTTAATTATAGCACATGACATTATTTTCATTCCGGGAGATCTGTGCCTCTTTGCATGATCTCAGCGTCTAAACTATGCGAAAGATTTAAGATGTTTTTCCTCAGTGGGGATTCGAGTCACTCTTGACGCAGTTTGTATGAAACTAAGCAGATAACTAACGGTTTATTTTTCACGAAGAGTTTCTAATTGACAAGAATATCACAGTTCAAGAAGTTACGGGAATCTTTGCACATTTTGAATTGTACTTCCATCAGTTTTTAACTCCAGTAACTCGCCATACATTGTATTACTCGTCAGGAATTTATTGTTGCGAATCTAACAAATAAAAAATATTATTTGCGTTTGCATTATAGCTGAATTTCTGATTCTCACTTCCCAGTTTGACGCTCGTATTTTGAAATAAAATATATAAGATCAAATTATCCTTCCATACCTTGTAGCTCTAAAGTTTTACTTTCTTTCATACCCGCTGCAAATTAGTGTCCTGTCGTTCGAGTGATCTGTCTAAAAACGAACAGCTATTCTGCCCTTTTTCTAAATCTTCAAATAACTAATTATGTCGTTTGCCTGGTCAATCTCAAACAAACAGAACAAGAAAGGCCGTCCATTTCGAAATATAGGAAAATATATTTCCCTGACCGTAAATTCAGACTTGCTATCTTAGTTTATTTGTTTCATTTCAAGGACAGTTGTCTCTTGGTAGAAGAAGCGGATTGTCACATCTGGTCATTGACTTTTTTCGTTAACTGACATGCGTTTTTTCTGCATGCAAACGAGAAAATCATCTCTAAGATGATCACTAAACCTGCAATTCGTGATTCATTAACCTTTCGTCAAGAAAAAAACGAAGAGTAACAACTTGAAAGAGTTTGCTAGACATTTCCGCGGAGGATGGGATTATTTTTTTTTTTCCATTAAACAACCGGTTCAAAACTAAAGTGCATCATGATTGATAACCCTTAAAGATGATTAAAAAGATATCAATCTCTATTTACTCCACTCCTAAGAGACAGGGTCAAGCCCACAGATTCTGAAGTCATATATTTGTGATATTCTTGTCAATTAGAAACTCTTCATGAAAAATAAACCGTTAGATATCCGTTTGTTATGGATTCTCTTATAGAACACCTACAAATGATGATATGAGCGATCATCGCAGTTATGAACACTACCTAAGCAGTAGTGAAAATAAAGCCGCCTGAAAAAAATTCACGAGGCTTGTTCGGGAATCGAACCCACGACCTCTGCGATACCAGTGCAGCGCTCTATAGCTACCAACTGAGCTAACAAGCTAACTGGAAGCTGGTCATTTTGTTGGTTCGCAATAAACCCGTAAATGACGAATACATGAGCGTGAATATATACGTTATCACGCCACTACTATACTATTACTATACTAAATCCGTTTTCAGTGACTCTTTCATTCATGAATTGCTTATGCATCACCAGTGAGATGAAATCAAGTAAATTTTGAAAGGAAAAATGAGCCTCAGTAAATTGCCACCAATTTCAGTTCATCAAAGTCGCAAGGGAAGCATTTGAAAACTTAGGCCCGTCTTATTCAAGTTGGCTTCCATTTTCGTCGTTTCGTCTTTTCTATTCGTCCGTGAGCTAAAATAGCCGTTTTGCAGAAAATTTGGCCCGATTATTTTTCGTTTGCCCTCGGTAAATGGGTCTTCTTTTATTTCTAGCACTTTGCCAACAATCCTTGTCACTTTATCCCAGCTCATTCTTTGGCTTTGTTTGTTGCGACCCTTGATAACCGTTTTTAGAACCTTTTTTTTTATAGCGGAATTTTTCCACAGTTCAGTTCGTTTCCACCTTATTGTTCTTGCTCACGTTAGTTTTTATGTACTTGAGACATCGAACGCATTCTCTCTTCGATTACCTCCAGTCTACCACGCCAGCCCGCTTAGCAACTGACTCAGTTCTCTATTATAACTCGATTCCCTTCAGGAGGCTTTTCAAAACTGATTATAAACTTAATTAATCCTATTGAGAACTTTATTTGTGTACAACTAATTAATGACAGTTAGTTTTCGTCTTATAAAATGCAAGGTATTGTGAAACTAGAGAAGGCATTCTTTCAATGTTTCATGAGGTGAACCTAATATATTAAGATTTTCATAGTTCTTCCTTTTCCTTCTATACTTTTCGAGAGCTAACCTTTTCCGATACTTCAACGAAGAAGGTACTGGAATATGTTAATTTACTCAAAATGACTGGATACTTATCGGAGCGAGCAATAAATAACTAAACAACACTTAAGTTTATTACTATATAAATTATTATTGACAGAGTGAAAATTCTTGAAGCGTTTCTCGTCAGAGGCCTAGTGTTGTTCAAGGTTTCGGAATTATTGCTCTCAGCTTTCACTATACGTCTGGATATTTTCCGTCTGTCTGACTGATTCATCGCACGTTTTCCATCTTCCCGCCGGGACGAATGTGTTATATATGCTTCACAGGTTCGCCTCACTGTTGATTTCGTAAAGCCTGAATCTAATAGGCATGTATCTACCCCTTGGCACAGGTCGTGAGACCGAATATTCGTAGTTTAACGGGTTACTTTTCCCCACAGTTAACCATCATCCGCGTTCAACAAGTCTTATATCAGCAGATTCTAAGCTCATAATTCTGTGGAGCAGAAGTTAGTCGTTAAGACACCATCTTGAGCAATAAATGTCTCAGACGATTCTTCTCTTGGACTGTTCAGTAAACTTGTGGTCCGCAGTAAGGCATGTCTTCTTGGTCGTCCTCTTGAGATGGAGCTGTTGCTTCGTCTGAGCTGTGCTTTCGATCCAACACTGAGAACGCTTGGCTCCATTTGTTCAAGATTCAGTGACATCCTCCTTTCTGTTTCATTCTGGCTTGATGGGTCCATTTTAAATGCATCACTTGCTGTTGTGTTCGACGCAGAAGAACTTCTGTTGCTCCCACACGGTGATGCAGACATCCAGTGTTTCTCTTCTATCACTTGCAAAAACGTAGAGAAATTTGAACACGGAAAACAAACGTTGCGAAAATCCGAGCTTTGTAATTGCTCCCTCATCTTTACATCCTCTTGCTGAACTTGATCACGTATACGGTTAGGACTGTTTTGTTTTGAAATTTTCTCGGTTTTATAGACGCGAAATCAAGCTGCTTTCTTTTTATCTTATAAGTGCTAATACGATCTTTCCGCAAGTCGGGAATTAAATGATCTCGGTTAGTCTCGCCTGGTGTTATAAGAGGGTTATTGACTCTCCGTGTGATACGTGCGCCGTATTTACCTCCGTCACCCCGCTGCTGGTTGGTATGTGTGCACCCAGCGAAGCCTCCGCTTTGGTGTAGTTCGCATCATCGCGTGATAAAGCATTAAATTTTTAAGGGCGTAATCAAGAAAAGAGCCCTCTCTTGATGCTGTCAACATGGTATCAAAACAATACACAGCCACTTTAGCGATAAGGGCTAGCTGTCATAGGTAATGACGTCAAGGCACAAAGGAAGTCCAAGGATGAATGTGAACTTGCGTTGGGGGTTGTTTACTGTGAATTAATCCCACATGTAATCAAGATGATAAGCTAAAAATACGTCCTAGGATCCAAACCTGATGTTCTTGTTGGCTCTCTTAATAGAAATAGGGACAAAGTGAGTTTTAAAGCAAATGATGGTAGCTTTTTCTTCACTGTTAGAGCGTGGAAGATTTATTGGTTAACTTGAGTTAATGTGTTTTTAACGACGTAACAATGTGCACGGCATGAAGCTGCTCTTGGTATCCAACTGAGCTTCTTTTAGAGAAGACGTATTGTTACATTGTGCACGGCTCTATAGAGCACATAACTGCACGACTTACTGAATGGTATTAAATGAAAGCCAAGTAACCAACTATCGCGTATCGCAGTTAACCTTTTAACTCCCATTATTTGATCCATTTAAGTTGAAGCTTGCTACCACAGGAAAAATATCACATTTCTGTCCGCAACGTATTGGGAAGACAACACCACTAGAGCAAAGATCCGCTCAGTGGCTTTCATTTGAATGGTCACACTTTAAGATTTCATCCGCAGACTCAGTCGAATGTTAGAGTTTCCTTGACATAAAAGTAAACCTACAACAGAAGACAGTCCATTAGCTTTCATTTACATAAAAAGAAAACGGACTCATAGGTTAGCCGGAGTCACATTTAACAGTCAAGGGGATTTCGTTCTTGATGTGAAAAGGTTAAAGACTCTGAGAATGTGCTACTTAACATAGTACAGCAGAAAATACAGTGCACTTTGGTGTTCTTACTGATAAACTCTTGAGACGTTCAAAGCAGCCCGTGAGTTACCGGTTGTTAGACGTGTGGGGAGTGATGGGTGCAATAGGGTGCCAAATCAGTCCTTTTTAAAAACTTACTGTTTTAATTGGTTATACTTCTATATTAATTCTCGAAGGAAGTCCCCCTCCCCAAACCCTGAACATTGTGACCCGTTTGAGATGATTTTCGCTGTTATATTAACTGAGTTAGGCAGCAAGCTCTGGTGTGCCGTATGATTTTGATCGTTTTACGCTTCGTTGCTGCCACGTGCTACTTGGCACGGTGCACGTTTTAGAGGTTGGGCGTCTGAACTTGGCCTGTAAACAAGTTGCTTAAGGCGAAAAACATCGGCTCACCAAATTTGTTCTCCCCGCACGTTAGTCTTGCCCAATGCTCCATCCTCTTAACTGGGCCTTGTTTACTAAACTCTGGCTACAGTGATTAATGTAGAAACAATTTTCGATTCAACCAAGACTTTCGATAAAAGGCATTCATATACCTGAGATATCAATTACGTTCAAAAGTCGCCGTAAGGAAAAATGTTCAAATTTTCGTTCAGTACGTAATGTCGATGATCACCAGAACATAAAACACAATTTTATGTTATTTTATGTTTGAGTAAATTTTGTAAGTGCTCAAATGTGACTGGAAGTGGAAATGTGACTATACCAAAGCAAGTAACAAATTGTTTAAAACGTGTTCCGTGTTGCAGATTACTAAACTACTATGTCCCTTCCGACAGTAATAGGCTCCATCGCATTTAGTCACCTCAACTGAAGAATATTGTTAAGAGCTTTCGAGCTTGAAAACCTACAGTTTGCAAACTACATTAGAAAATACAAGCTAGGCGGAGTTGGCAAACAGATTCTTGTCAAACTGTTGGCTACATCTAAATCTAGTCTCTCATCTCTTGGCTTATTATGACAACAAGTTTGGCAAACTCGCATCATGCAGTTTGAAGTCTGAGTGTTTGAAAAACATGTGCTGTTTACTTAATGCGCCAGATGGAAAATAAGGTAATTCTAAGAAGTCGCAGTCAAAATTCAAAGAAAATAATGGCCGGAATTTTTTAAACTTGATGTCGAAAAGCACAAGTCGGTTGTTCAAAGAGACTAGATAATGTCATCCCGCGGGAAGTCACCATCTAGCGGGTAAACGCGTATTAGTTGCGATATGTGTTATCCGCTGCACATACTGCATAGACAAGACCGCAACACTACAGTGCTTCAAAGAGATGTCTTAAAGATCGTGACTTGTGCCATTCCCAGTTGGCGAAAATGTAATTATGACAACATTTTTAACAGTGTTGACTGCTTGTAACGAATCTCAATTCAGTATATCAGATTAGCAAAGTATATTAATTGTTTTATGGGATTAACTTGTGTAAACACTTATAGCCCGGAAAAAGCAAATTAATTTACTTAATGGATCGTCCCTTGCAATTTGATCGGCTAAAGTAGACGTCATGGTCAACATCGCCCGTCCCTTATTTTTAAAAACGAGGAAGACGTTTGGTTAAAAAAAACAAGAAACACATGTATGCATGCTCCTGTGGGAATTAACTCAAATTCAGATGCTTTACAAATAGTTTAAGGAAAAAACTTGAAGAATTTTCGAAATGAACAACAACAACTTTTAGCTACTGAGCAAATTGTATTTTAAACGTGATATTTTCCAAGACGAAGCCGGACTGATGAAACATCACTCGTTGGGCTGGCAAAGCGTGTACTACTTCCCGGCCAAAATCGAGGAGGTAAATTTAGAAACTAGATAATTAGCCACCTCCAACTGCGTTTTTTATTAATTACTAGTTTAACTATTGTTATGTTCTTTGGAGAGACACCAAGGCATTGGACATGGAACGAGCTTGGTGAGAGATGTGGCGTCTTAGTTGTCGACGTAGCTGTAAAGCAGGAAGGTAGAGTCTAGATCAATGACATGTAAATATTGCTACAGAAAGGCTCATTTTGCCCACAGGAAGTAGGAAACAGGGTGGTAAGGGAGACAACAATTGGTATCGACTTATTCTTTAGGGGAAATTGAGGAAGGAGTAAAGACTCCTAGAGAAATGGCCATCGTAAAGAGTTTCAAAGGCTGACGTGTCGAGCGTTCACCCTTTGTGGGAAGGCGAATCATAGAAATGTGGGAAGTGCGGTGTATAAATTATCAGATTTATAGTTGATATGAGTGTTAGTAATATTAGTATTTTTAATCAAATTCTTAATTGTATTATAATTGATGCATCTACTTTGTACTTATGTACATCTACTTTGCACTTTATGTACTTTGTACATACTTAATCGATCACAACGTCTTGGTACGGAAGTTATCTTCATATGATATCCCAAGGCGTATTTTGTGCTGGATTGTGGACTTCCTCATGGATCGAAAACAACGAGTTAAACTTACACATGATTGTTACTCTATGTGGCGCTCTGTTTCAGCCGGCGTTCCCCAGGGGACCAAATTGGGCCCGTGGCTATTCCTGATCATGATTAATGACTTAGATACGCCGGCTGACATGTGGAAGTATGTCGATGACACTTCAATCTCAGAGACAGTTGGGAAGGGTTGTGAGAGCAACCTCCAACGAGTAGTGGATGATCTCTCGCGACAGTCAAGCAGCGAGGGATTTCAGTTAAACGAAGCTAAATGCAAAGAGCTAAGGATCAGCTTTACGAACAACAACTCGACCTTTAATCCTATAATGCTTAACGGAAAGCCCCTAGAGGAGGTGACCAGTGCTAAATTGCTTGGCCTGAACATTAGCAGTGACCTAAAATGGAACGTTCATGTATTAGAACTAGTGAAGAAGGCCTCCTGTCGGTTGTACTTCTTGAGACAACTCAAGAGATCACAGGTTATGCCTGAGGAGTTAATGCTTTTTTACATTACATGCATTCGTGTTCCATCGCGCCCTCCCGGGCTACCTCAGCGAGGACCTGCAGAGACTGCAAAAACGTGCATTGCGAATTATTTACCCTGGTATGTCATACAATGAGGCCCTAGAATTCTCAGGTTTGCCAACACTCTTTAAAAGGAGAGAAGAGATTTCATCAAAGCTCTTTAATGAAGTCGTGGGTGACCCCGGGCACACTCTTCACAAACTCCTTCCTCCCAAGAATCCAGCAAATTACTTTTTAAGGAGGAATCGGGACTTTGCCTTACCTTTGTGCAAGACCAATCGATGCAAAAAAATCTTTCAGTTTTAGTCACGTTTTCTGCGCTTAGTAGTGGTTAATTAGTTAGTTATAGTAGCAATTTTACTCTTTTTACCTTATTATCGTTATATTTTATATACTTTTTTTTTATTGTAATGTCCTTATTGTAACGTCTTTTTATTGTAATGTCTTTCGTAATTCAGCCTATGGCTGCAAGTTATTAAGACAATAAAGCATCTATCCATCTCATCTGTATAATTAGGTAACAGTGCTCAGTGCTCCTATTGATAGCAGATATTCTATAATCAGATGACTGGTGGAGCTACGCAATTGGTAATTCCCATGCAGTTATCGAACGACTTTTTATTCAATTTATTTATTCGGCGATAACTTATTCAGTTTTCATTTAATCTTACTTTTTTATCATTTCACGTGACCATGTTTTCACCAATAGGGTAGCTCCACTGCTTACTATATAAATCACGTGATCCACAGTTCCTTGATTCTAACTGAAGGTCTAACGCCCGTAGAAGAAAGGCACGGGGAGACTCGGGAGGGGCTGTCGATAAAACCCTTCATAACACATGCGTAATCAAACCCAAACTCTGCCTTTTCTTGTTTTTTTTTATACCATCTTTTGTATATTTGTGAGATTTAGTCCACTATACAACTACAATATATAGAGAAATTGAATACTTGGTTTACAGAGAACATAGACCAGGTCGTATCAGTAAAATCAAACTAGACTTTCCTTCTTGGGTGTCTATCTACGTAGATAGTTCGCAAACAATATTCGCTGTCGATTTCTATGCGTGAAAGCTGATTCGGGCTGCACTCTCATCAGCTATCACGCCATGGAAATCTCGAGAAACACCATAGAAAGTCCGGGGTGGGTTGCTTGTACTTCTCCAAAGTAAATGGCTCATTAGTGTCCGCCGGCAGATTTATATCCTCACTCCCATCTGGATAGCACAATTTGTATGTTAGGTCACTTCTGAAAGACCTATCGTAAGCCGCTCTTTTCTTAAGACGTTTACACGTACAGTTTCTGCAGATGCAGACTTGCTGATCTTGAGAGGTAAAGACTTTCCTCGAACAGGTTTCAGTGCGTCTTTGTGGATACCAGCGAACAGTGATAGGGGTTTTCTCTGTCATCTTTCTCTTGTTCTTCTTACTAACGAATTTTCCCCTTTCGGTGGACTTTCTTCCTTTGAACTCATTTAAAGTATCCAGTAAACTTGCTGACAGAACATGACGGCAAAAGCACGAGGTCGTGAGGTCGTTGAATCAACTCAATCACGTGATCTTAAGTTGCGCGAGCTTGTTATCAGTCTCTTGAAATTGTTTTGTATCAAGAAACTTCGTTGTGTTTCAGGAAGAAAATTTGTATCACAAAATTTTGTTTTGTATCACGAAACTTTGTTGTGTTCCAGGAAATATCACGAAACGTTCTTTTGCACCACGAAATTTTGCGGACTACCCCATGCCGTTTCTTATATCTTTTTCAGCCCGAAAGTAATAATTTTTGGTTTCCCTTAGGAGGGGTAGTCCGCGGAGTAGTCCGCATGGTAGTCCGTGGAGTTGCGTACCTTGTTCAGTCGCCATTTTGGTTACCGCCATTTTCCTCGCTCCGCTCATTCGTCCCTCTGGGGTAAAAAGTGTTTTTTTATTGAACAAAAATTATTAAATCGAACATTTTATACCCTGAATGCTTACTCCGGTGTTGAACGGTGCATCGATTTCTTTGTTTGAAACCATTTTGCCATCTGGTATTACAGGTGAGAATTTTCCACCAAAATGGCGCAGTACAATCCCTTTAGAGCTTTCCATCCGTATGGAAAAACCGGTGAGATTTTTCCGCCAAATAGAACAATGCAGGTTTCGGGAACAACAAAACGCGCATTTTTATGAAGGAGCCCTCACCCTATACCCCTCACCCCTATCCCCCCCCCCCCCCTTCCTTTTGAGGCTAAATGTATTTTGGTTTTCTGTAAGAGGGGTATTCCGCAGAGTAGTCCATAGGGTAGTCCGTGGAGTACACCGTCGGGTAGTACACGGAGTTGGGATCCCGTCCGAGACTGGGGCGAGACTGATTCCTAAACAAAGGAGGAAAAGGAAGGAATGGGCCGTGTAAAATGGCGACAGAAGCAGGTATGTTTCTTGTATCTTTTTCAGTATGAATTGGTTTCCCTTAGGAGGGGTAGTCTGCGGAGTAGCCCATAGTGTAGTCCGTGGAGTACTCCGTGGGGTCGTCCGTGGAGTGGGGGTCAGTGTTTTCAACTGTACATGTGCTGTCCAAGCTGAACTAAACTGGTTTGCAGATCCTTACATGAAACCTCCTAATATAGAAATGTACCCTCCTGATAGTTCCATCAAAGCATTTCAGGACCTTCTGTACGCTAATCCATTTGATGAAATTCTGCCACTTTATATGCACATGTCATCGGCTTCCCCATGGGGTCGACCCCCGGGCTAACCATGGGATTGTAAAACCAGTTAAGCAAGCTTGACGAATTGCCCCAGGTGGTCGGGGAATCTTGCAAGACACAGTCCCCTGGGTGAGGTGTCTCTCAGCAGAAAATCCCCCTGACGTCCTTTACAAACTCGTGAATTCCCCCATCCCCTAATTTTTGACCTTAAAACAATGTCAAGATTTTCCCCTACCCTCAGGCAAAGAATCCCACCCATCTCATTGTATTCTCCGACATATCTCCCCAGTTGGCCCGGGGGTTGACCCCACGGGGAAGCCGATGACATGTGCATGACATCAAATGAAACGGCGCTTTTAGCTGTGTGGCACAAGATGGGTTTCAAGTGACCATCTTATGTGCATGGCAAAAACATCATTTCTTGATGCATTTTTGCCAAGAACAAGCCCAGAAAAAAAGTTCCAATTTTTCGAAATTTTGACGCAAAACCATAGGCTTACCCCTTAAGAAAATAGCCAAAAACTCGAAATCCTCTTAAATAGTCTTCTAGGCGTTTTATCCACTCTAAGGCTATGTCTACACTATACCGGATAGCTCTTGTGCCGGCACGAAAACCATATCGGATAGGGCTTTTGTTCACATTCAAAACGACGATTTCGGCACGATTTTTGCGTCGGAGCGATGCTGGGCCGCTGCGGTCTTGAAAGTGAATCGTCACATATCGGATAGGTTTTCGTGACACTTTCTGGAGTAGTGTGAACAAAGAATCGAACCGAAACGGAAATCAACAACGAGGAGCAAAAATTGGATTCTAGTGGAAAGATAGCGGCGGTTTTGGGCCACTGCCGTTCACACCAGGCCGTGGTATTTTTCACAACGGCGTAAAATGCTATCCGGCATAGTGTAGACATAGCCTAAATCACTGCTAAATATCATTTCTTCGTCCGTTCTAACCAGACACAAACCAAAACAGAAAAAACTTTGAAAAGTTGTCAAATCTTGACTCAACTCGAAACACATTTGAGTAGTTTTTGGGACAAAAAAGTACCGTGAAGAAGAAGAAGAAGAAGAGATTTTAGTGGGTATTTAAATAGCACACCAATTTGGAGTTTTTGGATTCGGATCGACTCAAAATCATCGCTATATATCGTTTCTTGATGTATTTTATCCATAAACAGGGGCAGAAAAAAAATTCAAATTTTTCCATTTTTTGACCCAAAACCGTAGGCGCGAGCAAAATGGCCAAAAAACTTGAAATCCTGATAGTTGGTCTTCTTGGCCTTGTTTCCACTCTAAATCATTACTAAGTATCATTTCTTCGTCCGTTCTAACCAGACACAAACCAAAGCAGAAAAAAACTTTAAAAGGTTGTCAAATTTTGACCCAAATCCAAACAACTTTGAGTAGTTTTTAGGACAAAAAAGTACCGCGGTTAAAAGAACAGATATTGGTAGTTATTTAAATAGCACACCAATGTAGTGTTTTTGGCCTCGGATCGACCCAAAATAGTCGCTATATCTCTTTTTTTTTTTTTAATGCATTTTAGCCATAAACATGCGAAGAAAAATTATTCAAGTTTTTCCCAATTTTTGACCCAAAACCTTAAGAAAATGGCCAAAAACTCGAAATCCTAATAAATGGACTTCTTGGCCTTGTACCCACTCTAAATCATTGCTAAATATCATTTCATCATCTGTTCTAACCAGACACAAACCAAAACAGAAAAACTTGAAAAGGTTTTCAACTTTTGACCCAAATCCAAACACATTTGAGTAGTTTTTGACACAAAAATGTACCGTGGTTAAGAGAACAGACTTTGGTGGTTATTTAAATAGGACACCAAATTGGCGTTTTTACCCTCGGATCGACTCAAAATCATCGCTATATCTCATTTCTTGAAGCATTTTACCCATAAACAAGCGCGGAAAATATTTTCAAATTTTCCAAGATTTTTACCCAAAACCATAGGCTTACCCCTTAAGAAAATGGCCAAAAGCTCGAAATCCTCATAAATGGTCTTTTTGACTTTGTACCCACTCTATATCACATGTAAATATCATTTTTTCATCCGTTCTCCACCAGAAACAAACGAAAAGGGAAAAATCTTTAAAAAGTTTTCAAATTTTTACCCAAATCCAAATACATTTGTGTAGTTTTGGGGACAAAACAAGTGCCATGGTTAAAAGAACAGATTATGATGGTTATTTAAATAGGTGTTTTGGCCTCAGATCGACTCAAAATCATCGCTATATATCATTTCTTGATGCATTTTAGCCATGAACAAGCGCAGAAAAAAAGTTCAAATTTTTCGAAATTTTGACGCAAAACCATAGGCCTTAAGAAAATGGCAAAAAACTCGAAATCCTCATAAATAGTCTTGTTGGCGTTGTATCCAATCAAAGTCATTGCTAAATATCATTTCTTCGTCCGTTCTAACCAGACACAAACCAAAGCAAAAAAAAATTTAAAAGGTTGTCAAATTTTGACTCAAATCCAAACACATTTGAGTAGTTTCTGGGACAAAAGAGTAGCGTGGTTAAAAGAACAGATTTTAGTGGTTATTTAAATAGCACACTAATTTGGTGTTTTTGTATTCGGTCGACTAAAATTCATCGCTATATACCGTTTTTTGATGCATTTTAGCCATAAACAGGCGCAGAAAATAATTTCAAATTTTTCCATTTTTTGACCCAAAACCATAGGCTTATATATTTACCTCTTAAGAAAATGGCCAAAAACTCGAAATCCTGATAAATGGTCTTCTAGGCCAGGCGCTCCCCAGTTGGCCCGGGGGCTGACCCCACGGGGAAGCCGATGACATGTGCATGACATCAAATGAAACGGCGCTTTTAGCTGTGTGGCACAAGATGGGTTTCAAGTGACCATCTTATGTGCATGGCAAAAACATCATTTCTTGATGCATTTTTGCCAAGAACAAGCCCAGAAAAAAAGTTCCAATTTTTCGAAATTTTCACACAAAACCATAGGCGTACCCCTTAACCCTTTTCGATCCAAGTGGGTGCTATTTATTTCACCAGATTTTGGGCAATAAATGGTCTGGGGCTCTTAACTTCTTCATATATGGAGTTATTATGAAAATATCTGCTGTCTTGAAATACTGGGGACCCAGGCTTTAGAGTCACGTGATGCACCCGAGTGGCTGTTGTTTGTCGAGTCAGTGGAATCGCTTGACTGTGGTGCAATTGTCAGTTTTAGAGTGCTTTTCTGAGCCATTTTCCTCTGCAGAAGCCCCCATGCTGGCATCATTAAGCTAGAATGTGGGTAAAGGCAAGCCTTTGAAAGAAACCAGAGGTGAGAGGCGGTTTTATGTTGATGGAGATGCCAAACACGCTCTGTTGTGATGATGGTGGCTCGATATGGAACCTGTCTCTCTTGTCTTTCTGCAAGTGGATTCGGGGAGCTAACGAGGCAATGTGGGCTAGTTCTGACCGCTAAAAATACTCATCGATGCAACATTTTGCTGGTAGCACCGGGTGGCTCAGCACCAGGTGGCGAAAAACTATGTAATGAACTGAAGGAGAGTTCTATGCTCGCGGCGTGGTTACAGTTCCCAGAATTCTTTTCGGCCGTGAACGAGTCCAGTTAAGACACACAAGATTGGATCTCAGAAACGGGCTGAAACGTGGCAGGCACCAAATGTGAGAGAAACGTTTCATAGCTGATAATAAGGAGAGAGCTTGAGGTTTGCTGTAAATGTAGAATCTTGATATTTGGGCAGTTTTTCTTATTAAAAAGTTGGCCACAAAAATGTGTAAATTTTGGTGTTATTCTCTGGCCAAAAAACAAGCATTTTGGGCTTTGCTGTTAAACGATCGGTGATATGCAGCGGAATTCTGGTATTTTAGTCGTTATTTTTAGCTTTAATGATTGCTAAAACACAGTTGGTCCTATTCACACAATTATTATAACGTTCTGACAAACTTTAAACAAGAAATAAACCATAAAAAGGAAGCAGTATTTATCATCACATATGTGTGACGTTGGATGGAAAAGAGTTAAGAAAATAGCCAAAAACTCGAAATCCTGATAAATCATTCTTCTAGGCGCGGTATCCACTCTAAATCATTGCTAAATATCATTTCTTCGTCCGTTCTAACCAGACACAAACCAAAACAGAAAAACCTTTGAAAGGTTGTCAAATCTTGACTCAAATCGAAACACATTTGAGTAGTTTTTGGGACAAAAAAGTACCGTTGTTAAAAGAAGATATTTTAGTGGGTATTTAAATAGCACACCAATTTGGAGTTTTTGGATTCGGATCGACTCAAAATCATCGCTATATATCGTTTCTTGATGCATTTTAGCCATAAACAGGGCCAGAAAAACATTTCAATTTTTTTTAATTTTTGACCCAAAACCATAGGCTTACCCCTTAAGAAAATGGCCGAAAACTCGAAATCCTCATAAATGGTCTTCTTGGCCTTGTACTTACTTTAAATCATTGGTAAATATTATTTCATCATTCGTGCTAACCAGACACAAACCAAAACAAAAAAGCTTTAAAAGGTTGTCAAATTTTGACCCAAATGCAATGACATTTGTGTAGTTTTTGGGACAAAAAAGTACCGTGGTTAAAAGAACAGATTTTGGTGGTTATTTAGCACATCATTTCTTGATACATTTTAGCCAGAAACAAGCGCAGAAAAAATTTTCAAATTTTTCCAATTTGACAAAAGTCTAGATTTGTTTTCTGTGTTTCAGTATGGCTGAAATGGATCAAGAAATTTTATTTACTGTATGAGGTTTTCAGATTGTTTGTGCTTTTTTCCAGTCAGTAATTTTCTGGTGTTGGATCAAAATCTAAAAAAAATTCATTTTGTTTGCCCGTAAAGCATCAAGTAATTATATTTTTTTAAGCCTTAATGGTTTGCATCAAAATTTTAAATTTTTTGTTTTTGTTTGTGTATGGCTGAAATGAATCAAGAAATTATATTTAGTCATTATTTAGAGTTTGTAGGAGGCCAGCAAGACCATATTATGAGGTTTTCACATTTTTTGTTTGTTTTTTTCCAAAGGGGTAAGCCTAATGTTTTGAATAAAAATTTGAAATTTTTTCTGTGTTTGTGTGTGGCTTAAATGAATTAATCAATGATATTAAGTAATGTTTTAGAGTGATCACAAGGCAAAAAAGACCATTTATGAGGTTTTTGAAGTATTCATATTTTCTCCAAAGGGGTAAGCCTGAATTTCTGAATTAAAGGCTGAAATGACTTCAAGGAAAAGGGTAGATCTCCTCCCTCGGAATCGCCTTCAGTATTTTTATTGTTGGTTGCGCACCATGGAGACGTCCCCTGTAAATTTCCAATAGAAAAATAAATGGTCATTTTCCATACAGCATTGACTGGCTGACTGAAGGACTGACTGGCTGACTGTCCACGAGGTTACACCTTGAAGCCTGCTTGTCCCACACTGCTCCTCACTAATGGTTTGAAGTTGCACCCTACTCTATCAAGCCAGTATGTGAGCAAAATTATCCCCCAGTTGGTCTGAAAAGCTATTTAGTTTTCTTTTTCCTTTCATTTGCTATAATTATGTCTTGTGTAGTTGCATGACAACATATGCGGGTTTGGACATGACAGTGAAGAGCAAGATGGAGAACCAGAGGCCTCACCACATGTTGCTGAGATCAAGGCAAAACTGGAAGAACAGGACACACAAACGGTTAGCTTTTATTTTGCGGACACCAAAGGAAACGGTTTTGGGTTACTGTGTACCCTCCAAGTTTCATTGTTAGAGTTTTGATTCTTTTGTAGTTATTAACAAAAGCAAAGCCTAGTTTTGGGGGGGGGGGGGGGGGGGGACAGAGGGTCAAAATCTCCCGATTCCCATACCCTGTTCTCCGCCTCACTTAGTTTTTGGCTTTGCTCCCTCCCGCCCTCCCCTGAGTCCCCTCTCCCATATCCCCTCTTCCACCTCCCGCACTCCCCTTGCTCCTATTCTCCGCGATGCCTCCCCCGTATCCCCCTACAGTCTACCCAGCATTGAGTTAGCTTTCCATAAGTAAACTACTCTGCGAGGCAACACGACTTGAAAGGGCCACGAAACATGGCGCTGTTGAGATGGTGATTGGGTGGCATAAAATTAAACGTTGGGATTGTGGGATTGTTTGAGGGGACGCGATTGTGTCTTTCCAATACGCGTCCCCCACCCAAACAATCCCACAATCCCTCACGCGGTGCTCTCGTCTCGTCTTTTACAAAGCTATTATTAGAGTGATTTAGCAATGACAACGGGGACTTCTTGACAACGGCGCGCACAGATCTATAAACCGATTTAACCAATGACAGAGCAGCAAATTGACCGCCGGAAGTCGTTTTCAGTCCTTTCCGCGCGCTCTCGAGTCCTCAAATCACGTTCCCGTTCTGTTGCTAAATTAAACTATTAACATCTGTGCTACACAGTTGATCGAACTTTTATCATAATCCCATAATCACTTGCGCGGCCACTAGGCTCCAGTCTTTTTCAAAGTGGGCTATTATCTGCTCAGTAAACCTTTGCCTTAAAGCCGCGGCTACACGAGCGATTTTTCGCTCGCGCCGGTGATGCGATTTTTTCAATTTTGTCGCGTCACCAGCGCGCGATGAAAATCGCAAGTGTAGCCACCCTTGAACTGGCAACGCAACAGGTAAAAAGTCGCAAGAAAAAAATCGCGAGAAATTGAATGAGTTTAACTTTTCGCGATTCTTTGTCTGCGATTTTTTGAGCTGTCGCATCACCTGTGCGAGGGTGGCTACACGGGTGATTTTCATCGCGCGCCGGCGACGCGACAATTTTACAAAAAATCGCATCACCATCGCAAGCAAAAAATCGCTCGTGTAGCCGCGGCTTGAGTAACACGCTCTCACTGCTTCTTTTCTTCAGGATAAATGAAATCTGCAGCATGTTAAGGAGGCAGTCAGAAATGTTGGAGACCATGTCCCAGAATGGGAAATGATTACACTAAAATTTACCATCGACAGACCTAACAGTTAGAATCGCCTCTCACAACATACTTAAAAACAGTCTTATTCTTCGACCATTATATTGTGCGATATTCAATGTAGAATTAGCGGCGCGAGCTTTTCTAAATGAAAACCGGATCCACATGTAGATTCGCCGTGCCGATGTAAGCAAAACTTCGAAGTTTCATAGAGATCTCATTTAAACTCGAGGAACTAAAGAAGTTTGAATTTCACGATTTTTACACAGAAATGTATGGACTACTTGCAAACACTGCCCGCACTCAATGCCTTCTTTTGTAAAATTGTAATTTTGGATGGAATCATATTCCATTGTGTTTGTGTGAGACCGTTGCGAAACTTGGATATTTTGCTAAATTCGGTATGGCCAGTCTATCTATTTACTCCAAATTTTAAAATGTTACGGCAACCACGCATTCGGCCATTAAGTGGCCACTTTTTGTCCTGATATTTGGTTGTTATGTATTTTCCTGATGATAAAAATTGCATTTGGCAGATAAATGTCACCTTAAAGCGCATTTTTTTCACCAAGGCATTTTAAACATCTTAGTTGGACTGATCTTAGCTTGTTTTTGTTTTTATTTTATACAACTGCATTTTTAATGCATGTATGATATTAGTTTTTGTATTAGGATTTTATTTAGTATTTACTAGCCTTATTTATGACTTTATTATATTATTGTATTATCTCATTTTTTATTCTAGATTTAGTCATTCTAATGCACATTTCATCAAATTATTTGTTAATCTGCGTAATAGAAGTAATAAATTATTATTATTATTATTATTATTATTGGGCTAACGGATGTATATTTTGGATATTTACAGTAGGCGGCTCAAAGAGATGGTATATGTAAACGACAAATAAAAATAATGTTTTGTCATCAATTATGCATATTCATGATCGCACGATTACTTTTGTTAAGATAATGATTTCTTAGCCTTATGGTGCTAAAACAATGTATGAGGTGGCATAAAAAGTATATTGAATTCGTACTTTTTTGAGCCGGCACCAAAAAGTACGCGTTGGCACCAAAAATGTACGAGTTGGCATAACAAAAACAGTACGAAAGTCGCACTCAAAAAAGTACTAGCTTGCATAAGAAAGTATATATTCCATTCGTACTTTTTTGAGCCAGCACCAAAGAAGTACAAGTTGGCATAACACGCATGCACAGAAAGAGCAGTTGATGTTTTTTGTACCATAAGGCTAAGAAATAATTTCCTCATATATAGCCATAGCATTTTTCCGGGTAAGCGAACCGGTTGACGGAAAGGCCCTTCAGTTGGTACTTTGTATTGATTGTTGGGTCACCCCGTTGGGCTCCAGATTTATCTGCAGTCGCCAACAAGAGCTGAGGTGGTGGGGACATCTCGACGACCCCGTTGGCTCTAGAATTATCTAGAGTGCCAACAGAAAAGAGTTGGTGGGTTCAACCAACAACGACCCCGTTGGCTCTGGATTTATCTGGAGTGCCAACAGAAAAGAGTTGGTGGGTTCAACCAACAATTTTTCTTTTCTTTTTTTTTTATAACCTGGCCAAGTGCAAAGGCTTAGGTAACATAGTCCATAGTGATTGCAAGAAAAATAGGATCAGGTTTTCTAAGGTTTTTTTATTTTGGCTTTTGACACCTAGTCAACACAAAGAGCACTTAAACCTCTCACAAAACAAAAAAGGAAAATTATTGGTTGAACCCACCAACTCTTTTCTGTTGGCACTCCAGATAAATCCAGAGCCAACGGGGTCGTTGTTGGTTGAACCCACCAACTCTTTTCTGTTGGCACTCTAGATAATTCTAGAGCCAACGGGGTCGTCGAGATGTCCCCACCACCTCAGCTCTTGTTGGCGACTGCAGATAAATCTGGAGCCCAACGGGGTGACCCAACAATCAATACAAAGTACCAACTGAAGGGCCTTTCCGTCAACCGGTTCGCTTAAACGAAAACTTCTATGGCTCTAAATGAGGAAATTATTTCTTAGTCTTATGGTAAAAGAAACATCAACTACTCTTTCTGTGGATGCCTCATATGTTTACGCATGCGTAATATGTCGACGTGCTACTCCTTCACTAATATTAACGTCGCATTTTCACTGTAATGTGTGCTTTTAATGTATTGGGCATCCAAGAAGGTACGACTTGGCAATGGCAAAAAGTACGAATGGCTATCAGTCGTAAATGCATATGATTTATATATGCCTATTGTTCATCATGCGTAGCTATAATTTGCGGTTCTTGTATATATCATCTCTCTGAACCGTTCTTATGAACCGTAGATATCCAAAATATATATCCGTAATCCCCCAAACACATTCAGACAACACAATCTCACAGTAAAGGCAAATTTTATTTACGGGAAAATACATAACAATTTTAACAGTTTTCAAAAATAAAACGAAATAGCAACGCAAAGTAAGTGGCCACTTAATGGAACAATTCGCAAAGGTCTGATATAAACACAATGAAAAGTAATTCAAAACTTGCAATTAGAGCGGTTTTCAATTGAGTGTCGAAAGTAATTCTGGTTTTGCTTTGGTTTTGCATTGCTTCGCTTTGTGATTGGCTTGCAAAATTCGTGCCACTTTCTAAACCAATGAGAAGCAAAACCAAAACCAAAACCAATTGTGACTTGCACGCGCGTATTTTCCCGCGCTTTGCACTGGTTGCATGTAATCGCTTCGTATTCTGATTGGCTCATTGCACTGCTTACTTCTCTTGTGATTGGTCAGAGTAATTGCTTTGGTTTTGGTTTTACGACACTCAGTTGAAAAGCGCTCTATTACAAAGAAAGGTATTGAGAGGGGACAGTGTGAAATTCAAACTTCTTTAATTCCTCGAGTTTAAATGAAATATATATGAATCTTCGAAGTTTTGCTAACATTGGTACGGCGAATCTCTCTGTGAATCCCCCTTTTCAATTACTATTACATGTAAAAAGGTCCCGCTAAGCAACTTATTTAGAGTTTTTAGAAAAGTTCCCTACACTGATTCTACATTTAATATCATTCGATACTTTTTGCCATCAATCATGCATATTCATGACCAACAGCCGATCGCACTATTACTTTTGTTAAGAAAATGATTTCTTAGCCTTATGGTGCAAAAAACAATGTATGAGGCGGCATTAAAAGTATATTGCATTCGTACTTTTTTGAGCTAGCACCAAAAAGTACGAGTTGGCACCAAAAAAGCACGAGAACCGAAAAAGTACGAATTGATTCCAAAAAAGTACTACTCGGCACCAAAAAAAGTATGAGCTGGCACAAAAAAGTACAACTTGGTACCAAAAATGTACCAGTCTCTATTCGTTTTTATTTTGCTTGAATATTCATAGATGATGTTCTCCTTTTCTACAAGAGCTCCTAGGTTGTCACTGCCACACCATATATAGCTCATCACCCTCTTTTCAACGCACTTAACTATTGCCGGCAAATTTCCATTTCCACCGAGTCATTAAGGCTTAAAAATCAAAACAATAGGAATTGGCTAATGAGCTGAAAAGGGATCGCTTCCATTTTTGAAAACAAGTACGAGCCGGCACCAAAAAAGTACGAGCCGGCATAAAAACAGTACGAGTTAGCACCAAAAAAGTTCGAGCTGGCACCAAAGAAGTACGAGATGGCACCAAAAAAAGTACGAGCTGCCACCAATAATGTACCAGATGGCAGCAAAAAAGTAGGAGATGGCACGAAAGAAGTACGAGCTGGCACCAAAAAAGTACGAGCTGGCGCAAAAAAAGTTCTAGATGGCACGAAAAAAGTACGAGATGGCACCAAGAAAGGACGAGCTGGCACCAAAAAAGTACCAGATGGCAGCAAAAAAGTAGGAGATGGCACGAAAGAAGTACGAGCTGGCACCAAAAAAAGTACGAGCTGGCACCAAAAAAGTACGAGCTGGCGCCAAAAAAGTACGAGATGGCACCAAAAAAGTACGAGATGGCACCAAAAAAGTACGAGATGGCACCAAAAAAAGTACGAGCTGCCACCAAAAATGTACCAGATGGCAGCAAAAAAGTAGGAGATGGCACGAAAGAAGTACGAGCTGGCACCAAAAAAGTACGAGCTGGCGCCAAAAAAGTAAGAGCTGGCGCAAAAAAGTTCTAGATGGCACGAAAAAAGTACGAGATGGCAGCAAGAAAGTACGAGCTGGCACCAAAAAAGTGCGAGATGGCACCAAAAAAGTACGTGATGGCACCAACAAAGTACGAGTTGGCACCAAAGCAGTACGTGCTGGCACCAAAAACGTACCAGCTGGCAAAAAAAAGTACGAGCTGGCACCAAAAAAAGTGCGAGGTGGCAGAAAAATAGTACGAGTCGGAACCAAAAAAGTACAAGATGGCACCAAAAAAGTACGTGATGACACCAAAAAAGTACGAGCTGGTACCAAAAATGTACGAGATGGCACCAGAAAAGTACGAGCTGGCACCAAAAAAGTACGAGTCGGCACCAAAAAAAGTACGAGTCTTTATTTTATTCGTCTTTAGTTTGTTTGAATATTGATATATGATTTTCTCCTTTTCTACAAGTGCTCTTGCGTCGTCACTGCCACACCATATATATAGCTCATCCCCCTCTTTTTTAACGCGCTGAACCATTGCAGGCAAATCTCCATTTCCACCGAGTTATTAAGGCATAAAAATCAAAGCAATAGGAATTAGCTAATGAGCTGAAAAGAGATCGCTTGCATTTATGAAAACAAGTACGAGCTGGCACCAAAACAGTACGAGTTAGCACCAAATAAGTTTTAGCTGGCACCAAAAAGTACGAGCTGGCACCAAAAAAGTACGAGCTGGCACCAAAAAAAGTACCAGATGGCAGCAAAAAAGTAGGAGATGGTACGAAAGAAGTATGAGCTGGCACCAAAAAAGTACGAGCTGGCACCAAAAAAAGTAAGAGCTGGCACAAAAAAGTACGGGATGGCACCAAAAAAGTACGAGCTGGCACCAAAAAAATACGAGATGGCACCCAAAAAGTACGCGATGGCACCAACAAAGCACGAGTTGGCACCAAAACAGTACGTGCTGGCACCAAAAACGTACCAGCTGACAAAAAAAAGTACGAGCTGCCACCAAAAAAATTACGAGGTGGCAGCAAAGTAGTATGAGTCGGCACCAAAAAAGTACGAGGTGGCAGCAAAAGAGTTTTAGCTGGCACCAAAAAAGTACATCTACATCTACACCTACATGATTTCAGCACTCGGCAAAGTCCCATTGACTTATGACTGTTAAGCGTGTGGCCTCATACACCATAAGCCTTTTCGGGATATCACGCCAAGCCGGCCACTTGCTGAATGGAACAGGCCAGCACTAGGGGTGTCACAGCCAGAGTTTTGTTACGTCCCTAGTGATTCTTTTACGTCCCACAGAATCAGAGTACGAGCTGGCGCCAAAAAAAGTACGATATGGCACTAAAAAAGTACGAGATGGCACCAAAAAAGTACGAGATGGCACCAAAAAAGTACGAGCTGGCACCAAAGTACGAGATGGTACTAAAAAAGTACGAGATGGCACCAAAAATTTACGAGATGGCACCAAAAAGGTACGAGATGGCACCAAAAAATTACGACCTGGCACCAAAAAAGTACGAGCTGGCACCAATAAAGTACGAGCCGCTTCAAAGAAAGGTACGAGTGGACTATACTTAGCAAAACAGTGAAGTTTTATAAGGATCTGTTTTAAACTCAGTGAAACGTAATTGAAAATTATCGTGTTTGCAAGGTTCTATAAGGATTGTGGGCATAGTTTGCCCGCACTCCTTCAATTTTGGTATAAAATCGTGAAATTCAAACCTGATTCCTCGAGTTTAAATGAAATCCTCGCCGTTTTGAGAAAGTCGGTACGGCGAATCTATCTGTGATTCCGCTTTTTCATCGACCGCCACATTTAAAACTATATCGCTAACGGCTATGAAGTTAGCCTCCTTCGCAGACGTCTTTGGGCTCGTCACGCGTTCCTTGCCCACGAACGTCTGCTGAACTGAACTGCCACTTCCGTTCGTCGGCGGTTAGCCTTTGTTTTGAAGAAACCAATCACGAGCTGCGTAAGAATGGAAATCGACACCCGATTCACGTGCATCGTCTGTGAAAATAATCCAGGGCTCGAAGTCCTACTTTCCACAAATTGGAAAACGAACTATGATTGGCTAACCGCCGCGAACGGAAGTGGTAGTTCAGTTCAGCAGACGTTCGTGGGCAAGGAACGCGTGACGAGCCCAAAGACGTTTGCGAAGGGAGGCTACTATGAAGTGTGCCATCAGTGCAAGTAAACAATCTAATCAGAGGTTTTTAGAGCAGTTCGTTACACTGTCTCGCACAATAAAGCGCTTGTTGGTATAGGGGCAGTGACAGTTTGACCTTGGAAAAGAAACCAGCTCAATTTTTACGACCAGGAATTGTGTGATATGATCCAACACTGAAATTCATACTTTGATGTAAAGTCTTGATTTGAATAATTACATTATTACTACTTCCCTGAGAGCTGAGGAGAAATATAACATGAATGATTTGCACTTGTTTTCTTTAAAAGCGAGCGAGAAAAAAATCGATCCAACATTAACTCCTTTGTTTGAATTTCTCACGTTAAACGTAGAGATGATGAGCTACTTCCTTGTAAAAACACTTTCTGAGATCACGTGCAGTTGGCAACTGAGCCAAAAGAGAAATAACTTCTCGTAATCTGTATTTCAAGCAGTCACTACGTCTTTCATCTAACAGTAACTTCAAGTGATTCTCTGGCAAATACTAATAATTATGGAGTCGGAGCCGTAAGAGCGCTTACGACCCAGTGAAAATCAAAAATTGGATTCGTAAGGGGAATCATAAGCTCGACGGAATCGAAGTAGGAAGAATCAAAACGTTTCCATTTCTCCATCGCTTATGATCCAGTGAAAACTAGGTTGTCGAAGTCGGAAGCAGAAGCGGAAGAACCAACCAATGACAATATTTGTTCTAACGCTCTCTGAATACATACAGTTTAATACCAAAACAGATAATCTAGTTTTCACTAGATCATAAGCTAAGGAGTCATGACGGAATCAGTATTTTGCTTCCGTCGCTTTGATTTTCGCTAGATCATAACGCTCCACGCTTCTGATTATAACGCTGACTCCGACTCCGTCGGTAGTGAAAACCAGCCTTTAAGTAAACCGAACAAAAACTCGACTCATTCCAATGGTTTATAAACTGATTATAGTGACTTGTAAAACGTTACAATTAAAACACAACTTGTTGGAAAATTAAGCAATTTACCACGAGTTTCTATGGTTTATGGGCTGATAAGCCACGCGGGATGTTGGAAGAACACTCGAAGAACACTCGAATTCTTCGAGTGTTCTGGGGCGACCTGCACCAATTGCAACACCTCACAAGATTGGTTCAAAACAACAATAAACAAAGAATTAAAACAATGGAACCTAGCCATAAAACAATAGAGGTGCAACTGATAAAGATCCAGTGAAATTAGAGGTTTCAAAGAGGTGCAGCCCTACCCAGTGTTCTTCCAACATCCCGCGTGGTTTATTATGCCTATAAACCATAGAAACTTGTGGTATACTGCTTTAAAATAATAATTCCGAAGACGTGCGAAATTTCCGAGTTTACTGGCACAATAAACCATAGCTGATTGACCAATCAGAGCGCGCGCATTGATTTTGGCTGTGACCGTAAAAGCTCTATTAACCCCTTTGGGGGCTTATTTAATTCCAGGCCTCATTAACGGGGGGCTTATTAGAGAGGGGGGCTTAATAGAGAGAGGGGCATATTTCAGATCTTAAACACGACGTTTTCGTATAAAAACAGTTTTTGTACAAAACTCAAACAACTGCAGTGAAACTTTAGTATTTGAATACAGAGCAGCAAACAGTATTATGTCTTTGAGTCTATACTTGTTTAAAAACAAACCAACTGGGCCACACAAATGGATTTTCGTAAGAGGGAATAGGAGGGACTAATTACAAAATCACATGTCCCAAAAGGGGGAGAGGGGGCTTATAAGAGAGGAGGGGCTCATTAAAAAAAAAAAACTACTTCCAAACGGGGATTTATTAAAGAGGGGGTTGATAGAGCTTTTACGGTATACAAATTTTGATAACCTATTAATATGTCATTAATATTGATATCTCATAAATTTTGATAACTTTCCCAGGAGAATAGAGTTGCAGATTTGAGGAATTGTCACCAAGCTCACAAAACGATGAAATACGCTGCCAGGTTAACGGATTTCACCTCTATTTTTATTCTTGGCAAATTCGGTGAGATCTTGTTTTGCGTAACAGAGATGTCCCAACGTTTCTTGGCGTTGAATACGGCATGTTTGCCCATACGTGTCCGAGAATGCCCTCACACCTACAGCTGTAGTACAGACTATTCACCTTGGAAGGAGGTGCTTCTTTGAGAAAGACGAGTTTAACGGCTTATACTTGCCATAGACTAACTCTGACCGTCTGCCCGATAAATCTCCTGTACCAGCCTGCTCCTGCCTGCACTTTCTCTACTGGTGAGACTGCTGTTGTATTGGGATAAGACAAATTAATGCGCCTGCAGAACAGCTGACCAGCAGGTAAGTAATTCAGGGTAGTCTATTTTGGTAGCCCATTTAGGAGTCCATTCAATCTGGTACCCAGAGTCGTCGGGCTGTTTGGTCAGCGGGTGAACGCCCGGAGAGACTCTGGGATAATGGACCGCCATTTTCCCAGAAAATCTGGGGTACAACAATGGAAGCCGTTACGGGCCAGCCAATCAAAAAATTTGATTTTATCCATTATCCCAGAGTCTCTCCTGGCGACTAACCGCTGGCCAAAGAGTCTGAGGACTTTGGGTACGAGATTGCAGTCCATTTCGGTAGTTCATCGACCGGGGTCAGCGAAATCTACCTACTGGGTAACCAGTGCATAATCAGCGATTAATCATTGGTATCTATTAGCGTTCGATTAGTCATTACTTACTCATTACAAAGAATTCTTTGTAGAGTTTTGGACCAAGGCGGAAAATAAAAGAACGTGTACATGTAATACTTAAACTGGTAGAATACGCCCGAGAAGGACTGTTCGAGACGATACTGACAAACGTGTGCAAACCGGTAATGGGTTCCTGGTCGAACTCTATTAATCGAATGAAATTCGACTAAGGAGGCTCGCACCAGTTTTGTTGGCCTTTGGGTGTACCTGTTGAAATTGAACAAGTCAAGCTACGATTTTCTTTGAACCTACAACATCTTTTTGATCTTTTCAAAGTTTGTTTTCTCATTGGCTTCCAAGCGTTTTCAAGTAAATTGCTAATACAGTTTTGAAGGCCGTTTTTGCTCATTCTCGCACTTTTCTTCAAGATTTACAAGGAAATGTTCAACTTTTACACTTATCTTCTCTGTTTAAGGAATTATCGTGGTAGCAAAGCATTTTCAATTTACATTGAGCCTCCTAGGTGGCTGTCATTGTAAGATATTTAAGTACAAAAAGGGCTAAATGTATGAAAATTACGATCTTTGTGACTTGTCCATGTTTTCAAATATTTTACAATCACAGGTACTTAGGAGGCTCAAACTGAATTTAAAATGTTTTGCCACCATGATAATTCCTTGAACAGAGAAAAAAAAAAAGAGCAAAAGTTTAATATTTCCCCGTAAAGCTTGAAGAACACTTCAGGAATGAACAATACCGTCCTTCAAAATTTTATTTACGATTTACTTGATAACGCTCTTACAGATGTTTTTCTAATTTGGCCAAGTAATTTAGCAGGTAGCCTGACTAGAGTAGTTTACACTCGTGGATTTTCTTTATGAAGTGTCTGACTGGATTTCAAGATAATTGGCCTTGTTCAAAATCAATAAACGGCCACGCGTTATCGTCGCCATGATAACAACTGTTGCTTGGAAACCAACGAGAAAACAGACTTTGAACATACGTCGAAAAGATGTTGTAGTGTCAAGGAAATCGAAGCTTGTCTTCTATAGGAAATTTTGATTTCAACAAGTACACCCCTTGGCCAAAAAAAAAAAAAAAAAAAAAAAAAACTGGTGCGAGACTTGGTTTCAAACGTCGTGCTTGTTTGAAACCAAGTCTTGCTTCTGCCGTGTCGAACTCAATTCATAAATTAACATTTTGGTTTTGCTTCGTACAACGGCTGGTCAGTGTTTTGATTACGGCACCCGACGACCGTTTTGGGTACAAGATTGGGCAACGTAAACAGCTTTTTTATTGAACGCAATCAAATTCGACGTCTGAAACCACGTCGTGCGACAGTCGAGCCGAGTAAGCAAGGCAGTAGCACGACGAATGAAATGGGCCTGAGGAAAGTAAGCCTTTCAGATATTCACTCGAAATGGAGAGCCGAACTGAACTGTGGACTAGATTGTAGAGCATGATGGAAAAAAAGAGAGCACATGCAAAAGATGGCGTCATCATATTTTCGTGTCTTGAGAGAAAAGTTAGAGTCTACGAGATAAGACTCACCTCTTAACCGTTGATGGGTCCGTTTTCAAGTCAAGCCAACCATCGCAACGATCATAAGCCAAAATATGCTGTACGTCAACGTATGTAGACCATCTTCGCAGCTTTTCCTTATAACTTTAAAGGATATCCCAAAAATTCAAAACGGCCGCCTGTCAACTTGACCAGGGTCTGCACGACTTTAAAAACGGCAGACAGCCCTGTGGATGAGGGGTAAAGCGAGAACCCCCAAATCCCCACCTCTGTTTTTTTGTCCTCGCAAATTTTGTGTTAAAAGCAAAAACATCTGGCAGCAGTCGTACTCTGTTTTCTCAAAGACGTATCTTGTGGACACGGAGCCAGGGAAGAGAGGTATTAACCCTTTGACTCCCAAAGACGCATATTTGCGTAAAATATACCGCTTTTGCTTTTATGGTTTCGTTTAAATTTTGTCACAAAGACATAATAATGTGTAAATAGCACTAAATGAGGCTTTTTGCAATTATCAAATCCAAAAAACCGACAACAATACCCGAATTCCGCTGCATGGCACAGTTTTTTTGGCAGCAAAGCCCAAAATGCTAGTCTTTTGACCAAAGAACAACACCAAAAATTACACATTTTCGTGGTCAACTTTTCAATAAAAAAACATTGCCCAAAAATCAATTCTACATTTACAGCAAACCTTAAAGCCAGACCTTGGCATCTGGAGGGAAATTTTCCTCTCACTTCTTCCACAAGCCACGCTTTAGCCATTTTATTGGACCCAATATCGCGTATCTTAAGTTGTCTTGTTCACGCCCCAAAAGAATTCTGGGAAAGTCAACTATTCCAGGAACATAGAATCCTTCCATTTCCTATTTCCAAGTTTTTTTAAAAGCCTCTGTCGGGCCACCCAGTACTACCAGGAAAATACGACGTCGATTGAACTTTTTACCAGTCAAAACTAGCCCAAATTGCCTTGGTAGGCCCTGGAATCCTTCCACAAAGTTAGCAGAGAGACAGCTTCGGCCATCCACCGCCATATTGGCTACGAAGCAGATTTAGCGTCTCATTCAACAAGAAACCGTCTCTCACCTCTGGCTTCTTTCAAAGGCTTGCCTTTACCCACATTCCAGCTTAAGGATGCCAGCCTGGGGGCCTTTGTGGAGGAAAATGGCTCGAAAAAACCTCATAAAGCGGCAAATTTACCACAATCAAGTTTGTTGACTCGGTAAACGAACAACAGCCGCTAATGTGCGTGACGTCACACCTTTAGAGTGAGCCCACAGTGACACAAGCCCGCTGTTATTTCCATCGCAACTTCTTAAATGGAGAAGATTAGTCCTCCAGACTAATTATCACTAAAAATTTACTAAAAAAAATGCAATAAATTGGTAGTCAAAGGGTTAAAAGAACCATGAGCTACAAATTAATCTTGAATGCGGAAGACTCGTTTAGCTTCTTTCGTAAAGCAACTCACTCCTAAAATGTATGTTGTTATATCTTTTATTACGAACTGAGAAGGCATTGACGTAATTCTATGTATTTTTCCATAAATTTCCACCATAATTAATGTAATCGACGCTAATAACACATTGTACACTAAATAATATTAATGTCTTCTTTTCGGTTTTGCAATTGGGAGCAGAATAGTTATTCACAATTTGTACAGTTCTATGATACAATTTCGCTCGCGATCATACGGAATTAGCCCGTTATTTATTTACCTTGGCGCTCGGTCTGAGATCCGTGATATGGTTAAATATAAAACCGATATTGACAGTGACTTTCTCTGTACAAGTAAAATAAATACGATATATAACTTAAATTTTAGCCGGTCGACTTTAAAAGATGGAGCTCCTCAGCGAACAAAGTTTGTAACTTTTTGAAACACATCAAGTCGCGTGATATTTTGGTCAATATTCTTTCATGATAAAAACTTAAGAAATGAAATTGCCCGTTCCTCAGTTTAAAAGCGTAAGATTTCTGACGGCTGCCATCTCCACCAAACACAAGACCGCAAAGAAAGACATCGTGCCAACCACAGATATAGAAGAGAGGTAGCCATTTCAGCGAACCACAAATACCTCCTTCACTTGATTCAGATTAAACAGCCACCAATTCACTTAACACAAATTACTCGGCCACAAGTCGATTGAAGTCTTGTATCGTAACTTAATTAAGTTACAATTTGTACACTATAAAGGTATAGAAACTGTGCACGGCAATTCTTCCTCATCTTTTCGGAATTCTTACTACAGCACTTCCTTTCTTATGATGTAGGCGATTTGTCTCTCAAAAGGCATCGCTAAGCAACGAAGTTCCTTCAAATGACGAGCGACTTGTAGCGTCTCGAAAAGACAATGCAACAGTTGTGAGAAACTTGGTTTTTCAGATGATTCCGTGACAATTTGTAGTTCCTGACATTCTATCGCCAAGCAAGAAAACTTGGTTGAGTGGCTCAGTTTCCCCTGCTAAGGAAAGCCATTTATGAGCCCACGGTCTGCCTTCAGATAACCATTTGTAGGCCTCAAATTCTCCCGCACTGTAACAAATCTTCGCCAGTTACCTTAACATGGAATTGACACAATGACTTTTCAGCACTTGTTCGCAAAGCTGTTCCTTTTCCCTATCAAAAAGACACTTCGAGGAATCTTCGCCTGTTCAAGCCACTGAGAATTATCCGCGCAATCGTCACGAGCTCATTCTCAAACCCATCCATTTTTGTCTTCTTTCTTCCACGTAAGGTATCCAACCCTCGCAAGCCCAATCAAGCTGAAATTCTCCTTGCGATTTCCAAGGGACTCTTTTTCACAGCAATACTAACTCTCCTCTTCTTGCTCTTGTTGACCATCGTCCTCTTCTTCTTCTCTTTCCTGTTCGTCAGGGTCCGCTCCGTCCTCCTGCTGTCCACCTTTGTCTTCGTCGTCGTCGAATTCATCGTCCGCCTCGCAGCTGCGACTACTGCTGGCGTATTTCGAGAAATCAACGGTCTTCACTCCTGCTGCGACCTCTCTTAATCTCTGCAATCTTCGCTCGCAGTCATCATCTGCATTAAAACGGGAATGTATTCCACTAAGCAATAGATTTCCTTTTAACAGAGAAATTAATTCTTCCATTGCTGTATCCCTCCCCCAACCCCAAGGCAATTCTTAGCATTGCCCTAAATCCTATGTTTGGGAAATTTGAAGTTACCTTAGTACCGGGTGTGGGAGTGGGAAGCGAAGAGAGCCGCGCATTAGTCCAACCCAGGACATGCGCGGGGCATACGATACCTTGCCAACTTGACGGCGTTCAGGTATTACAGTTTACGTCAACATTTTCTCAGAGTCTAATCGGTTTAAATTCATCACGTGATGTATAGTGTTCTTCCGGGGACATATACTACCAGGGTTCCTACGGCCTAAATACCCGGATGAATAGTACAATTTAAGAGCATTTAACTTGGAAAACCTCCACGCTTCAACTCACCAGATGTCTCGGGTTCCGATTGGTCGATGGCTTCCTTTCTCGTACCCTGCCAACTGACGCGTTTTTCCCGCCCCGAAGAGCTCTGTTCCCCAGGCTTCCTCTCCTGTTCGTGTTTCGGGACTTGCGCGTTGTACCAGTATCTGTTATCTTCGATTCGCTCCAGGATCTCCGTTGCGTCTGGATGCACGAGGTCGCCCCATGTCTCCCAGAGCGGCTGAATAACGAAGTCGATAAATACCACCTAGTATAGGAGGAGAGGAAAAACATTGCGAGATTTATTTGGCGAAAATAATAATGAAATATTCCTTTACCCCTGGCTGCTAGAGGCATTTCCTCTGCGCAGTCTAGCTATAACACAAATTTTCTTATTTTGTGCTGTTTGTTGGTTGGACTCATCTCGTCCTTCGGTCAACAACTGCTCCGTACAGGCAAGGGAATCATTTAGTACCTAGAGTTAGATCACACAACAAACAAACGACCAAGTAACTGATTTTATCATTAGCTGCACTCCAAGACGAATTACTTGTAACGCCCTCCCCATTTTCCCTCTTCCAATGTTGAATTCACGTCATTCACGCAGAAAATCCTGCCACTGACAACATTTTTTTTTGGGGGGGGGGGGGGGAGGGGCATACTCGATGTCAATTCCACATTGGGGTGGAGGTGGGGGCATAGCCATGGACTAAGGGAGATTGTAAGGAACAGTTTGTCGTGCTGTGACGTGAGAATTCGCGACCTTTCGTGTAGTGTTACAGCTAAATTTGGCGGGGAGACGCATCCAACCACCTCCAACAACTACCTTGCTAGCCTACTTGCGTAGGATATTGTGACCCAGGGTGACAGCAGTCTCACTTGGATAATGTGTTTGACAAACAGGAGACAGCGTGACCGACAGGACTAAAATAGCGTAAGCTAACCAGCCATTGTAATCTAGGATCACGCCATACTTGACAAGCATTGCAAACTACCCTCAAATGCGGCATGCAGCTAGACAATAATAATAATAATAATAATAATAATAATAATAATAATAATAATAATAATAATAATAATAATAATAACGATTTATTAGTAGTACTTCCACAAGGTGGCTCTTCGTCTACTAATTACAAATCTCAAATCAAATCAAATTAAATCAAATGTTGGTTTTGAGGAGAGGGGAAAACCGGAGTACCCGGAGAAAAACCTCTCGGAGCAGAGTAGAGAACCAACAAACTCAGCCCACATATGACACCGAGTCCGCACACCAAAGAGGAAAACTATTTAAAGGGGTAAGTTATTTGTCGTAGAAGACCTGCAATCATACCTGTGACTTTTCTATCGATGCGTTATGTCTGTCCATCATCGGACTGATTTCCATTCCATCGATGTCTCGCTCTTTGTCACCCTACGAAACGCAACAAAACAATCAGTTTGTTGTGTCCACACAGCACAGTATGTACCAATGAAAACGAAACTATAAAAACAGATCTTGGAGCGGTTTTCAATTGAGTGTCGAAAGTAATTCGCGTTTGCTTTGGTGTTACATCACCTCGCTCAGTGATTGGTTAGCTATGGTGGCCTAGAACTGCCATAAGGATTTTTGGTGTTTTTTATTTTTGTTTTTTTTTTTTCATCTTTTTCTTTTATATTTCTTTTATTTTATTCAGTTTATTGTTTTTGTTTTATTTCATTTCATTCGTTTGACTTGATTTTATTTCATTTTCAAAAACAATTTCTTATGAAAATAAAAATAAAGCAAATAAAAACGCTTTGTCTAAAATGAAATTAATACGAAAGTAAAGTCAATTGAAAACAAATTAAATTTAAAGCAAATGAAAAATTTTATCACCGTGGCCTAAAACTGCCATAGACCGAGATGCCTTGGGGGCGGTTTGTACTTCCAAGATGGCGGCGCCGAAGATACCCGGCAGCCGGGAACTGATTTCAAACAACTAGATACCCGGCAGTCAGAAATTTTGACCAATTTTCTTGAAACAGCTCGTTTAATTCCTCTAAGAACATAAGATATTTGTTTAGAAATCTCAAGCGATTGCAAATATTGCCTTGGGTTAAAAGTACAAGCGACTGTCGAGCTTGGGCATAGAGTGAAATCTCAATGTTTTCGACACTTAGAAAATACTCAAGTTCTGACACACTGAGTCAACTCCAATGAATATCTGCAAAAATTATCAACGAAACCTCACCAGAGTATTAAGTGTTTGTTCAGAAATGCCAAGCAATTCTAAATAAAGGTTTATAGTATTGTTGTGGACAAATTCTCCGAGCTTGCATCAAGCACATTCTTTAGAATCTTGACTCACGGGTACGGTTTTCAAAATACTTGATGCCCGGCAGTCGGAAATTCACGTCCAATGTGCTCGAAATATCTCATTTAATTTTTGTAAAGACACCAGGAAGTTGTTTAGAAAACTCAAGCGATTTCAAACACTGCTTTGGGCTTGAAGTAGAGGCAACTGTCGAGCCTGGGGCATAGAGTGGAATCTTCATAGTTTCGACACTTCAAAAATATTCAAGTTCTGACACCGAGCGTGACGTGACTGATGAGCTCTCGGGAAATATCGACAAAACGTGTTGTCCAAACCTCCCCCAGAGCATTTCATGTTCGTTGGCATAAATCCCAAGCGATTCTTAAAGTAGGTTTGGTATTTTAGTGCATGAAATTTTCGTGCTTGCACAAAGCATATTCTTTGGAATCTCAGTTCACTTACGGGCACGGCTTTCAAAATACAAGATGCCCGCAGTCGGAAATTCTCACTGTACTTTCACGAAAATCTTTCTCGGCATCTGCTGAGTCTACTCGATTTCTATGTAAAATTACCAAGAGTCTATAGTCTAACCAGATATCCTCTATAGAAATGTTCCTCTGAGTTACAAACAACGTAAAAAATTTTGTATAAACGAGCTGTTTCGAGAAAATTGGTCAAAATTTCTGACTGCCGCGTATCTAGTTTTTTTGAAATCAGTTCCCGGCTGCCGGGTATCTAGACACGTCGATCTTATATCGAAGTATCGAAGACGTCTCTCTAAAGCTCTTATGCTCCAAGCAAACCAATCGAAATCTCTTAACATAAGATCTAAAATCGCCTCGCGGCGAAGACCTGCTGTCACATAATCTTTCAGCTTTTCTCACAACTTTAAGTCTTCTTTCCAAGAAGCATTCCTTATCCTTGCCGCGGCCATCTTGGAAGCACAAGCCTCCCCCAAGGCATCTTGGTCTATGGCAGTTTTAGGCCACGGTAGTTAGCAAAACTCGCGCCACTTTCTCAACCAATGAGAAGCAAAACCAAAACCAATCGTGACTTGCACGCGCGCATTTTCCCGCGCTTTGCGCCGGCAACATGGAATTGCTTCTGATTGGCTGATTGTGCCGCTTGCGCTTGTTGTGATTGGTCAGACTAATTGCCTCAGTTTTGGTTTCACGAAACTCAGTGGGCCATGTTCTAAACAAGGGCCTGAGAAAGAATCCAAACTTCACTGAAAATCAATGAAATTGAATTAGTTCTCACATGAAAGGGTATTGGAAGGGTATTTCAAAATAAGCAATTTCAGCAAGTTTGAGTATGTTTGGTTAAAAAGCCGCCAGATAACATGCATTTAAAACTTAAAAAAATCCCATACAAATGTCTCTATTTCGGAAAGTGTTCCTCCAAACCATACAAAGTCTCTAATTTTCACAATTTTGAAACGCATTTTTTTCAGCTCCAATTCAACTGAACAGCGTCAAAGTTGGTTAGGCGACCATTTTTGAGATGCTCTTTCATGCAGTGGAAACAATTTTTTCCAATCGATAAATCAAAAACTCGTTCCCAGGCCCTTGCTCGTTAGAACATGGCCCATTACAAAACGATCGTAACGCTTAATCGTAACGCACCTGTCTGAAGAACTCTTCCATGAGTCTGTCCACCCACTTTCTGTACATTGGCAGAGGTTTGGCTGGATTACTAAGATCAGCGCAATGAACAAGACACTTGAGCACCTGATCAGCAAATGCATACAAACAAGTGTTAATATGAAGATCTTCAACGTAGCCTTTAATAGTGCACTGTAGAAAGCACTGGTAGATCTCTTTATTACGATTCCAATGAATTTAACACTCTGTGGAGGTTAAATGTGGTAAATAGAATACATATCGAACGCAACAAGACCGTTAATCAGAGGATAATGGCCCCGTTACGTTTGGTGTGGCTCGAGTGTTACGGAGCAGTACTTTCCTGTGGTGCTGTTCATTATGCACTGCAAGGTGGTTCTAAATTTTGAGTCTGTGGATGAAATCTTCAAGTGTGTCCATTCAAATGAAAGCTACTGAGCAGTACTTTCCTGTGGTGCTGTCTATTATTCTGTACAAAGTGGTTCTAACGTTTGAGTCTATGGATGAAATCCTTTAGTACTGCCATTCAAAAGAATGCTACTGAAGAGTACTTTCCCACGGTATCACTCGTTCCTACTTCTTCCAAACGTTAGTTATTCTGAACAATTTGTATCCAAATTCCGTAGGAGGTACACAAACCTGCATTCTATCTGTACAATTGTCTAGACACAGCACTCCGCTGCCCGCCACCTTCTTACTTTCAACCATGGTCTTCAGTGAGGCCAGCAGGCTCATGTGTTTGGCGTTATCAGTTGCTAGTACCTAACGAGAACAGAACAAAAAGGCGATAAGCAGCTGCTGTTTCTCCGTAAGTCTGACACAAAGAGAAAGTTGAAAGATCAGTGTTCCAGATAAGAGGGGGGACTCAGGTCAAAAACCCTACAAGGTCAGTTACATGACCTGAAAAATAAATAGCCTGTTGCAGGCGTTCAGATAGTAAACGGAGCGTGATTGTACCGGCAGAGCTAGGCGAAAATAAAGCGGAGAAAAATTGAGAGGGGCGCCGCTACATCACATCCAAGAACGTTTGTAACGTTTGGTACCAGACACCAGTATGAAAGGAAAAAAAGATTTTTATTCCTCTCCCTGTTTTCCCAAGAAACAAGTCTTACCATTTCAATAATCGTTCTCCGCACTGTCTGCCTTTCTTTTTTCGTGAGGTTTTCAAGAATGTCACAGTCTTCGTGCTGTAAGAGTTGAAATGCCACAGCCAGGTGGTGATTTTCAAGAACGGACTCGTCGTTATACATCAGCGCCATTTCAGAATCTAGAAAAGGAAATCATTGACTTGTATCAGAAAACAGTTCCCCTTCAAATACGTTCTTCAAGCTACAGTGGCCACAAATTGAGATGGGGACAGTCAACAGAATCAATCAATCAATCAATCAATCAATCAATCAATCAAACAATCAATCAATCAACTTTATTTAGCGAAAGTAACGCTTGACAGTACTTCAACTGAAGAACTAGTGGGCCTCGACCCTAAGACTACAATAGTTTCAGAAAACAGTTTCCTGTCAAAAAAGGTTCTTCAGACTACAATCTTGGCCAATTGCGTTAGTAGGATTCACTAGTTTTTATCGTTTTTGGAAACCTTCCGTTACCTTAAGCAACATCAACCTCTTTGGTGTGACTCGCTCACTGAGCAAATCCCCACCCCCACCCCCCAATCCATGTCAAGCATACAAGCATAATCTCTTGCGGATATCATAAGTATGGAGTCTTCGCTGTTCAGGAACATTGCGTTGGGTGGAGGGGGAGGGGAGGGTGAACATGGGCAACCATCTGTAGAACGGCCCCAACGGGCCCACTGTCTTTATACAAATTGGCCAGGATAATAACGTATTCCAGTTTAGACGCGCATGCACAAGCCAAGACAACCTTGACAGAAACACCCACTGTTTTTAATAGAAACGCGGAAGGATTAATTTGAAACGCGTAACAAAAGCAATGGCATTTTAGTTGGTTCAAGACAAATGAAAGTTAAGTAAAAATGCTGAGCAACATGTGGCTCTCCATAACAACGTAACGTTGTTTTGCATTGTACTCGCTCCCTCCCCTCCCCTCCCCTCCCCTCCCCTACCCCCCCTACCCCATCCCCGCCAAACCTCCCTGTATCCGAAAAAAATCGGCGGGTGTTTTTCGTGGTGAAATGCGTAAAGTACGTACTTGTTGCCACTAGGAAGTGATTGTTGACTCCGGGGTGATCAACGTCGTGAACAGCACTTGCTAAGATGGCGGCGAGGACTTCAAGATCAGTAAAGACAGACTGAAGGACATAAACAAAACAAAATCTGGTGTAAACAAACATTACAACTAACCTGCGAAGAATAATCTACCACACCAAACAAAGGTACAGATCAGTTATTGTTTTTTTCCTGAGCAGTCAAAATGGTAGATTTTGTCCTGGTCAATACTTATTACAACCACAACACCATAGGAAAATATTGCTCAGTGGTTAATATTTGAATCTGATAAACTACAATAAAAAGTTAGTGCAAGTTTGTATAGCATAGAGAACATCGCCAAAGCGAAGTCCTTTGAGCGACTTTTGGGATATCAGCAAAAGAAAGAATTTGTACAGCAGAAAAGGTAGCACCACAAGAAAGTACTAATTTGAAAGGTCACACTTTAGGATTTTGCCTACAGATTCAAAAGTTAGAAAGCCTATGATCAGGGTTTTAAACAGCACCACACCACATTCTTACTCGGTAGATTTCATTCAAGGTTTTTGCCCTTCTCATTCTAAATCACAGAAGACTATTCTTACGATCTATTCATCGTTTCCATGGACACCTCAAAAATAAAGCCCAGACTTTTACTCTGCGGCAGTGAAGGACCGTTGGTAGGGGAAGGCCCTTTAGAATTTCATAAATAAAGTTAGGATAGAAATAAACTGCGTACTTACTTCAAAGGCTTGTGCTGAGAGAAGCACATGAGAAGTTTGCGTGACGTCAGCAGCATGCGTGCAATTGTGGAATGGGACATCTTTTAAATAATGATTCTGCGAGTAAAAAAAAACATAAGCATAAAAACTTTAAAGTGCACCTAACCCCAAGTTATTTTTCCGCTAATATAATTCTTTGTACCCATTCCAAAAACGTTAAGACTTTATTCCAGCTTTGGACTGTTTTGGGCATCAAAACGTATGATAAACAAAACATATTTAATTTTGGTGCACGACCGAGTCAGCAGGGTCTACTCCCCATTTTGACGTCACAAACTGTTTTGCATGCGCGTTTACAAAGACTTACCGCGATGCAAATCAGTTTGTGACGTCAAATGGGGAATAGACCAACGCCCTTTACTAGCTCGGTCGTGCGACAGATGAAGGCCAGATTTCGTAACTTTTACAGGCTATAAAAAGTCAAGATTTGGTTTTATATTTATTCTTAATTATTATAATTATTTAACTGAGCTGAAGATTATTTTTAGAGAATAAGAAAGCATGTTAACATAATCTTTCTGCTTTGTTTTGTTTTTAATTTGTAATATTGGTGCTGAAAAGCCCCTTTAGGGAGCAACATTTTATATCATTAAGTACTGTTTCTTACCTCGACTGAAGTCATATAGTTAATAAACGTAGTGGGTTTTATCTTGAATATTTTTAATAAATCTCTAGCCTATGAACAAAAATAAAAACGTACGTGAGAGCAGATTGTTTAAGCACAACTCCTAAATTAAGGTTTTGGTTTAAAAGTAATGGTGAAAGCTTATCAAGTACAATAGCAAGCACAAACACAACGATAAATGAATACAAAGAAAGGCCCTTTTTACATTTTGTGCCTGTTTTTATGCATTTGCCATTGCAGCCCGAGGCCAACATTGTCACCAAATATTACAGCACTGGAAATAAACTATCTGGTTTAGGAAGGACACATTTTCTTTCAAATCTTACGTTTGATCATGCATAAGCAATCCATGATTTTTTTTGCAAGACAAAACATTGACACACAAGAATGGTTTTGAAATGTATTTTGGGGTAATCTAAAAACACCTATGTAAGCGCATCAAGTTGGGAGTACATTTTTCCAGAGTGAAAAGTTTTCAGCTAAAATTATATTGCTGACCTACAGGTACAGGTCTTATATTCTTTTTTGCAGAATAGTAGTTAGCTGCAGGTCATCTTGGGGGTGGGGGGGGGGGGGGGAGCACACCCCCTGCATGCCTCCCCCAGGTCCACCCCTGGTCCCAAGCACCTACTTCCCCATGGGTCATAAGTCTTGAGACAGTTTGCTTCCTCCCCCCATCTCCCCCTCTGCAATGCTGAATTTACAGTCTCAGAAAGCAAGATTAGTCCATGGATGGCTAGTCTCCTACACAGCTGATCTTTGTCTTGTCACACAATGCTCCTCTCTACAAGGTGTTACAAGACAAAGAATGACTGCGAAGGAGACTAATGGATGGCCCGATTATTTCAACTTTGACTGGCGGTAAATGGTGAAAGTGCGGTACTGCTAAGTGTACAGGGATATAAGTAAGCCATGCTTAGTTTGTTACGTGTAGTTTTTGCACAAGTGAGACAAGTTTTCAATGTCTTATGATCCGCATTGTTGATCAACCACTGTGAATGGGATATGTGTAGTACCTGCTCTCACCAGGTCATGATTTAACAAAGTAATCACGACAAACATAACTTACCTGCAGGATTGTGTATGTTACAGCAAGCAAGGGATGCCCTTGGGTAATATCATGTAATTTGAACACATCAAATGTCCATTTGTTGATTTCTTCTAGAACCTGGAAGCAAAAAATAGATTAAAATTTAATATGTGCAAATAATATCAAATAAATATTAATGTACATTGACAATTTACAACATTTTTCCAGGTAGTTTCATGCTGCACTGAATAGAATACAACTGTTGGGTAACGGCTGTGAACCAAAGTGATGTGCAAACCAATTCCCAAAGTGCCGGACCCCAAAGTGGCAAGTGTCTGATTTCTTCACACAACTTGGGGCTATGACCCACCCCCACCCGACCACAAAGATGTAAGGATCCTCTTCTGTGAGCATAACTTTAATTTAAATTTTAGAGACAAACACTTTACAATGTGCAAATTTCAACCACCACCACCATCATCATCAACACCACCACCATCACTGTCATCATCATCATCATCATTAGGGCAAAACTTACTTTTGCTAATTCACTTTCATTGGAAACTTCAACCCCAAATCTATGAATAAAAGGAAAGATATTAACATAGGCTACAGTGTACCCATAGCAGTAACATGTAAATTACAAAATAGGCCTCTTTGGGGTTAATACATTATTGGCCGCAGAATGAGTCACTGGGAAATAAACACATTTTGGGTGCTTTCCATTTGTAACAACTGGTGATTCAGATCAATCAGCTTATGAAAGGATTGTACAGTGTGTACTACTTCTCAACAATTATTAGATTATGAGCTTGAGATTTCAAATGCATGATAGCTGATGAGGGTGCAGCTCAAAATGGCTATCCTGCGTAGAAATAGAGAGGGAATAATCTAATTGTTTTAGTATAAATCTACGAGTCGTTCAAAACTAAACGAGTAAATTATCTAAATCCTCCTTGCGGATGCTTCGACACTTGTTGACAAACTGCTACTCACTATTTAACACAGAATAGATAGCAAGTAGTGCAGCCAACCAGAGAATGGCATTCGTGATAGAACGCTAGTAGATTTATACTAAAAAGGGATAGTTCTACTTATTCTTGTTAATGGCTGATTCAGAAGTGGAATGCACCATTTTGAAACGAATTATAAGAGCTGCTGAATAACTAATACTTCAAATCGGTGCATCAACACTCATAGAATAGCAAGTATGGCTGGCCATTTTTGGTGTTTTGTTTTTGTCTGAAAAATGTTAATTTTGTCCCTTGTGAGAGCATACAGTGTACCTTGGTACAGATCCACTGAAACTGTGTAACCTAGTTAGTTTTCGAACACCATTAACCATGGACCGCGATCTTGCACGGATCCCTTCTCTTTTCGATTTTGTCCCAGGAACAGCATCCACCTCAAGCTGTTTGTCTACAATGACAAAAAAAGATCATCAAGAATCACCTTGTTTCTCTGTTCAGGGAGCTGATGCATGGTTCAAACAAGGGAGTCAGTATGTTAATTAACAATTGGTTCATGCGTCAGCTTGTGTTCATCAAGATATGAAGCACGCAGGAAGTTTGGAGAGCACAAAAGATGCGTAAGAGTTGCTTGAGGCATAGCCGAGAGCAACTCTAGCTTCTTGAGTGCATCTCAATGAACGCACAGCTGAGGCATGAACCAATTGTTTTATAACATTTTCAATGCAATAGTTTAAATATTGTGTAAAGAGAAATTCCCTCTGCTATGTCATCAGCATGCACAATAGGAATATGAAGCACGCTTGCGGAATTGAATTTAACTAAACGAATTTAACAGCTATGTTGTAAATGCTTACAGCAAGCAGCCAATACATGTACATACTGCATTAGACAGTTTAATTGACAAACCATAGCTAGTCACGTTTTTGCCCAAATCAATCTAATTGGGCATGCACAAAATTAATGGTTATCATGTTAGAAAAGTAAGGTTCAGAGTTTTGGGCTCCCAAAAAATTTTCTTACAGCACAGCCTTGAACATGGACCTTCATTTCATATTAAGCAATAACCAGTCTTAACACCAAAGTAGAGAGAATTAAAAAAAAATCAAAGGTGAAATCATCATCTACACCCTTTTCCAACCATACCTTTAAATTTTTCTTACAAATAAATTAATCCTAAAAAAAATGATATGTTGAAAAGTACCTGTAAAGGTGTTGTAGACCCAAGCAGAGACTTGGTTTCCTGATTGGTTGCTCTCGGAAAAATCTTTAAGTTCTCTATTTAATAGTCTCTTAAACTTATTAGAAGCCATTTCACTGACTGAGGTGTGTGTCTGTAATGTTTCCAGCTGATATAAAACCCAGTCCAGCTCATCCAGAGTATTGTTAGCAAGCTGTAAGATGAATGGAGAAAAGCATTAAGAATTGACAATAAAAAGGCAGAGATGTGAAGTGACGTCAATTAATGATGCATTTAGGGTGCAATCTTTTGGTACCTTTCTGGTTACTTCTAATCTTATTCCAGCTTAGGAATAACAGAAAAAAATGGACTAAAGCCCCATAAGCCAAACGATCAAACATTTTCGTCCAACATCATGTTTGCTCAACACAAGGTTGGGTGGCTAAAAATGGACAAAGTGAGTCCACAGAACAATCTTTCTGTATTAGCGTTGAAATTTAGACGTTATGTGGTTCATTTGTTGCTTTTTACTGGCTGTGCACCCTTGCTGGTTGGGGTGACTAAATGATCAAACATTTATTTGTAATGCAAAATGTTGGATGAAAATGTTTGATCTGGATCAAACATGGAAATCCATTTCGGTGCAAAGTTGAGAGAGGCAGTTAAAATGGTCAAATATGTTCTTCCAGCATGATGTTGGATGAAAACGTTTGATTGTTTAAGCCTGGTTTCCACATGATCTTGACAATCTGCGACACCCTGAACTAGGTTCTACTTTCCTTATCACCCCGACCGTGTGTCACAGACCACCGCAGATGCCAGGGACACGTTTCCATATGTCTGCAACATGTTGCAGGCTGATCGCCGATCATGGTGCTGATCACAGATCGTTAAGATCATATGGAAACCAGGCTTTAGCCACGGCTTAAGAGGTGAACACACAAACTGCATATTCCATATTCCTCCAAGATTGAGTGCAAGTGTGATGCTTCATGTAGTTCTTGTGCTTTGGATAATTACTTGTTGATCACATCTGTTCAGTATTGATTCTGTACAGTCTTCTTTACAGTCAAGTCAGGTCAACCATATCCCCTAGATTAGATTAATGAGCTGATTATTTTAACACTGAACCTGTTAGTCGTTTCGAATAATGCAATCATTTTTAAAACATTTAAAGCAAACTTAGATTGCTGATTGGACAATGTGAACAAAATATGCTCCTTATGTGGGAAAGTGAAGTACAGAAGTGATAACAGAAATAAAGTCTCCTTGGCCAAACAAGTTTTTCAATCAAAGTTTGATTCGAATATTTCAAAAATGATTGCATTATTCGAAACAACTAACAGGTTTAATGTTCAAATAATCAATTCATTAATGTAATCCAGGGGGATTACGCTTGACCTGACTTGACTGTAACGCTGCTCAGGGAAAGGAAGTACACTGTTAGTCAAGTTCTGTTGATGGGACTTGAAAATGAAAAGGTGAAGGTCACACAGGAACCCATTCTTTACTTGCACTCACAGCTGAAGGTCTCTAATAATCAACTGTGGCTCTTTCACAACACTCTCACAAGCCAGGATTAGCAGGTGTCAAAAATATTCTGTTACATGTTGGCAAGGACAAATAATGATAAAAGTGGAGATCAACAAGCTGACCAGCTCCCAGTTGGCTTGTTAGCTCAGTTGGTAGAGCACTGCACCGGTATCACAGTGTTCATGGGTTCGACTCCCATACAAGCCTGATTTTTTTTTCAGGCTTAATTTCACTACTGCTTTAAAGTAGTGTTCAGGGCCGGCTGATTAACCCTAATCTAAGATTAAAAAATAACCAAGGGGTTTATTTCTCTTTTCACAAACATTGTTCAATGCTGATATTCTACAAAATGTTTAAATTAGAAGAAGTCAATCCTGAAAAGCAAAAAGCAGCAAAAGAAACTTTCATTTAAAAGTTAAAAACTGTAATTACCAAAGTTTACACTAATCCTGGCTTTCAAACTACCTGGCCCAAAACTGCAACAATATCATTCACTTCTTCATTCTTTAATCTGCAGTTCAAATACCGTCCGTAATTATGTTCTAATATTAATTAACAATAATGACTGCACCTTTTGATATCCATCATCTCTTGGAAGATGAAGGGAACCTTGAAACAGAAAGTTTTGTACAATGTAAGCAAAAACGTCACTGTGTTATTTGCAATACAAAGTAGACTATAACACAGATGTATGCACTCTGTGAAGCTGCCAGAAATCCAGACTATTCAACCCCTTCTGATCTAAACAAACAAAGACAGAAAACTATTATTTTACTGCCTGAACTCGTGTCTCAGGAGGAAAATGTGAAAATTTGCTGGTAAGACACTTTTCTCCTCTGCAAAATGATGCCATGATGAAACATTCCCACAATAACTATAATAAATTAAAAGTACAAAGATTCCCTCTGAACAAATGACCTATAAGATGGGTCAATAGTTCCAGGCAGTACTGTATCCTTAATTTATTAGAAAATGGACTTTCCCTGGATAAAATAATAATTTCAACTGAAAAGTGAATTGGATGATGATGATGATCCCAAAAAAAAAACTGTTGGCTCTTCTATGCTAAGATTCTATCTACATACAATCTAACTATAAAAAATTTAACTACTTATAAATTAAAATTATTATTACCTGAGCCTGATAACCCTGAGCCATTTTGGGCATCTTGCGTCAAATTATTGTTCCTTAAAATGTGTGATCCTACAGACCCTCGCCTCCTAAAGTCAAGACAAACACAAAGATCAGTAGCACGGTTCTCACGTACACAACGATAAATCATGAATTTGCAAAAAATGATTAAGGATATCTCGGCGCACAATAATCGGATCAGTTTGAGACTTTCCACAATTGTTAGACATATGTTAAAGAGTATTTCTGTTTAAAGAATGGTCAGATAAACGATTTCTAGAAAAATAAAATGAAAGCCGAGTTGTAAAGTTAGATATAAAAACATGGCGTCACGCGTAACATGCGTGGGACTCATGATGCACTCCTTTCCTGTTACTGCCGACGAATTTTCAGTTCATAACCGCAAGACTTAACAGATAATTAAAAAAGTTCATTGTCAAGCACACTGAGACAAAAAATTATCAAACTTGTCGTTAAATCGTCGTAAAAATCGACGAAAGGCCTCACCATTTGAAGCGTCACGCTTGGCACTTTGAAGAGACCAGACATTTTCAATTCGCTGGGGTGTTCACGATTTTTGAGATACATGGCAATTATATCACAAAACAAAATGCTCATAAGTCAAATAAAACTTTCCCGAAGTTTCTTTCGATAACAATTAAGCGTTGCGGAGATTTTAAATTTTTTCTGCGTTCTAAACAGTAATCAGGCGGTGCGATATGTGACGCAAGAATTTTGGTTGTTGAACTTGTCACTCCGTTGTTTATGTAGGAATGCGCTGGAGTGTGTCAATGTTGACACATGCGAAATGCTCAAATGACAAGCTAAATTTTGGTACCAGAAGCAAGCGAATCCGTTCAAAGCTGATGAAAATATCGACGTTTATGTTTGTTCTAAACATTATGATGACGATTTGGATCTTGAGGAAGGTAAGTGATCAGATTTCAAGCAAAAACAAGCGCTACGTTCCGGCCGTTTTGAGGGCTTTGTTCGCTTTGAATCATCTCAAAACAACATAATCAATTAGAATTCTTTCAAATTTCCTTATTTGGAAGTAAAATATTGCATCAGGTCAGGAAATGAGCGGGAAATTCCCTTGAGCACGTGCCGTTTCTCGGAAAAGCTATTTGCAACAACGTAGTTTACAGTGTTCTTCGGAATCAAAAGTCTGTGAAATTTATGCAAAAATTATGGATTCTGGAGTTTCGAGGATTCAGATGTGGCGAGAACAAAAGAAGAAGGAAAAACAGGAGAAAAGAAGAGCACATTATGAGAAAAATCGCGAGAAAATTATTGAAAAAGTCCTTGAAGCCAGAAAGACAAAGCAAGGAACCAAGAGCCGGCGTGAACGGTCTAAGAACATCAGAGGCGCTTCGATTAAAGAGGTCACAAAAAAAAGCCGGCGTGAAAAAAAACAAACAAAAAAAGAGAGCTTTGGAAATGAAAGAGAAAATTGAAAAAGGCAGAAGGATGGCTAGAGAACGAAGCAAGCGCTACAGGCTAAAACAGAAAGAACAAAAGGAACAAACTCAAGCAGAAGCAGCACCGATCGAAGTTTCTGAAGGCAGTACTCCTTTCGCTAACAGAATGGCCAAGAAACGTGCTGTTGAACGAGCAAAGAAAAATCTTCCCGCCACCCCTGAAAAGAAAGCAGAAGTAGTAGCAGCTGTTACACAAAGTCCACGGACAAGGAAGGTTCTAGAAAAGCGTGGACTGGTGAAAACGCCCGAAGAGGAAAAAGAAGTAGCTGCTCTCAAAGCGTTGGCCAGTGATCTCGCGGAAGGAATTAAAGCAATAAAGAACGTCAGATCAAACGAAGCACGGATGGCACTCGGAGCAGCGAAATCACTTTCTTTTGGCAAGAACGTAAGAAAAACTAGAAGTCAGAAGACGCTGTCCAAACTCATAGCCTTGGATAGGAGAAGCATTAAGTCGGGAATAGGAAAACGTGAGAGAATTTTGAAAGGTGAAGAAGCTAGCTGGCTTGCAACTGAAAGAAAAACCAGAAGGGATGCAGTCACCGAAGACACTAAAGAGATTGTGTACGACTACTGGAAATTAATGGCCAGCAGGCCAACGGGAAACAAGAAAGATCTGGTCAGAAAACGTGTCGCTGTGAAAACGTGGGTTGAACATCCCAAACACGTGCTTGAAAAAACTCAAACTGAAGCCTACATACAGTTTACGTCAATGCACCCAGAGATAAAGATATCGCAGAGAAAATTCGAAAACCTGAAGCCTTTTTTCGTTAAAGGAGCGAAAGAGCGTGATAGGCAAACCTGCATGTGCCGACAGCACTTTGAGCTTCAGATCGTTTTTAAGGATTGCATGAAGTATCGGAAAAAAGTGGTGGACGCAAGGGAAGAGGAACACCAAACTGATGCGCAAGTTTACAGCTCAGTCAGTGATGTTATTGAACAGACACTTTGCCCCAAATCACAAGACAACAAGTACCATAACTTAATATGCCTCAGAAGAGAATGCAAGGAATGTGGGGTACAAAAATTACTTTTGCTGCCTGAGGAGAAAGAAGCTGCTGGTGATCACCAAGTCAAATGGAAGAGGTATGACTACATCCCCACCGGAAAGCTAAGTGCTGATGGAAAGGAGATAAAGAAAATAGCCCTTGTGGAGAAGTGCACTGCACCAAAGGAACTCTTTGACTATTTTCTTCAGCTCCTTGGACAGTTCCCTTATCACTCCTTCCTTGCCAAGTGGCAACGGGAACAACTGGATTCTCTTCTTGAAAGTCTCCCGACAGATCAAGCGGTATGCATCCATGATTATTCCGAGGGTTATGCCTGTCGATTCCAAGATGAAATCCAGTCACAATACTTTGACATCAATAAAGTAAGCCTGCATGTAACTATTCTTTACAGGCATTCAAATGAAGAGGTGGATGGTCTTCAGAGCACAGAAGAGGAGCCAGTAATATGCAAAGAGCATTTGTTTGTGATCTCTGATGATGTCACACAAGATCACGACTCTGTCGTTCACATCCAGAAGTTGATTTCAAAGCATTTACAAGAATCCAGATGCACTATTAAAAAAATGCATGAATTCGCAGATGGTTGCGCAGGACAGTATAAGAGCCAACACTGTTATGGTGACCTCTCGTGTTCCCTAGCAACGCTTGGATATACAGTACAGAGAAACTACTTTGCCACATCTCATGCAAAGGGTGAACAGGATGCGGCTGGCTCGCATGTCAAGCAGAAGGCAACATCAGCAGTTCTTTCCAGGAAAGCCACACTCTCAAATGCCAAAGAGCTTTGTGACTTTCTGAGAGAGAACTTTTCAGAACCAGCCACATCATCTTTTCCCTCCAGGCAGAAGTCAGTACAGTTAAAGCGGCGTATTTTCTTTTATTTGCCTTCGTCTGGGGAGCTGGCTGTTGTTCGCAACCGAGAAGGAGGGAGATTCTGCGCAGTTAAAGGCATCCGGCAGATACACTCTGTGAGGACCTGCAGTGAACAGCTGAAGGTTTTCACAAGGGAAAGACCGTGTTACTGCTATGATTGTTTAGTTGAGTCTTACGACAGATGCGAAAACAAGCAATGGGTGGGCAACTGGAAAGAAATCAAATTGTCAAGGGAGCCATCTGGTACCAGTACAAGGGGAACTGAAGAAGTAGCCACACATGAAGAGTCTGTTCAACTTGCTGACTTGGCAACAAAAGACAGCATCGTGGCTGTGGCAGCTGAAGATGATGCCCACTACGATTATTATCTTCTAAAAGTGACAAGCAATGGTGTCATTTCCTTAACAGAGAACTTTACAGATGCTTATGGCAGCAATTACTTTAAGGGACAGAATGTTCTACTAGGAAATTTCTTTTTAAGAGAGAACATAATAGATCGAACATATAAACTTGATGACAACACGGCTGCTGTCTTTCCGGGAACCATTCGATATATCTGTGGAACACTACTGTCAAAGAGAAAGAGAGGAAAATCAATATATCAAGTTCCTTTGGATGAACATGAACAAATACTATCATCTCTGTGATTGAATTTTGTAAATAGCAATTCAGTAATTATTTTTACTCAAAATTTCCTATAAATACAGTGTAAATAGAGGTTTTTCTAAAAAAAGGGTGTGGCCGCAATGCATTGTGGGTCAAGCAAAAAATGGTTCCAATGGGTCTGTGTTGACCAAAATGACATGTTTTTGTAACAACAATGTGTTTTCTTGCTTTTTCTGACACATGTACAGCAAAATGGGGAACTTTGAGAAATGGTACAATTTTGACCTGTGTTACACAAAAGTACATCAGAACTGTGCTACTGATCAAAGAGAAATTTAAACAGCACCCAAATGATTATTTTATAGGCAAATATGGAAGTAAAGCCCACACCAGAGTTGATCAACAAACACAAGAGTTTACATGAGTCCTGTAGGAATAGGCTAGTTTCGAATTGTGGGAGAACAAAAGAACCAAGTTGAGGTTCAGGGGAATAATTTCTTTTGTCAAAAACAAAGGAAAATTCAAATTGAAGAGCTCGGGCAAGAACTTCCTCCCAGTTTTTGGTCAATTTTCGATGTGCTCAATAGAAACTGAGATTAATTTGGCATGTGGACTTCATTCCAGTTAAAAAACATTGCTCTGTATTTGTTTTGGCTGATTTCCTCTTCGTTTTCGAGAAATAACGTATGCAAAAAACGCAAGTCAGCCCATTCCCTTGCGTATTAATATTCATGCGCAAATTGAATTACCTGTAGAGCACATGAAATGATTGACGGGTGGAAAGTATTGTTTGATAGTGTGACGTAGACTATACATTTGGTGGTTAAAACATCGATTTAAGTTTCATTGATAGGAAACTTACGTGGCTGTGAGGTGTCGATTGCTAGCTAAATTTAATCGAAACTTGCCAGCCTGGTGGTCCAACGGACATCATTTAAGTCTGTCGATCCGCAAGTCAGACACTTCTCAAAGAAGCCAGTGGTGTTTCTCTGTGCTTGCCAAACGTGAAGAGATTTCAGTTGACTCCTGGAACAAATCGGCATTTCGCAGTACAGAGTACTGAGCCAGGCAGGACAGTCTGAAAGCAACTCTTGTCTTAAAAGCGGCCCGCAGTTGAGAGTCTTGGCCCATTTGCCAAAGGTTGCCATGCTAGAAATTCGGAAAGGAGTTGTTTTTTGACTTAGGCGAAAAATATCGGATGTTTGAAGACGTGTTGCCCACACACGAAAGGATGTTTTTATGCCCACAATTCAATGCGACCACAGAGGGCGCTGTCTCCTTGAAAAGTTCTCACAAGGACTGGAAATGAATATTCGCTCGGCTGCTCCTCATGCAGACCATGACCAGACCCAGATTCCTCAGCAGCTCCTCATGGACCTGGCTCTTCTCTGACAAATGTCGTTTCTATTTAACCCATGGTCTTGCTTCCTCAACACGGAAGTCCTATTCGTCAGCACAACGGCACTTCATAACCTTTTGCATCCAGGATAATTGCCTCTCTCCTTCTGGTTCAGCGCTTCCCACCAGTGAGGAAACACTAATACGTTTCTGCTCCCATCTTGCAGATACCCTGCACCACTCATCCATCAAGGTTTACTTGTTGGCTGTTTGATCCCTCCACATAGAAGAGGGTCTGCCTGACCCTCTACTTGGTTGCCTCTAGCTGCAAAATGTACTGCGGGGCATCAAGCACCACCAAGGTCCAAACCAGCCAAAGTGCCAACCCATCACAAGTGACTTAATGCGAGTTATTTACCATTCGCTGGATTTCTCCATCCATGACCAAACAATGCTCTGGGCTGGTTGTTGTCTGGGGTTTTTCGGGTTCCTTCGAGCTGGTGAGTTTACGGTCAACTCTCCCTTTGATCCTGCCGTTCACCTCACAGTCAACGGTTAATTGGTTTTAAAACCCCTGCAGTCAATTGGTTAACCCCTGCAGCTTCAGGATCCACATTAAATGCTCAAAGACAGACCCCTTCCGCCAGGGTTGTTACGTCTTCATTGGCTCTGGTAAGCAAGACCTCTGCCCTGTCCGTGTCCTTGTTCAATATTTGCACCTCTGTGGCTCCACTCCTGGCCCGCTCTTTCTCCTCTCAGATGGCACTCCCTTAAGCCGCCTGTGGTTGGCGTCTTCTGTTAGATCCATTTTATCCTCTGCTGAAGTCCCGGGTCAGTTTGCAGGCCACAGCTTTCACATCGGTGCAGCCACCTCTGCAGCCACTCATGGTATTCCTGATCATGTCATCAAAACCCTGGGTCGACGGTCAAGTGACGCATACCAGTTGTATATTCGCACACCACTCAGCACTATTCTAGGCATGGCAAGTCAACTTACCTAAGGTACCTGTTTATCCCCCCCCCCCCCCCCTTTTTATTTTATTTTCTCTCACCAGCTTAGGGTGCCTCTGGACTTTCGCGAGTTCATGGCCATGGCTTTCCCCAGCCAAGAGCCCTTCCTTCTCTCTGACCCAAGCCTGTGGCTTGGCTGGAGAGTCCCTTTGGCATGGAATGGGGGCTCATGGCTGGGTTGCGGGGATTTGCCAGCCATGGGGGCGGTATTCTATCTAGGGTCTGGCTGGCCACGGTGGAAGCCCCTGGATACCCCAGGCACCCACCTTCCATTTTAGTGAGGCAGCGGTTAATGGGATTTTTAAAAGATCTAAATGCATGTCAACTGGCAACTTTTTGACCAAACATAGGCAAACTTACTGAACGTACTTATTTTGAGAGGTCCTTTCATAATTATGAGAATTGATTTAGTTCAATGCCATTGATTTTCAATGAAGTTTGGATTTTGGATTCGTTCCCAGGCCCTTAAGTTTAATCATAATTCAGAAGAAAAACTTACTTTTCCTTTTTAGCATTTGTCAGTGACATAAAGTTGTTTCTAACATTTCTTAAGCTGGACAGGATCTGCGCAAAAGGAGTAACCAGCTCTTCCACTCGAGTTCTGCAAAACAAGAATTTTTTTGACCCTTAATTTTTAACCATGTGATGTGTCGCATGGGAGGGATGTTCCCAACAGGGGCATAACTTAACTATTGCTAGATTATAGATGTCCCTTACTGGTTAACATGTACATGTATTACTATTACCATTGGAAGTAATTTTTTGGCTTTGAAAACAAATTTGTCATAACTCAAAGTCCTTATCACCCTAGGTAGTTAGTTTTTTTATACTATAGGAGCAAGTTTTTGCTCAATTATTGGCATGGCATTAGCATTTGCTGGCAGCCTTATAGCCTTTCTGGCTTATGTCTGATGTCTCCAGGAAGTCCAGTGGTCAGCAGTGGTTCCGTTATATTTTATGTGTGCACCTTTTCCACATGCTTGTAGTTTTTACTTGCTCTGCGTACAGGGCATTGTAGGTCATGTGTTTTCAAGTAATTCCCCTCCCCCTCCCTTTAGTTTTATTATTATTATTATTATTATTATTATTATTATTATTATTATTTTTCTTAAAATGACTATCCAAAAACACTGACTAATAGGCAATTATTATTATTATTATTATTATTATTATTATTATTATTATTATTATTATTATTAATTTATTGTTTCTTCCACTGAACTCCTAGTTCAGTGTGGCAGGTGCTTGGTTTGGGCTTCGGTGTGGCAGGTGGGGCTCGTGGCTGGGTTGCGGGTACGGCAGGCTTATAGGGTGTTCTACCAACCTGGGTTTGGGTCAGTGGTACCAGCCCCCAGGTCCCTGAGCCCCTAACCTCCACTTGGGCCATAGGCGTTAACTATAGATATCACTACATTAAATCAATAGACTAAGCTAAGCAATACAAGTTAACGTCAGCCTACAGTGTTAGGTTTCCCTGTGGCATATGCACACTGTTGACTCTAGGGAATGGACGTATTCAAGTGTTAGTAAGCACAGTCTGGTATTAGTACAGTGGAAGCCTGATACAGTCAGCTCCCTCTAAGATGAGTAGGGGAGTAGGGAACGTAGTTCCCGGTGTGGTGGTCTATCTCTCATCTGATGATTAAATGCTCGGAGATATTAGCTGCACAAGCTACTCTAAAATCCGAGGGTAAATAATGTGATGTATGTATGTATGTATGTAGATGTACACTGTCCGGACCAACAACATACAAAAAATGCTTTTAAATGATGGGAAACAGTGACAGGGAAACAGCTTTTTCACTGGTGGTATCTACAGGGAATCTCCATTTCTCCATTCCTCCACGAGAAAATACCAAGATATTTACATTTACTAACAATGTAAATGGCCGACCGTGTCACATGTGGTGCCCAGACTCTGCTTCAAACTTCAAACTTTGTCTTTATTGTTTTGCTTTCAAAATTCGAGCTTCCAAATTGAGGTGCAGCTTATACATGAACTTTTACGGTAAGTTACATAAAGGGAGTCAGATAGCCCTGCACACACTACTTGGATTGAGATAAAGGGCAGTTGTGGAGAGCTAGTTGATTTTACTAAGATTTCATCCTACTTTATTTTCTTTTGAGCTTTTGTATTTTTGTAAAACTACAAGTGCAGCTCGACAGTATATCAAGATTCTCTCAATTTCCTTGATCACCTGGGTTACATGTACATACTACTGTATATCCACATTAAATAAAGCATGATGATGATAATGATGATGATGATGATTCAAACAAAGGAACTCAATATAATATAATATAATATAATATAATAATAATATATCACATTTATATCATCATCAAGGTGTAAAGAGTTGATTGAGCAACTACATGTACCTTACACGTCTTACTGTAAAACGTCTGAAAAAAATAATTATTTACTAATTAAGAATAAGAGGCAGACAATAAAGAAGCATGTTTACCCCTCACTGAAAGAATGATGTCTTGAGGTCACACATTTGGATGCAAGCTCAAATTCACTGTCTGATTTATAAAGGAATGATTCTCGTCGCTGGGTAGGAACTTGCAAGGTTAGTCTGTCCCCATCTGATCTTTCAACAGAGTCTTCACCTTGGGAAGAATACTTTGATCGCTCACGCTTCCTTGCAAAGCTGTGGAGGAAAAAACAATACACAAATATTACTACTGAATGTGTTTTTGTTGTTGTTGCTTCAAATAATACTTCACAACACTTTTGCCTCACAATAACCATTTTAACCCTTTAAGCCCTGATATGATCAGCATACATAATCTCCTCATCATTTTCCATACAGTTCCTATGGATCTTGTTGGGAGAATTTGTTTAATAAACATCAATACATTCTTTTTTGGTGATTATTCCTTCATTCTCATGACCTGTGCTCATGATCATAAACACCTGTATTGTAAGGAGAAATAACATGCTGGTCATTGCTATGGATTGAAGAGTCAAGTACATGTATAGCCTTCTATTGCTCTTCTGAAGTGTGATTATTCATGTGGAAGGTATTATACTGAGCAGTATGCCTGCCAACTCTCTCGCATTATGCGTGAGTCTCACACCTGCGGACCAAAGTTGTCGATCTCACGCATTGAGGACAATTTCTCATGTTTGACTTAGAAGTCCGGATGAGTAGTTCTTTAACACATTTTAAACAAAAATTCAATTCAATATTCCCTGTAAATGTTCCAACAAATGGCACTTAATGTCCAGTTTGAGTCCTAACGGCATCAGAATGGGCTAAAATGTAGCGTTTCAGTTTGGATTTGAGGGACTGGAAACGAACTCAAATAGCTTCGGAAGTGTTCAGAAGTCATCAGAACATCTTCAAGCATGTTCGGTAGCGTTTGGAGGTCTTTGAGAAATCATCGGGAGTTGCCAGAACATTTTCAGAAATTCCAGTCACGAGGAGAAGAAAATCTCAAGCATTTGTCTCGACAAAAATGTTGGCAGGTATAAAGCAGTATTTTCCTCCAAAACTGTTCAGTAAGCTGTACAACATTTGAGTCTGCAGTTAAAATTACTAAAGTGTAATCATTCATATTAAAGCTAGGAAATATTTCCCAGAGAAAATGTTTATTATGCTGTATAAGGTGGTTCTAACATTAATTTGATTCTGTAATCTAAATCCTGATGTGTGACCATTCAAATGAAAGCTACTGGGAAATATTTCCCTGAAAAATTGTTTATTATACTGTACAAGGTGGTTCTAACATTTGATATTGTAGACTAAATCCTGATGTGTGACCATTCAGATGAAAGCTGCAGTGTAATAAGCAGTACGTGTATTTTTCTAGGAAACTACAGTATTTATTCATGCTGTGTAACATGGTTCTAATATTTGAGTCTGTAGTTGAATGAAAGCTACACATGAACAGAGCAGTACTTTCCTGTGGTGCTGTTTATTATACTGTACAAGGTGGTTCTAACTTTTGAGTCTGTGGATGCAATCCTAAAGTGTCACCATTCAAATGAAAGCTACTGAGCAGTACTTTCCTGTGGTGCTGTTTATTATGCTGTATAATGTGGTTCTAATAATTATTTGTCAAGTCTGTAGTTGAAATACTGAAGTGTAACCATTAATTTATATCAAAGCTACTGAGAAAATAATTATGTCTAGTGCAGTGTCTTTTTTACTGTAGCAGTCTGGAAAGAAAATTTTGAAATGCTTTTCCCCACATGGAAAAAAATGAATAAAGCCACTTGATTGAAACTACTAAGATTTGCATGTGTATTAATTTCATCTGAACTACTTCATCAATCAGCATAGTGATATAAAATAATGTTTAAAATCTGTTATGCCATTTGGATCAAATCCTTGATGGTAGAAAGCCACATCCTACAGAATTACACTTAATCAAAGCAAGGACAAGAAAGGTTCCAAAAAAAATGACAAATTTTATTGCAAATGGGCAGGATTTGCCTAATGTTTTTTTCAGAAAGGCCACTGTTAGAGTGAAATGCTTTTCATGTTTTGGTGTTAAATTTCAGACAAAGACATTTAACCTCTACTGTACAAAGATATTTTCTCAATTTTCAATTACAGAGAATTATTACTGACAAAATCCATGAGCCAGCCAAATAAAAATTGGGCTTAAAATTCAGGAATAAAGAAGAAATATTCTGTCACTTCAATAGCAAGTCTGTATAAGCACCAGGATATCATGCAGCCCAAGAGAGGAAGATGTTATCATCGAAATGCAAATTACACAAAATGAAAACATGTCTGAAGATTCATACAGCTATAAGGCCATGATTTTTCATGAGCAAAGCAATATTTGAAAAATAAATTCTTACAGCTGTGCATTGAGGAGTAAATGGAGAATTCTGGTGATTTCTTTGCCAGAATCACATACACAAATAACCAGAATACCAGAGTCATGTCTGTGCAGTGTATGTATGCATTTTACATATTTAGCACTCTGGTGTACATGTACATGAAGATTTGAAACATAAAATCATTCATCACCTGTTTTTGTTATGTACAAGACTGAAAAACAGAGAACAAATTTTTATAATGGAAGATTTAGTATTCAAGAAAGATTTTCATCCAGTGTTTGGCCCTGATAACATACTTCATTCAAGACAACAAAATAATACTACATAACCAGAGCAAATTCAATTTAACATATGTTATGTCGACCTATTTCTTGAGAAATTTACAAATATTTCACACAAAAACTGCTTTGATTAGTGATAAAAATTACCATGAAGATAAAAATTCTTAAGGGTTTTCCTATGAAACAGAAATGTAACACAAGAACCAAATTTGTACACATTAACTATTACTGCCAGCCATCTTTAGTAAGAAATAACAAGCCCAAAACATACACACATTATAGTGGATCTTATGATAAATTCTGTGAACTATAAAGGTTGTGAAAGCGGCTACTAAGTTCAAATACACCTTCTAGACACATATTTATAAACTAGGAAGACAGTGAAAATGATAAAAATGGAATAAAAGTAAGGCATTACCATGTAGAGGTCTGTTTCTTCGAACCCACAGCTCCCATGCTTATGCACTGTATTAGCATTGGGCCAGCTGGCTAAAACCAATTTCAGTCCCATGTTGTGTTTTTGTCGATTTTCCATCGAACATTTTGTCTCTAAACCTTGCTTCTAGAGTTGTTCAATCAATACAGTTGAGTAACATCCTATAACACACATCATTCACCCAATTTTTCCCTGAATATTTTGCTTTTAGGATTAATACATGGAGTAGAACTTAGGTGCTGTACCATATATGGAAGTGGCCTATTGTTTTCCATAATGGCAGCAGCTGTATTTGATGACAAAGCCGGGAACCTTGCATAAATAAACCTAAATTATTATTAATATTATGTCAAAAGAAATGTTTAATGGCTTTCCATCTTGGATTCTACAAAATTCAAGCAAAATCTTCCTGTTGTCCTTAAACTTCCCATCAGAGTGGAACCTTGCAAGCTCAAAAAATTCAAATGAGGAATATATTTTAAGCGAATAATTATTTGAGTTAAAACAGAAAAGCTGGCCTTTTCCCTTGAATATAAATGCTTATTTCAAATTCAGAATTCAATCAAAATTCAAAGCTTCTAATATTTGAAAAGCACATGTATAGAGAGGGAAGTGGAATAGCTTATAAACACATAAATTTCTTCCTTTTTAGCCTTCTAAAACAACTGCAATCAATCAACTTCATAAAAGCTACAAACAGAACTGTATGCATTATTTATGACTCTGTGCCATAGAAACAGAATACGTTTTGGCTGGAATGTCAAAGCCTTAATCTGCTACTTTCACTGGACAACAATTTCAAGGACAATTATCTGGTTCATTCAGGGCTTTTGTCAGCATAAAATGCAAGGTTAGTGTGCAAAATGGAAAAACAAGGAACACTATATATACTCAACACTACATTAAGCTTAACCCGATTGGTATGCAAATCTGACAGCCAAACAGAGCACTGTTTACATCCAGTAAAGTGTAAATTGCTGAAAAACATTTGGTGATTCTAATCAAGCTTACAGTTATCAATATCTGATCAATTAATGCTTATTAATTCTCTATGAAAGAGAACAAAAAAATGGCCAAAACATGCTCTTTTTGGTCAAAGCTTGTCTTTCTTGCTGACCATTTCAGGCACTGAATACTTCACCTTTCATGATCCAATAATTATTAATCTCTTTTCTTCACATCCATGTAAACACAAGATAACAAAAGCACCAGCCAAACTATTGTGCAATTAACAACTCTCTTATGCATTGTAACCCACATGCATAAAATACAAAGGTTATTGTCTCTTCAAGTAGTTTAAATCCCCCAGGGACAGGTATGTATAGCAATTACAATAACAAAACAAAAATAACAAAAAGACCAATTCTTTGTATGAAAGAAAGCAAGGTTTACACTTGTTTCTCAATTGACCTTTAGTCCATTACACTTATATTATGCTAAAAATATAAATAAATAAATACTGAAAATTAAAAAAACCTTGAAATTGATGCAGATTGTACCATAAGTATACTGATCAAAGGTTTTCACACCAGCCGTCCTCCTTTAGGAACCAGCTTCTACAAAATAATACAGATCACCAAGGGAAAGAACTGCTTGGTTGATTTCACTTAAAGATTTCATTCACAGACTCAAAAATTGGAAGCACCTTAATTATGCAACATACACCTATTTATAAATTAATCAGTGAAAAAGGAAAGTTCTGCTGAGCAAATTTTTTCTTAATGGTGACACTTTTTATCCACAAGGTCAAAACTTACACGTGCGACCATCTAGTTACAAATTCGCACTAAACAGCACCACATTTTGAAAACTGAAGATAGTTACATTGAAATGGATAAAATATTTGATCTAAAGAATCATTAGAGAAGACACAGTTGCAAGTACATTGTACCATAAGTATCTTAGTATCTCAAGTTCTTTTTGTTTTGTTTAATCTCGCACAAATACACTTATCTATTTTTTTCTTTTTTAATCATGTTCTCTGTAATATAATTGCCTCTGTTTCAATAGACTGGCCTGCCACGATTAGCTAATTAAGCTACCTACTATTTTAATACACCTTTATGAACCCCACAGGAAAGTATTTATCAGCAGCTTTTACTTGAATGGTTACAATTTAGGATTTCATCCACAGACTCAAAAGTTAGAACCACCTTGTACAGCATAATAAACAGCACCACAGGAAAGTATTGCTCAGCAGCTTTTACTTGAATGGTTAGACTTTAGGATTCCATCCACAGACTCAAAAGTTAGAACCACTTTGTACAGCATAATAAACAGCAAAGCAACAGCAAAAATTACAGCAAGCAACAAGAAGACTATACTTCTGTGGCAAGATTGCACCAAACACCCAAAAAATGCTAATAATATGAGAATAAAAATAAAGTACAGACACCATTTTACAAAAGTAAAATTAAGTACATACAGTGTAGATGATGGAATAAAATATTTGCAAAAAAGTTGCTCTCACAAATTTATTTTGATCACAAACGTTAAAATTGACAAACAAAGCATCTTAAAATAAATCTTTAGAAAAAATGCTTTGGAAAATGCCCACTTGCAAAACATGTACCACTTTATGATTGACCTCATGAAATGAACCAGTGAATGAAACTCATGGGATGTATATCACAGTCTGGCCTAAAAATCCAATTCTTGCTAAATTTGCTCTACTTCGGCATACAGACTGGCTATCATGTCAGAAATGAAGTTCAGTATTTATTTTGTGATTTGAAAACGTGGATTCAGCAAATATGTGTGTGACTTACATATACCATAAAGACTCACAGATAAGCTGCACTCACAGATAAGCCACACCCTGAGTTTAGCAACCAACATTGAAATGCAAAATACTTCAAAGTTGTACCCACAATAATTATTTAGCTCTTTAGTAAAATAAACATCATGTCCACAACTATGACATACGATTGATGTTATTCTGTTATTTGTTAAAAGGTATTTCTTTGTTGAATAGACAGTTTTTTCATAGAATTTTGTGTTCAGTGCTCTGAATGTTTGTAGCTTGGTAGCCATGCATTAGTTTGGACGATGGAAGACTGGACGCCGGCGAATTTACCGCATGAATGCTCGAGAATAGCATGTTATTTTCCTCGCTTGTGGTGGATCGATTGCCATTGAAGTTAAAGCTGTTGTCAATGCTGTAAAAAACTTTGTGGGGGATTGGAAATTCCATGCTGTGTGATGTTCTCCTGTTCAAGAAAAGCAACCATAAAGCATATAAAAGATCTGTCAACGAAGGTATTATAGCATTGTTTAACAGCAACAAATTGAGCTTGAAATAAGCTAACACATGCGTTACCAACGACTCTTTTATGAGCCACCAAACTTGCAAAATCAATGACCAGTACTCTGTTTTAGTTTTATGAAATATTTATTTATGTACTTTTCCAGAAAAGTGTTAATTCACTGAAATTTACGCACCTTTTCCAATGGTCTCACAGAGAAGCCACACCCCCAATTTCAAATGACAATTTTTTGGAAAAAGGTGTGGCTTATCTGCAAGTCTTTCCAGTACTGAACCAACTGAAGTAATGCTTGAAAGATTTCTTTTGAAAGCCAAAACAAACAAAATCAGCCATGCATCAGATCCTTTATATTTCCATTTTTAAGCTAATTCATCAAATTCTAGCCTTAGCAAGAAATTCTCATAGAATTCCTAAGTGGCCTTTTTTGACCATCTGAGCCAGATCACTGGACAGGATATAGTTCAAGTTAATCCTAATTCAATCTTTGTCACATTCCAGTCTGCATGACAGACAATTCGTGACTCTGAATGAAATTAACAATTTTAAAATTCAGATAGATGTGTATGGAAGGTTTGCTGGCCCAGTGGTTGAGTGCACTCTCTTCGTACTGTAACGGTATGCATGGTTGGTGGTTCAAGCCCTGAAAGAGTCAAAATTTTTCTTTGATCTGATTTTTTTCTTTTCCTTTTCCTTTTCACGTTTTTCTTTTTTTTGTTTGTCAACACTTAACCCATTGACAAATGTGCCGGCCAAAACCAGCCGCGCAGAACCACGTCCCTTATACCGCCATCAATTTTAATGCTCATGGACAACTTTTACATGTAGCATGTGTAAGGGGAAGAGATCTTTCAAACCATACCCAAATGAGCAAGATTCCGCCAAACAGGCTGGAGAGAATGCGAAAAAACCAGTTCCAGTTCCCAGAGCTTGTGTATTTAATCATATTAGCTTTCCACTTTCCAACTCCACAAAGGTATATTCAAGAGGATCAGATGAAAAATCATCCGCTTTACAATCTTCACATACTCTGATCGACACCATTCATATTCACGTCATGATACATAAACAGTCAAGCAAGAATCTATGCATTTCTACTACCCCCTGGAACTTGCAAACCTTGAGCAAAGAAGACTGCAGGGACAAATACAATACTTACCAGGGGAGGGACAGAAGAAATGTTTCATCCAAGTTTAATAAGTAATAATATTAATCAGAATCAAGTGAGTGAGTGAGTGACATACAGTACCGCCTGAAAGTATTGACCCATCGGAACGAAGCAATACCTCATCTTTGTTGCAGGTTGTGGCTGTGCGTCCACTGCGGTATGCAAATTTTGTTCCCGCAGGAAAGCCGAGGTACAATTTTGCCACGGGAATGCTATGGTAGAAAAGACAAGGCAATTGCCGCTGGAAAGAACAATAACAATTAATTGCAGTTGTCAAAAAAGAAGAAGGTGCGAAGATTCATGGAGAAAAAAATTTGGTTGTGCGCTATTTGCATATGGACTCACACATGTAATTCTTGAGCCAGTCTCCAGAAGTCTTCAAATATTATAAAGTAACCTACAAAGTACTGTTTAATCCAACGCTAGAAGCACTACCTTGTTGGTTCAACTGTTGTGCTGACAATTTTATGCAGTCAAAACAAATTAAAGTCTGCCGGGCGATTCAGTTGTTAATTAAAGTCATCGGTTTGGAAAAAGCGCATCTGTTCAAACTCAAAGTTTATTTGCCTGATACTAAAAAAAGCTTTTGATCACTGCACTATTAGGTTAATCACTTTTGAAGTACTGAAAGGCAAGAAACTGGAAGTGATGCAAAAGGCAGCCGCAATTTAGTGTTTTATCTGATCATGATAATTAAGAATAGTGTATTAAGTCGCCATATGAGAAAGATTCAGACAGCTGTTATAGGAATCCTCATATGTGCATAGACTCTTCATAGTTTCCTTGTAAAAGTTTTTGCTTTCATTCAGTATGTCTGTTTATTAAAAGATCTTAAAAGTTTTGACACATTTGAATGCAAAGGTAACAAATAATCGTGGACAGGTGTGATTGATCAAGCATAACGAGGTGAGAAGAATGATAACCATCTCCAGAGATTTGCGCCTCTGACGATTTTCAAGTTTAAAAAATGTTGAATCTCCGACAGCCTCTGAAAAATATAGCTCATTTATTTACTTCATTGTCGTTCTGAGCTGCTCCACTTCGAGAAAATGATTTCAAACAAACTATGTGCGTTGCGTTACCATATGCAAATAAGTGGAAGTTCTGTTCTGTGGTATGCAAATATTTGGCATCTGCTAGCGGCTTATCCAGACAAACAGATAGTGGTTTCACCATGTCCTTTAATAAAGTGATCTGTAGCCGTTTTAAAATATAAAAATTTTACGTGCAATTGCTTGTTTATTCTCTTCGAAATTCCAATGATTTTCCGTTTGTTAGTATTTATCTGGGTATTTATTTATTCCCAACTGGTTAACCTGTAGCCATTCACAGCTTTTGTTTTGCTGCTCCGCCATTCAGAACTGCAGTGTAGCAGTTTGAAAGTTCTGCCATTCACTCTCAGCCGTTCACAATTTTTTTGGAGCCGTTTAGCTGTCCATCTATGATCTTCTACTCATGTATTAAAAAGCCAATAGATCTACATGTGTGTGTAGTGACCATGCATGACTGTCTTTAATCCTGTTCAAGGTACGTAGTTCTAGATTTCCTGTTCTTCAGTGTGATTTTAATGCGACACATCCAAAACACAAAGGAAATAAAAGCCTATTCAGACTCGACTGCGGTATTTCATTACCTTGGTTAGTTTTCCCGTGGCAACTTGGGAGCCTGACCAAAAATGCTCCTCAGTAAAAAAGTGGCCGGCCGCGGGAATACCAAGGGAAAGTCGCAAGGAGGTCACGCAGCAATGACACGGTAAAGGGGTCAATACTTTCAGGTGGTACTGTACACCTTAGGAGGCCAAGAGGGTTAATTAACATGAAAACAAAAAAAGAATAATAAATTGGCCGCCATTTTGGAGTAAGGTGTATTGGAGTGCCTCCTTTACCTCATGGCATGACTACGTCATCCATGAGCTAAAAACGGGTTAATACAAGAAGTGGCTCATCGCCACAGTGACGGCTTCTTAATTAGGTCCCAATTAAGTGAAGAACTTCATTCCTGACAAGATTACTAATCTGTATGCCAAACTGAAGCACAATTAGAGAGATGTGGATTTTAATATAATTATGCCCCTTTTGTGTAAAGCCCTTCAATTATGTTTTGGATTACTACACTGTATCTGCTTCACAGAATTTTGTTTTTAATATTTTGAGAATGAGCAGCACTTGTTTGTCATGCTATCAAAGTTTAAACAAAAAAATATTCAGATAAGAATGTGTGACAATAATTTGAAACAAATATTTTCATTAACTACATGTCATATGACAAACAAACAAATATAAATAAATAGATAGACAAATGTGTATATCAATAAATAAGTCAGTAAATTGATTAATAATAAAATAAATCATTTTCAAACTGCTTCTTTTCTACAAGTAAATGGAAAGTACTGTCATTAATGATTATTATTTTCATCATGGAAAGTGGGATCAACAATATTTATGCATATATTTACAGTGTTCTACATATCCACTAGCCCGGTAGCCAGAGTCTAGTAAAAATGGACTCAGGCTAGAGTAAAAATCACATGTTCAGTAGTCCATGGGCTAGGAGAATTCGAGAAATATATTATATCTTACTCAACTATCTTCACTGGACAACCAGTGAGGAGACCAATATTACAATGTAAAGTTTTAATGAGAATGACAATAAATACGGTGTTATTAAAAAAAACCTATCATTCCAGGTGGTCTTGCCTCTTTTCGTGTCAATCTTGAATACCACCACCTTGCACTTGAAGACATTTTGGAGAAACTTCAATCACAGATGGAGAGATTTTTGTTGAACTATAACCCGCCAACCACCCAGAAAGGCTAAGGTGATTGAAATTTAATTTTGAAAGAAGTGAAGGAAATACGAAAGTGATGTTGAGCTGGCTAGAATATCACATCATGAAGGATGAGGGGAAAATCTTCTGTTCAATTTGCAGAAGGTGTGAACAAGGTAAGGTGCGATGAAGAAAGATCTTGGGAAGAAGCTTGGGCTACTGAGATGTGCTGTGGGCCAGTGGATTTCTAAAGGTCACTAGCCCAGTGGCTAGTGCTTCACCTGAACAGATGTCCAACCCTCTATTTACATATTTATTTACTTATGTATGTAATATTTACTTACAGTACACATTTATAATAACATAAAATGATTTATTATATCTCTCACTTAGTACGAGTGCTGCGATTGGTCAATTTTGCAAGCTGTATTCTACAGCACTGCCCCTTCAACTTAAGCTTTTTTTTCCTGTGCGCTGGATTAACCTCAGAGATATAATAAATATCTGACTAATCTCATTTTCTTGGTCCATACTGTCAGTTATGGATCCTCATTTTTCCCATTGATTTATGTCCCAAGCACGATAAATCAACAGGAAAAAACTCAGTCTGTAACTTACAGTACGGACCTCAATCTCAGTTAGTAAGAGGTATTTAATCTCTAACTAAAATTAATTTCATTCTTTGAACCAAGGATATGTTTAATAAAATTAATGTGCCAGTAGTATTAAAGTGTTACTACTGTACAGCAATTTTTGCTAGCCGTTTGTGATTTGCTGGTAGTTAAAAACCATAGTTTGCAAAATATTGCTATGTTACATTTACTGTACAGGGCTGAGTTGCTTAAAGCATGGTTACCACGAACCATTGATTAAGATGTATTAAAACCTATAGGGTGTCATGGTATTTAACTCTAGTTATAGCACTAACCATGCTTCAAGCAACTGGGCCCAGGACTTAAATTGAAACTGAATTGTGTAGCAATGCATACAGTGTACTTGTCAAAATTGGCAAAACGTCTAAAACTGCAAGACACATATAGAAGACACATTTTCTGTTTCCTGAAATTCAGTTTTGGAAAGTTAAACTACTTTTCAAGAAATCCCATTTTGTACCTGAGACATTTCCCCTGAGTGAAATATATTAGTCATGTCATTTTCATTTCAAGTGAAAGTTCCAGGACTGGGAAACAGGGTACTGCTATTTACAACAAAATTAATAAGGAACAGTTCCTAAACTTGTCATTTCAAACTGCAAACCTTGCCTAAAAACACAACTATAATGCCACAGGAAAGTGCTACTGCTTTCTTCCACTTGAATGATCACACTGTGGGATTTCATCCGCAACTAATTTGTACTTAGAAAAAAACAGACAATACCGGGCTTTCACATGAATAGGCACACTTTGGATTTGCTGCAAATTCAGAACCAATATACCGTAATTACTGCGTAAATGAGAAAAATCTGAATACTTAAGTGTTATTTATCTGTGACCAATCACACAAGCAATCAAACTGCACAAAAATAACATGAACCACAAAAATAACCTCCTTGTAATTATTGTCTCATGATTATTATTGGTTTTCTTTATTGAAACAAAAATTTTAATTTTAATAAGTTTTCAGAAATAGTTTTACAGTTCAGTTTTTTCTAGGTAAACTAAAACATTTAAACAGGAAAATGTAGTTTATGCTTGAATAGTCAGTCTTCTTTTAAAATTTCTTCTTTGCACGCAAACATTGGAACCATTTATTCTGCATGTTAAACAGTACCACAAGTTCATTTGAATGGTCAAACTTGAGGATTTCATCCACAGACTCAAAACTTAGAGCCACCTTGTATAGCATAACAAACAGGACCACAGGAAAGTACTGCTCAGTAGCTTTCATTTGAATGGTCACACTTTAGGATTTCATCCACATGTTCAAAAAATAGAAACACCTTGTGTAGCATAATAAACAGCACCACAGGAAAGTACTGCTCAGCAGCTTTCACTTGAATGGTCACACTTTAGGATTTCATCTGCAGACTTAAAAGTCAAGTCAGAAATGTCTCCTTGGACACTTTCAACCTAAGCAACAAACTTAAAAAAAATCTGGCAAAGTTGTACTATGTTAATTCATACATAGAGCACCATAAGTTAATTAAAGTTTGCTAGTCTTCAATGAACTTTATCAACAAAAAAAATGTGATATTAAAAACTTGTTGATCTTATAATAATAATAATAATAATAATAATAATAATAATAATAATCTTGAAAACTATTTATTTTTATTTTTATTTTATTAGCTTTGCCATTTTGATACACATAAAGAAAAAAAAATGTTACAATCAAAACGTTTGGCAGGGACATTGCAACAGCTAAGTAGCCAATTACTGTGGGCCCAGAAATAAAATATATATCAAAAGAAAGAAAGAAAAAACACATTACATGCAGCACATTATTGGTGCATCTAGAAATCTTGTGGAGTTGCATTTCAAACAGATGGTTTTAAACGTTCGAGGATTGTCCAGATTGTAGTTCATTCTGACAGCATGAGAATAGTAGTCATAGAGAAGAGATTTGAAACTACTGTAGTAAGAGTAGCATTAGCTAAGTCCATTCTGCCAGTGAGTAAGTTCCAGATCCTGGTTGTTCTAATAAAAAAAGATTTCTGATATGTTGTAGTTCTACATTTCTTGGAGACAAAGATAGGAAAGCTAGTAGCGGATGCTCGAGTCGTTCTAGCGCTTTTGCGCACAACGGGAACAATGGAAGGACTAAGGTGGACTAGATTATGCATAGCCTTGTAAAAAAATACCATCACAACAGAATATTGACAGAGCAAAACAAAATTTAAGCCATACATATGTAACTCAATAAATTATCCACTGTGACTCTCAACAACAATTAAATTAATAATGCTGTACTTCAGCTGAACAAAATTACACAGTATTGTGTGAAGTTTCATTTCTCTTTGCCCAAGGTAGATTAAAAGACCAAAAGTATCATTTACATGTAACTACTAGTAAATTTACATTTTTAATAATCTGACATATATACACGTAGTTGATTTTTTTTTGCTTCGTAACTGGTGAAAAAACTTGACAAATATCCAAAATGTTGGGTTGAAATGTTCTGTGTGTTTGGCCAGCCCCTTCAAAACATCGTCCCAACATGATGCAACAATGTTGCAAGATGTTGGTTGAAATGTTGCGAGCGTTTGGCCAGGGCTTTAAGCCAAAGGATAAATTTGCACAGATTTGGTAAGTTCATAACATACACTGCGAATTCAAACAGTTTTTGACCTGGACAATGAAGGTGATAAAGAAAGTAATAAACAATAATGTAATGTATTCCTCTGTTTTACAACTTGCTAAATATTTCAGACTTGAGGTGAACAAAAAGATATTGGCACAGTGTCAAAACGATTATTATCTCGCAACGACCATGAAAAATCAATAAAAGGCCAAACACCAAAAGTTAACCGAAGGGAAAATTTATTGTCGAAAAATTCTTTTCGTTGACAAATTCTAATCAACCGCACAAATTATTATTAAATCGCAATCTTAGCAGCAGACTGGAAAACTGGAAGCCCTTGAAATGCAAAATTTTAATCGATTCGGTTCAGCTGTTTTCAATTTCACGACTTCCAGTGCGCGAAAACAACGAATTGCTCGTTTCGACAAATTATTATAATTCAAATGATTAGCATAAATTAAATCAAGAACTGGGTCACTGATCGCAAAAATTGTCTTCTACTGTAAGTCCATGTGTTCGACATCACATCTATTTTGATTGCGAGCAATAAAATTGTTTAATAACTGCGACGAGACGAACAAATCTCTCCCATTGAAAACGTATCCGCAAAGCTAAGAGACATAATAACGGGGACAAACGAAGCATTGAAAACCTCTTGATAGCCTTCACACCTGCCTCTTTGGAAAACAAGCCTTGTCAAATGCATTCAAGTTAACTTGTGACCTTTTAAGATCGACCATTTCCAAGCGAAAAACCACAGATATATATAATCCATCTGAAAGCGAGTTTCCGTTTTACAACATCCTGAAACCATCCACAAATGCCGACATCTATCTTAAAAAAAATCTACGCCCGATAGATTTTAGTAGACATCATGCTCAACAGACAATAAAATTGCCGTCATATAACAATTTTAAACCAACGGCACGTTTTTACCCAAAGACACAAACATCTACCCACAGCAAAACAATCGCACTTACAAAATCGCTCTGATTCTTCCCAACTTGATAACGTGAACTGGCCGGCAAACTGACAGCTTTGAACCGGCATTTATTCACGTAACTGAACCAGAAAACTATCTTTGACATTATGTAAACAAACATACAATGTATTCATTCCGAACTCCTGGCGATTATCCGTCTTGCGAATGGCTGATGCCAGTTTATGAAATAAAGTCGGGGAAAATTAAAAATGAGCAAACGAAGTTACAGTAGATCATGAACACAACACCTTATGTCGCTTTTTTCAAATTATCGCATCAAAATTATAGGTTTCCAGAGAAACTCGTGCTGGGGTTTGGCCGAATTAACACGAACAACAAAACGTTTAACTTACGAACCTTCCCTTAGCTTCGCCTTCCGTTGATACTTCCTCACCATCGTCTGTTGTGAGAGAGATTTTCAACGAAGATCGCTGTTGCTTCCACGTATCTGACATCGTGCTGGTGACAGCGCTGACGTTCCGTAGAAGTGTCCAGTTTAGCTGCAACACAGAAAGAAAAAGAATGTTTACCAAAAAGCTTGTAATTCTTGTGTATAAAAACAACGCCAGTGGGACGTATTCAACGAATTCTTATCACAACGGCTCATATAAACGTTCATAAAACAACCCAGTCAGGGATCTTAGGTTTCGTGTCTATGCCTTCAGGCCGCTTGTGCTTTATACAGCTCGCCACTGGCTGTCAGTCGGACATGTTCATCATCACACAGCGCTTAACCTACCGGAGTGTAACTCTGGATCGGATAGAACTTCGTCCCAGCCGCAAACGACACAGAGCCACGCTTTTTGCCCGGGGAGGCGGGAGATCGAAGGCTTGATCGGACCCTCTTCAACGCGTTCCTTTGCCGCCGATCAAAGATTCTCAAACAAACGCCGAGGGCGCCCAGGAAGACAATATGTACTACATCGTACACATCGAATTGGATGAATAGCTGTTCTAATGAAAACTTGGCCAAAGAGAGCCAAAGATAGAACAGTTTTGCAATCATTATCGGCCAAATTTCCGGAGCGCTTTTTGGAGAGGTCTGCGTTGCCTTGTTAAGAGTGCTTTCCCGCGAGTTAATTTAGATATTTGAGTGACATCACTTGGGTCATCCAGAGGGATTAATAATTACCATAAGAAAGACCGTGTGTCATGGGAAGCAACTTCAGCCAGCGTGTTTGTTAATTTCATTTACTTCGTTCATTTACAAAGCAAAGAAGTGGAGAACAAGAATTATAAGACCGACACCTCAATTAAACACATCTTATCTAAATAATAAACAGCCAAAACAGAGCCACGAGCCGCCGCTTCATCTCTTTCACTCAAATCAACAAGCTCGCCTTTCAAACTATTACACAAATTTGTTATATTTTAAAAAAGTTGTTGGACTCATTTTAAGGATTTTGATGTTATCTCCATCTAGTATCTTATTGCACGATCAAAAAAGCAGAAGTTAAACAAACTGAAACGTTTGCATTCAAGAGTACCAAATTCGAGAAGAAAACTTCCCTTGAAGCGATTTCGTAAATAATAATCATTTCTGTCATTTGCCTGTGGTGGGATCACCATATCTGTATAATTTATTGCAATGCCGATTGATAAAACAAACAAAGTTCTTAGACAAAATAATATTCGTCACTCAATGAAGATTAGCTTATATATATAATATATGTATCTAAAGACACTGTGGCGATGAAAAACAGAGATGAGCAAAAATGAAAATGTAGCATTTATGCAAAACATAGACTTCGATTGAACCAGTAATTTTAACCCCAAAGATGTCAACAAAAGTGCAAAAAAATATCCGGACTTTTACGTCTTTGCAGCATTGATATTTAGCTTGAATATAGGATCACTTTTTATTTCCGTTTCTTCATAAATTAGATTCCTTTCATCCGTCTCACCCCCTCCCCGCCCCGCATATACCGTTACTTCCGGTATCTTCCCAGCTGCGCGCTTTTGCAACTTTGAAATTTCGTCCCTTCTTAATTCTTTGCCAAACTTTAGGCGCAAAGGCGGACGAGCCCTCCACCTCTGGAAATTACGTACAGAGGCAGAATACAAAGGAAAACACGAATCTAACAACATAAGATTTTGTAAAACATTTACAACGAACATTAGCAATAAAGCGGAATGACGTTTCGATGACTCCGGCCTCCGGCAAGTCGACATGATAACATGGAGTCCTCGAAACGTCCCTCGGTTTTACTATCACTAATGTCCATTCTTAAATGGAAAGAAAGCCTGGTAAATAGAGAACGTAAGAAAGATCGGTGTGAGGTGGTTACCGTTGTTGACAGCAAGCTGAGCTATACGATCACCAGTGGCAATTCGTCTCCGAATTAATTCTTGAACTTGTCAGCCTCGGGCAGAGAAAAACACACAGCTACTGTAATCCTATATATGCGCACAAACAAGAAGTAGCTGCTCATACCTCTGTGACCTGTCTCTCAGTTATCGTTCTACTGGTGTAAGTTGTGGAAGTCTGTCGAGTCTTCTCCATTGCCTCATGTACAGTCGGAACTGGACAAGGATTCGCAAAGACCTAAGTGTCTTTAGAAAATTACGCAAAAGGGCTTTACGGAAGTGTAAGAATACGTAGACTGAGCCGAACTTTCTTGCAAAGCTACCGCATTGTGCTATATATGCACGCGAATATTGGACAAGGAGAAGTTATGAAAGGAAGTTGAATTTATTCCCACCTGTTTAAAACGAAACAGGTGCCTATTGCTTGTTCATTGGCTGTAAGTGCCGAAAAAACAGTTTAACAAATTATCTTTCTCATCAGTACTAAGAGGCTCCGATCCCTGACACGCGATTGTGTCGATCGCTGTGTGTTTTCGGCAGTTCTCACATTTGTTTGCTATTTTTCGTGTGGTATCCGTTAGGTTGTTCAGTCGATTCGTTCATCTTTCAGTCGCTCGGTAAGGAATTCATCTCCTTGATCGTTGAGTCACTGACGTTTATAAAAATATCTAAACCATTAAAAGGTGTATTTAAACATTGCGAACGAACGAATTCTTCATGTTTTAATACTTGAAGCTGCAGTAGTATGGAGAGAGACTTTTTCTTTCTTCTCTTAAAAGTGTTATCGTATATCAATTATCCCGTCATGCAAAGCCACTCCCATCCCTGAAACACGCGATCACGCGTGGTTAGCGCCGATTGCAGTGTTTTCTTTCCGAACGCGTTGTTTTCCATGATTCTGTGCAAAGAAACTGGGACTTCAATCCTTTGAGCACCAATAGCATATTGCATTTTCTCGTCACTATTCTACGTATCTTTGTTATCAAAAAAATAGTAACGAGAAACTGACTAAACATCCGAAGAAAGTTTACCTCTGATAAAAGCACTTACGTGGTGATCACTGCATTTTCTCTCACAAGTTAGAAGTTTAATTAAGCAGTAAAATTTCGGGAGTGCGGGAGGTCGCGGGTTCAAACCCTGGCCGGATCAACAAGCAGGGTATTTAAATAATTGAGGAGAAAGTGCTGCCTTTGTAATTACATCTGCAAACGGTTAGACTTTCTAGTCTTCTCGGATAAGGACGATAAACCGTAGGTCCTGTCTCACAACACTTGTACCTAATAATCTGTGGGACGTTACCCACAAACTGTTCGAAAAGAGCAGGGGACGTAGTTCCCGGTGTGGTGGTCCGTCTATCTTTATCTTTCATCTGCCTTTGACATTCATATGTGAGTGGGTGAGATCAAATATGGACTGATAGCGGCAGCCAGAGGCGCCTTTACAGGCTGACGTCCGATCTCACCCTATAGGAGAGTTGTAAACCGCCGTGAAACTATGTGATATGTGCGGTACATAAATCCATTACCTTTACCATTAAAATTCTAACAGGAAAATAGATGTTCACCACTATAGAGACCGGATGGCTGCAGTGTTCCTCGTGGCTTAACTTATGACGCCAAAACACATATAAAGGAAGAAAACAAGAACTTATGGTGACCATCTGTGACTTGTAACACGTCAAACAAGAGGTTATAAATATAGAAAACGGAGTTAAGTTAATGACAGCATTTTTTGCGCAATTTGTTATTGGATTTTACGTTGAAAAGTTAATAGATATATTTATTATATGACTGGCTCTATCAGCGGTCAAGATGGAGCAAGATGGAGCGAGGTCAAGATGGAGCCATCTCGTCATTCGTTTTACTGTCATTTAATAGCGCCCTTTGCGTGTTTATGGACCTCGACTTCGTCTCGGTCCATAAACACGCAAAAAAAGAACTTGGCCAATATCCCGCCATCTTGACCGAACAAGCTTTGCCAATAACCCAAATATATATCCTATTCCCATACAAACATCTTTGCATCACGTTTTCCACAAACGAAAAGCCGGCTTCAAGGGGAATCATGGGTTTCAGTTTCGGTTTTGTTTTTTAACCTTAGATTTTGGCTAGGTAATGAAATATACCAACACTTCTGGATAGAGCCATCAAGTTAGTAAAGTCTGAGAGTCGTATGTTGCAAAATAGCGAAAATATATTATAGTTCCACAAAGTTAAGTCATTTTACGTTTCCCAACTTTATAAAGTTATAGCTTTTCGATTTTAATATGCGACTTATACAAACTTGACTGTTTTGCTAATTTTGAGTCATCCTCTCCGGCAGTGTCGGTAGTTTTCGCCTCAAGAACAACATCTAAAGTAATAAGTTGAATAAAAACATGGAAGAATCCTAAATTCTACTGATATGAAAATGTTAGGAGCCAACAATATTTCCTATTTCCCGAAATTAAACTTATCCTTTGAGAAAAATTCTCTTCCTAAATATACCCAAAAATCTCCAAAAAATTCACAAGATATCCCACAACATAGCCTTGTGAGATGACCATAGGGGTTTTTATTTGCTTGAAACGTGAACGAGATATTAACGCCATTTTGAGCGACTAAAAAACGATGTTCAGGTTGAATCCCGCCTTAAGGTAGCCACCACTTACAAAGGTGAAAATTTCTTCCCACAAACCAAACTGGAAGACGAGCATTGCTCATTTTGAAAAAAAAACTGGGATCGGGAATGCCGCGTGAGGAATTGTGGGATTGTTTGAGACAATCTCACAATCGCTTGCGCAACCACTCGTTCCCAGTCTTTTCAAAAGTGAGCTATTAGTTTTGTCAGCGAAGACTTCGTTTCCGCAGTGGAACTATTAAATTTTACTGTCGTAAATTGTTTCGGATTGCAACAGGATGGAATAATAAAATCGTTAAGAATATTGGCGAAATTTTTGGAAGTTATGAGAGTACGTTTTGAAAAACAGCAAAGAATTTAATATGGCTTGTAATCTCCACTAAAACATCACATCATTTCTTCCCATCAGTTTCACACGAGCATTTTGTGCGTGAGTAAAGGTATTGAATGTTTTCTATACCATGCCATAGAAAATACAGCCAATCAGAATGCAGGAAAGCCGTTGTATATTCGTCCGCATTCCACCGGCGAACCTTCCCATTGTGCACCGCATTGATTTTCTTTGGTATAAAATAATTATGCAACGCTTTCTCGTGGTATACATATTAGTTATGCAACGTTTTCGAGTTCGATGCATGGTCTCAATCTCGAAGGTTCAAGCTCTTACCTTTTCACAAATTAATTTCTTTCACATACCGAGGAACAAATGTTTCATTCTTTATAAGCCTTAAGGAAAAGCCAAAGGTATATAATCATTCTCCCGTTTAAGTTTCTTGAACAGCAGGCTGCCGTTTCTTTAAAGGCAGTGACGGTAATTTTGCTTTGTAATTTACAGATATATCTTCAACATTGAGAAAAATTCACATCTGAAGTTGCGATAATAAGAGAAAATGTGATAAGAGAAGTGATATCTTTGAATGGTTGGAGTTGTAACATTGTCGACCCCTCTTCAAAGTTCGACGACTACAAACAGTCCGTGTTTTTCTAATGAGACAGAGATAAAAAAAAATTATGAAGATAGCCCGACGTAAATTGAACCACACCGCGCATGCGTGAACGCATGTGTGAGCTCATCCATTCTCGACCCCAGACCTCTTAGTCATGCGCAGAAGAGAAGGGCTCTGGGGTCGACATTGTGAGCTCATCTAGTATTCGCGCACGTACAAGACCTCTCTCACACGCTTAGTTGGATTTACAGAGTAGAAAACTGCCATAACATAATAAAAACTTAAGGAAACGGTCGGGAATCAAACTGGTTTGTTGTGAGTTTTTACTTTGTCAAGATTGAACGGTTTACGAACATAATCAGCTACACTGAATCAGAGTGGCCTCTTACAGTAAAACGACCACCACCCCGAAAATTTTGCGTCTCTGAATGTAGAAACGCCCAAGTGCACGCCAGTTGTAATTTGAATATCTCTCTGAATAAAGTTAAAACTAAAAAATGAGAAACATACGAAAAAAAAAATGCATTTAGGGTTTTTAGAGAAAAAAGGATCAGATAGGCTCCCAATTCTAGTAATAATATAAGTAATAGTTTTTAACCATTTGGTTTATCATTTCGTTAAATACGTGCTGATGAATGTGAATGAGTGCTGCCGAGTGATGTGTGTTGTTAATCCTTTATTTGTGGTTGTCTTTGTTAGCTGCGCCCGGAGTTTCAATGTTCTATGCGACGATCGATACTTGGTAATTGCGAGCTAAGAAATGCAAGGCCGCAACGAGCAATAAAATTGTAATATCCATAATTGTGATGCTGGAAAACTATCTATAAAATTATTTTAGGACGATGCAAGAAAATCACCTACTGAAAACGGGACGCACGCGCGGCACGCGACATGGTCACGCACCGCACGCGACTTACGCGCGCACGTTCACGTGTTTTTTCTCCCTATTGCCAAGGACGAAACCAGAAAGATAATGTGACGTGAATGAAGAGAAAATCAAATTATGGAAATAAGGGAATAAAATGCAGATAACATTGAGTTTCTCACATGTGGATAAACTTACTTATTTATCAAAAAAGGTTCGACAACTAAACATTCGATTCGTTCGAGAAGCATTACATTTTGCGTTTTTTGATCGATTTTGTTCGATTACCGAACGCAATCGAACTTGAAGTCGTTCGATTAAGGTTGACTTAGTTGTACTGAGTACTAGAACTGAATGTTTGATGTGATACGAAACGCTAATTAGAGATCTCATCATTAAAAGCAGGGTCTTAATGGGGTTGGCGGTAAAAAATTTTTGACGGTTGATGCTTATTACGGAGAAATGCTTTCTACGAATTTAGGTTACACATTTATCATTAGGGCCATTTATACGGAAGAAAAT
>JAEMWC010000384.1:475000-535000 GCA_016490735.1 Pachyseris speciosa
GGTAGTGCCAAACAGCCTGAAAGGTATTTATGAAAATTTAGAGGGCCTTTTCTTTTTATTGCAAAGCAATTAAAAAAAATAATGTTTGATTGTTCCTCAACTTAGTGAAATTCTAGAAACGGTAGTATCCAGTCCTTACTGTTTACGTGATGAAAGAATACAGAAATATTTTTAGTAGGAAGTCGCCTAATGATTGCAACTCATGTTAGTGAAATTCTTTAAACGGTGCAATTTCCTTGCTGTTTACGTGCTATAAGATAGCAAAAATATTTTTATTGTGAAGAACGCCATGAAAGGAGAGTTGAAGGATTGCCCTATCAAGGAAATTCCCTCTAATCGCTGAAATATCCGTTCTACAAAATTGAAAGTAAAAATAAATTTTTCATATGTTTTCAGTAAACACTTTGAAAATCCAAATGGCAACGTCTTATTAAAAACACTTTCCTTTAGCTCTGCCATTTATGGCCTTTATTATTATCCTGGAGCGCGGAAACTGTTTAACGTGAACTGGAAAAGGATTATATACCAATTTTATTTGATTGAAAGTCGAGCCATCATTTCTAGTTTTACTCTTGCGTAGATTCTGTGTCTTCAGGTAAAATTAATAATGACTTACTGAGACTCATTCGTTCTTTTCCCATTCACCTGATTGAAATTCATGCCATTGGTGGTTAAAAAGCAATTCATTCACAAGCAAGGTATAGAACGGTTAGTCGAGCAATGTGAAATCCAAACCAAAGAAGTCGTATTCTAACCAATCACAACAAATGCAAGCAGAGCATTGAACCAATCATTTAACGGCTGCCAACCTCAAGAACGGCTGTCAACCCCGGCTGCGTGCGGCAAGGTCATGGGTTTGCTTCATAGAATCGGATTTCAATCGAGTGTCGAAGAAAGTATTGTTTTCTTTGATTTGATTAATTCGCTCTGTGATTGGCTAGCGAAATGCGAGCCACGTTCGCAACCAATGAGAAGCAAAATTAAAACCAATCGTGACTTACACGCGCGCATTTTCTCGCGCTTGACGCCGGCTACATGCAGTTGCTTTAATTACTAGACAGAGCATTTGTCATGGTGTTAGTCGTACCACAACTACTCTAATGGTTTAGAAAGGGGCGCGAGTTTCGCCAACCAATGACAGAGCGTAGCAAAGCAAAACCCACCAAACCAAAACAAAGGCGAATTAGTTTTGGCAGTTAATAAAAACCACTCTATATTTACGTACAGACACTGCCTCCAGCACTATGGACAGATTGATTTCACTGCACCATGCCATTAACACAATCGAAAAATCTAAACAAGTATCAAACTCCACGAAGCCATGATATAATTAATAAATAGAATTCACGTTGGTGTGCTTCGGTTCAAACTGTGACACTTACCCACCCCGTGTATTTTTTCAGTTCAGTTCGTATTTTGTGCGACGAAGACGGGTCTTTTCGGTTTCCTGCATTTTGGAATTGCCAACCGGCTTTAGCTATACGTTTTCCTTCGTCCTCCCACGGCTATGCTAAAATGAGCTCAGTTTCGAGTTTTTGAGAAATTTTTGCCAGCTTATAAAGAAGAAAGATTTAGCAATTGGTTCATGCGTCAGCGTGCGTTCTTCGAGATATGAAGCACGCGGGAAGTTTGGAGAGCACGAAAGATGCGTAAAACAGTTCCTCTCGGCAAGGCCTCGAGCAACTCCTGCTTCTTGAGTGCTCTCCAAACATCCCAAGTGATTCATACAGCGATGAACGCACAGCTGACGCATGAACCAATTGTTTTATAACATTTTCAACGCATGCAGTAGTTTAAATATCGTGTCAAGAGAAATTCCCTCTGCTATACGTCATCAGCGTGCACAATAGGAATATGAAGCACGCTCGCGCAATTGAATTTGACTACACGAATTTACCAGCTATGTTATAATATACACTTAATGTATGGTCCCGAGGGAAACAGTTAGTTTTGTTTTCCCGAGAGTCCTGATGTTTCCCGAGACGAAGTCGAGGGAAACATCAGGACTCGAGGGAAAACAAAACTAACTAGTTTCCCGAGGGATCATACATTAAGTGCTTTGTTATATACCGAGACTTTCCCTTCAACAATCACAGCAAAACAAACTGACAAACAAACAAAGACGGCATTACAAAAACACGTCTTTACTCACAAGCCTGCCGAATGAATAATTTACAAACGTTTAAAAGTACCTGAAAAAGTAGAACATGCCTTTCTTGTATTTTCCGAATCTTTTCCTCCTATTAGATGCTGAATTTCTTCGACTGATACTTGAGAAAAACGTTTTCTTTTAGTCTCGGGTGTTGTATTATCGTTGGTTTATAAAACTGAAAACTGGCAATGTTCTCAGGTCCGCCTCGTCAATCAAGCTGACGTGAGCACGCGCTGAAGATCATGCCACTTTTTAGTCATGCACTAATCACGTGCTGCTGTATCCGGGCGCGCGGGCAACAATTGCGGAATTGTATCCCGGTCGGGAGCTCGGTCGGGATACATTTGAATTTGGTCAGGGGCACGTGACCAAGAATCAACCAATCGCAGTACTCCTTTTGTGGAGTGAAAGTGTAGGTATATAACAATTATTAATGATGTCATTTGTGCATGCGTTTGTTCTCCAATGGATCATCGCCGTAATAACCAATAAACTGCATACGCTGAAACATTCTTCGTGAAAGTTAAGGCCTTATCAACGAAGACTGAGGCGGATAACACAAACCGAGGCCATGATAATTCTCTCTTGATCACTATCATACGAAAAACGAATCCAATAACTGTTGTTGCATATTGAACGTTTGTAAAAACAAGAACGCGTACAAGAAACTAAATGTGCCACGCCAAATTGTAAACAACTTTATTTGCAAGCTTACTGAACGTAAAGGTTGCAGCGTAAAACACAGGTTTCCAGCAAAATTTTACTAAAAACTTATTCCAAAACACGTTTTAAAACGTAACTTAAACTTTTGACTGAACGCAGACCCGTTTTGGTGAAACATTCTGCAATACAATTCCAGAAAAGCTTCAGCAAAACAAACGTGTTGCTGACCTGTTTAAAACTTTTGTCTGGAAAATCACGCCACTTCTGCATGTATAAAACTTATCGTCTGTAGGTATGACGTTACTTCTACATGTATAAAAACTTATGTCTCCAGGTATGACGCAACGAAAACAGTGCCAGAAGTAATTAGCTGAGTGTTTTTAGCCAATCAAAATTGAGATAGTTACACCAATGCATAATAATAACAGTTGCCAGTTATAATCTATTTGTACCACGTGTCGTCCTTCTTCCAATAAGAGCGCTCGTGAAAATGACTTGGTGGATTATAAGATAGGACATCCCTATTTTACAAAAATACAATTAAGTCTCTAGCCTAAAACTAGCCTTCTTTGCTCTAAATTAAAGTAGGCCTATGATGACATAGCCTCCCACGCAGTCGATCTTTTTTAGGGTCGGACTCGTAATTCATCTCCTCCCCTCCGAGTCCCCTAAAAGGACTGCGTAGGAGGCCAATGATGGCATCAAATAGCTTAAAGTGTGATCAAATATAATAGCTATAAAAACCATTAGGTTTACATACTCTTATCTTTCGGGGTCAGCGAGTGGTATTCGTGGTTACGTAGATTTTCACGTCCATGGAAAGTTTAACGATGAGTTACTAACGTTTATGACGACATTTTTCGACAGAGATGGGGTGCGGATAATATACCGAATATGATAGTTGTGAACTGCGGAATAAATAAAGTTGGAGTTGTTTTCGCCGCTTGAGCGGTTGTGGATAAGACAAAAAGTTTTGTAAGTTACTAATGTGATACGACATTCTTTCATTTGAATTTCCATATCGAAATTGAAATTTGCAAACTGGAAGAGTTCTGATATTAAGCTATATCTTGTGACATATGCTGCGCCTCACAAAATTGTGTTTGCTTTCAGACACCGAACAGGCTAAAGTAATGCTTTTATTGTAGTTTAAAACTCAAACGAATAGATCAAGCAGAGGCTAATCATTTTGCGATTGAGATAAATTATCTAAGATATAATTATGCGACACCTTGAAGTAGGCGAGCGAATTGTTTGCAAAAGCATTTGGCAAACGTCACATCGTCAATCATCATCTGACTACACTTTCAAAATAATGTTGGATAAATATAGCGAATCTAGCTCGGAGTAAAACACGTACGATTTCATTTTAAAACAGCTGAGATTTGAAATCAGTTTCTATTCTTTGGTAACTTTGAATATATTTTAAAAAGCGTTAGGAAATGGAAATATATTTTTTTATATGTTTAAAAACTACAATGGAAAAATCGTTTCTAGCTAGCTTTGTAAGAGGTCAAACACAATTTGGAAGGTATAATATATATTTTTAATGAATTTTGCGCTATATAAGTAACAAGTTAAAAGTGGAGGTAGTATTATTAAAAACTTAAGTGTTTTTTTTTTTATGTAAAAGCAATATGTTATTTCGTGTATGTAACCAATTACACGAATGAGCTGAGATATTTCACTTTTTTACGGATGACACTAAAATCCCCGTCCAGACTAACTCTGATAGCCTACCGTCCTCACAAAAACGGCGTTTTTCGGTGACCAAAAACGGAGATATTTGAAACGTTCTCCAGAGTCAGGAGGAAATTTGAGCGCCGGCTGGGTGTTTTAGTGTTAACGGCCACAAAAGCAATGTGCGCATGCTCCACTGTACATTTCAGCATTTCGGGGATTCTGTCATCTTTTACACGGACACGGTTTCCAGTCGACACGTTTCATGAACTCGAAACCGCATCAAAAACGACACACAGGCGTCTTTCGAAGTGTTTACACGGAACCTATCCAACCGTTTACGTCATGGCGATCGCGTTCTCAGGCATTCTTCTGGAATCATAGGCCGAATCCAGAATTGTCGTTTCGCTTTTCTCTTTCGTTACTCTGGAGCGTATCGACGAAAAAAGTCAACATTTCAAGACATCTCTGTCTGTTATTACGATATATCTTTCGGTTTATAGAGAGTAAAAATATGAAAGCCGAAAAAGCGAACTTAAATTGTAATTGTGCAACAAAGCGCTGCACTCCGTGCGAGGTTCACCATATCACCCTTCGCGAGCCTGGCAATTTCGCAACAAAATAAGTAACTCCGTGCGGTTTCGCCATTTACATGACCAATGAAACCGTATCGCTCTACTTTTGAAAGCGTTTTCAAAACGACCCGGTTCTGATAACGAACTCGACCGGCGCCGTGTAAACGAAAGGCGTAACCGCATCGAAACCGATTTTGGTTACGAATGAAACCGCGTCCGTGTAAACAGAGCGTCAGTGTGGACTATAAAAACTATACGAAAACGATAATTTGGACGGACAACGCTTTTATGCGTTTTCGAGGCGAAAACTTTGTTTTCAAATTTATCCTGCTGGATTAGTTTGGACGGCGCTCATTAAAGTCCTTAGCTTGCATGGGAAAGGTCGCACTGAGGTCTGTAACCTCTAAACGCCCGTTACATAAAACACACGAGTCTTGGAAGCTACAATAGCTAGGTTATTTTAGCGAAACGCGACTGGACTGTGAGTAATGACAGGCCTGTGTGTTCAGGCAAATGGTGGGCAAATTAAAACACAATTTTAAACTCGAATTTCAAAATTTCCATGTAATCTTATGTTTATGTTTCCTGTAAAGGGGAAAAATGGTAGGAAAGAGCATTTAATTCGAAAGCTTGAAGAGAATTTTGTTTTACTTTTCACGAACATTTCTCCGATATCGTATTGATAAAAAAAAACCTCAAAATCATAAAATGTAACCTCCCATAACATTATAATCCTGCCACCAATGCAACTATAGAGTCGATTAAACGACGTTGTAACCGGCTTTTAAGTATCTGTCATAGAATTTTATAGAACGTTAACATGTACTTTGGCAATGTGGAACTTCTGTTTTTCGCTCAAATGTTTTTCTGCGCAAATAATAAAAACCTTTTTTTTATCAATTTTCAGTGTAAATGTGTGAATGCCGTGACTATTAGTTTCGCACCTGCCACCCATTAGCGAAAATTTTAATCGTGTGCAAAGGAGACTTCAAAATTCACACAATCTCCAGCGGGGAGGCATCAGGACGTTTGCACATCTTTATAACACCAAAATGAATCAACAATCCTAATTCCTTGTACGACAAACTGAATTTAAACGCACGCTAAGCTGAATTGAATGACAGCTTGACTCAAATGCTTCAGGGTTGCCGTACAACATTATTCATAAACGTTGAATACAACAATTGGGCATTCATATGTTAAGTTTGCTCCTCCGAAGACTATACCACTTTGCTGTGGGGCAATCTGGCAAACGCAACCGACTGACAACATTGAAATAACGATTGCGTTCCATATATATGCCGATATAGTTCTAACGACGGTTTTTCGTGCGGCATAATATTGAATAAAAATTGTATTTATTCAAGGAGTAAACGATCATTGAATTCAAACAGGCCTAATTATTGCATCGGATAAACAATTTTTCGATGGGTAACTTTATTTTCGGCTTGATCGCATCACAGCGTTTTCGAATGACTTTCCTCAACCCGTTTCCAACGAGATCGTATCGTTCAGTTAAATTTTTCATCAAGCTGGCGAATCAAACACAGAGGTTAAATGAATTTGGTGGCGAAGGTCAGAGAAAAGTTACGATACTTAAATATTCAATATTTCTTTTAAGAAGACTGATGTTCTTAATATGCATATTCGCAGAAATGTATGTTGTGAACTGGACCTGTTTTCAGTAAACGAGGGTATTTTTTTTATTTTTCTCCTTTATCGATGTAATCTGATAATAACTTACATCGATGTTATTCAGTTATTTTTAAATTTTCGTTGCGTTGGCGGACGGGATATTGTAATATGGATTTCCCTTGTAGTTTAATCCATCCGTCTGAGAAAGATATTTTTGCTCCCAAAAACTTGTCGACGAAAACGAAACATTCGGTCACCACTCATTCATCATCAGATGTACGTCGGATTTTCAAAGAACTGTAAATTTCCTCACCTTAGTCGAATGGTTGATACCCTATAATGGTGAATATTTCTGTTTGCTTTTCCAATGTCTGAGGGATATTTCTTGAGAATATTCTGAAATAAAAATAAAACCAAATTATTGACACATTTTCCTCTCGCAATATGGAACCGTATGGCACATTAAAATAATGAGATTTTGGCATTAAAGAGAATCAATCCCCGCTGAAGTTCATATCTGCTTACCAAAACAGCGAAAAAGGTCGTTAATTGGCTACAGTTACTGGCGTAAGAAACAGAATGAATTTCCTTCGAATGAATAAAATACTGGCTGTGTTTGTAGACTGACTCGAACTTCTCGCAGCAAGAAGTGATAACAAAGCTCAAATTGCAAATATTCGTTTCAAGATGCAAATTGGCTGTTCATTCATAAGAACGGGCAAGAAAACACTACGCTGACATTATTGAAGCTCCCACAGGAAGCATTGTCAAATTTCGTAGTCCAAAATAACGGGATTTCATTAATATTTATAAGAAAAAAAAAAAAACCAGCAGAAATAAACATAAGAGTTGATATGGCACTGCCAGGCAACTTCCCCATGAAGTTGGGATATGTCTGGAAACTGGAACCTTTCGGCCGTTTTGAGAGTGTTTTGACAGATATTTGAAAGTAAAAGGCCCTGTAAATTGAAATTCAAGGCTTTTCGAAAGCCGTTTAAAGCTCAGTAAAATCGACGAAACTGTCGTTCGAAAAATGTTTAAAGTTTATATCAAAACTAGGCTTGTTGGATATTTTTCTAAATTTTAACAGATTAGCTTGAACAAACGGAGAATTAGCTACTCTGAAAAAATTAACGTCCTTAAAAACCATTTATGAATTCGTTGCTGAGCCATGAAGGCTTATTAAAGATTAAAATTTTAATATTTTTATGTAGTAAAATAGTAATGATCTAGCTGTATTGTTTCGCTTCATTTGAGATGAGTTCTCTATGTTCGTAATCTACCATATTATGGACAATTGTAGACTCCACACTCGATCGAGTAATCGGAAAGTTAATAAAACTCCTTGAAAGCAGTGACTCAATCGCAATGATTATTAGTAAGTGTGTTTAAACTGTAATCGAAGTGAACCTAGTTAATACTAATAAGAAAGCGCTATAAAGAATTTCCAAATAAGTCAACATTTTAAAGCGCTATTAAAAACACCAAAACGATGCAAGCAATCAAGTTCGCAAAGAAAAGACGTATTTGAAATCGATTCAGACAGACTTTTACACTTAACGCGTGACGTTCAATGCTTATTTGAAAAATTCAGTTCAATCCAAGAGAAATTATTCAACATATTGGATTTGTGAAACATTCAGAAACTCTGTTAAAGGTTTGCTGGCAAATCAATACTGGGTTATGGAAAATGAAAAATGAAACTTGGATTGCCGCGCTTACTATGCAAACACAGCTGCCGGCATCAAAAGATGACAAGTAAAAATATTTCACAATCACAACTTAAAGATTACAAATTCGTACTAAAACAGGGATAACAACGTTCTTTCTCGATTTCACTTTCCGGAAATGTGGCGGATTTTGGAAGGACAAGTGATTGAATGTCTGTTTTACAAAGAACTACATGAGCGGGTAATAAATTGGATTATTTATATTAAACAGTAGCAAGTATAAATAAGTCATTCCTAATATTCTTTTTGGCGCCATGTTGAACTGATTAAAAATGCATAACAAAGCAATTAGACAATTTCAAAAATTCCCCCTCATTTTCTCTTGTTTAAGGCTAATAGTAGAATTCTGAGTCAGTAAATCAAGCAAAACTGAGGAAATCTCCTAGTCCCTATTCAATATCTAGTCGAAATTGCGACCGAATAGCATGCAAAACTTTGGAACATTTAGCATGCATTTACAGAGTGAAATTAAATCTTAATTATGATGTCAGAAAAAATGCGATTGCATGTCCTTCCTCGTGAGCTAATTTATCAAATAACATTAGAGGGTAGCTTTGCGGCAAATTCTTAACATTAATATGTATATCTTAACAATTTAAAATTTGTAAACTTTTCAGTAAAAATAACATTATTTTGGTTGTTGTTGTTGTTAGCCGTTTTCCAGCGCATGATTTTTGGATGACGGGCAGATTTTTGGATGACGCCTTTGTTGCCCAGTTCCTGTACAGCTTCCTCCCAGCCGGAGGCGAAGGTTTTGTTTTGCGCCGATCACGTGATTCAAACGACAGACAGAGAGAGACAGAGAGAGACCTAGGAACTAGGCGGAAGGGCCCTTTGCAGCTGGTAAGTCGTGTGGTACAAAACGCCATGCTAGGTTGCAGGTAACACAGTGGGATAAGACAAACAAAGAAAATTACCCCATTTCAAATGATTCAAAGTTATTGTTTGTCTTGTCCCAGTACGTTACTTGCAGCCCAGCATGGCGTTTTTGTACCACACGACTGAACAGCTGCAAAGGACCCATCTGTCGCCAAAGACATTTCAAACTATTTTTAGTGCACCAGTACATCAGCTTTGAACAAAAACTAAAATTATGTTTGGGTTCCAAAGTGTTATCAAAATTAGCTGACATGCACTGTAAATGGTGCGTTACTCGCTCGTCGAATACAATTCAATTTTCCTTTACCACAGTCATCAGTAAATTCCATGTACTTAATTCTGGTAACCAAAATCCCTTGACACTGCTAAAAAGAGCGCCTCAAAATAAGCAAACTGGCCAAATTTGAGAGTCACATCTTGCGCTGATATCTCAGATATATAATTCCACTGATCCTACGTTTGCATGGAAACGGGCGAATGGTGTCTGTTTCTTTCGTTCTTTCAAGCAGTGTCAATTAATTTGTGGTATCTTACCGAGGTCTAAATGCAGAATTACTGAGATAAACATCTATTCAAGCCAAATATTACGATCGAATATCTATGCTTTCATCGCCTTTTTAAGCAATTTAACTCTCAAAATCAAAAATGGCGGCGCCCGGGAAATGCTATTCCCACGTTATAAACTAAATTTTGGAAATAGTAATTATTTCCAACAATTTATGGTTAATTTGTTGTAAGACTAAAGAATGGAGGTTCCTTTAAAGAACAATGTTAGACGAGCGCCGACTAAACGTTACTTAACATTGTTAAAAGTTAGCCAAAATGTTTGATCGACAGCAAATATTCATCCAACGAAGAATTTTGGTCAAACGTCATCAATCATGGAGCCGGTGCTAAACGTTCTAACTTTGTTAAGCCAACAAAATGTTATATAACAATGTTTGAGTACACAGGACTACCACCTTTTAATTAAAAAGGCCGAAATATTGGCATCTTGGAGATGATGGGGACGCGCATGCGTGTAAAAATGCGTGTAAAATAGTAACTCGGGACGTCAACATGCGTGCTCTTTAACTTCCAACCATCCCAAACCATGCAACAATTAAACAAATTATACACGCTCAAATCTATCGGCGAGTACAAGCTGCTATTTTCGAAAAAGCGTATATCATCTCCTGATATCATATATTATTAACGCGTAGTTCCGTCTCAAAAAAGTACTGAACAACTGCATGATGATAAAAAATGTATCTGATCAAGACACAACAATCGGAGCCAACCACCGAGATGCAAATGGTAACGTGTAACCAGCGGATCTCAACGCCTCACGAAGACAAGCAGTAAGCAGACAGTGAGCAGACTAAACTTTAAACTTCTGATATCTCAAGTGCCTACTCTGTATTACAAACGATACTACATTCAATTATTGAACTTACCGCAATGAATTATTACCAACTCTTTCACGAATGAAAGGAAAAGACAATGAAAGGAAAAGACAAGCGATGTTCAACTCAACTGAAGCGACGTGCATGTTCTTTCGAAGTCACAAAATCATAATATTCTCAAAGAAGAAACCTCTTTTGTGGAAAATACGCTAAACACTTCCGCTAGAGATCAATTTTACGGCATACTGACGTGGGATTGACGCCTATTCCGCTGCGTAAAGAACTTCGCAAGATCTGTTTAATTCAACTGAAAGCATGACAATTTTAGAGCAATTCTGTGACCACTAACACAAAGGCGCAAAAAGTGTAGGAATAATTCGATGTATTTTCTCCATCTTGATGCCGTGCTAAGCCAGCTATAAAATCTAAGGTTTATTCCCCATCAATCAACCTGGATTGGGTAAAAAAGATATTAAATAACAATTTCATGGACGAAAAGAAGTAAGAAGCGGAACTAATTGATTAATGCACGTGTCTCTTTTCAATTTACGTGGTCATTTTAATATTTAATTAAGTCGTATACTTTTATTTAATTTTCAAAACACCATGTAATCAATCATGTAGCCTTTGGTCCTGAAACTAATGTCGTACTAAGTGAATGTGTGTTACAAATAACCATTCTCAATAAGTGCCTGATTGAAATATTCTTAAGCTTCTTTATATGTTACAGAAACATTGCGTCCTGTCCTGAAAATAGTGACTTCGAGAATGAATCGACATTTCAAAGCCAATTTTTTTTCTCCAATATGAAAGTTGGTGTTTAAAGAATATTTTGAGGGAACACTAATTTACCTTAAGTAGCGGGAACATATTTTAAAATGCGGCGAAAGTTGGAATTCTAGACCTGGGTTCTAGTGAATAGTTGTGACGTCATTCATGTGTACTCAGTGGAGTGCGTCATTCTGTTTTTGTGAATTCTGTGGAATAAAAATGTCGGAGAACTACCAAGATTCACTACCGCGGCCGCCAGCTGCGCAAAACTTTCCAGATTCAGGCTGTTTCGCCTTCTGGCAATGTTTCGCGCCTGGACATTCACACAAATGACGTCACAGAGACCTTTTAGCCGCGCGCAAAATGAATACAATTTCAGGCCGCGGCGGGAATTTTGGAAACCCTAAAAATAGCGAATCCTCTTCACGAAAAGAAGGGAAACGACTGACAATGAAATATGGGGAATATAAGCGATGTAAAAACGTAAAAAAAAGGTAGTTATTTGCGATTCACGTGCACTTTAATACTATTAAAAACGCCGCGCCATCTTGAACCAAGGCTGCTTCATTTTCCTTGGCACTCTTCAAAGTAACTTTATGCTGGTTACCATGAGCGTCCGCTTTCTTAGCCTGCGTGGCAGGTGCTAGAAAGGGGAAGGAAGAGGAAAAGCGCGCTCTGAAAGCGAGGGGAGCGCGAGGGAAAAGGAATTTAAAAACCCTCCCTCCAGTCGCGCTCCGCGCTCTCGCTCCCTTGCTTCGCGCGTGCTCGCTCTCCCCTCGTTCCCTTCCCCTTTCTAGCGCCTGCCACACAGAAAACCGCTTACTCGAAGAGATTTTCCCCCAAGTGCTTTAGATAAGAGGCGTCTAAGGTGATACTTTCGCATGGCTACAATGGGAAGCACGTCGCAAAGCCTAGCTGCCAGTATAAGGCTTTCATACAGTGCTCGTAAGTCGCAGAGATTAGTTATCGGTGATTATATTTTTTCGACCAAAATCGACAAAACAAAGGCTTAAGCGGCTTTTCCTGTGGTGCAAATGCGCATTCTCTTTTTATGTTGTTTACTAGATGTTTCGTCCCCGAAATAAGAAAAAAACAAACAAACAAATGTATAGTTAAATTAAATATATAAATAAATAATGAATGAATAAATGATTGATTGAATAAAAAGTAATATATAGAAATATATGAAAGGATAAATACACGGATGACCATTTCATGAGGCACGATTGAGAGAGTGTATGTTTTGCTATTTTTACGACTGATTTTGCTCAGTTGACAAGTTCACATATGTAGTTTACTAAGCGGCAAAGACACCGCAATATAACAACAATCTAACGCCAAAACAGAAACGATTTCTACACTCCTTTCATTTCATTAACGTGTTCAAGATGCTACGAACTCTGCTCGCTTTTCATTTGAAAATGTACTTAACAACACACACCCGCCCATGAAGTATAAAATGACAGTTTCTTGCTTGTATTTGTAAAACTTGACGTGTTTCCCTCAAATTTCAGTTTTAAATGTTTCGAAAATTAGTTGAATTAACTAAAAGTTGCCGAGCCGCCCACTTATTGTAAACGAAAGCACAATTAACGAAGCTAATGCAAGGATTTAATTCACCGTCTTCTGCCCATCAAACAGCTGCAGAGTTGATCAGTTCGGTTCTATGCTTCCCTTGAACTATACTGCACTTTAATTTAAGAATTGTACCGGCGAACCTAAAATTTTCGATCTGAAGATTGCCGTAAAAGCTTCTTCGAAACAACAAAAAACCTATGCAGTCGAATTAAGACACGACAAAAACGCGGAGCTTAAATCTAAGCAAACCAGTGTTTGCTGAGCCCTGTGCTAAACGTGATAATTAACCAACGACTTACCTTTCAGTACATGACTTGCAAAACACTCGATACACCGGGCATATGTAACATACGGCATTAAACCATGGAAAAACGCTTGCATCATACAGTGCTTTTTTCTGAATGATCATGGATCATTTAAACTCATATTTTATAGACATTTGGCAAGACATGTTTGGAATCAATCATTTTCTACCCAAACAAAAACTGCAAGATGAAAATGAAACTTAAATAGCCGTGAAAATTCAATTTATATTGTCGAGGAAAACCTGCAGATATCCAAAATTCAGCTTAATTATTCCTGATCTTATCAATCCCTGAGAAGATTAGTCGAAGGCGAAATCTTCAAAATGACAAACCCAAAAAACCCTTTTTCTCTTTGAGGACATGGCAAATCTTATCTTACGCTTTTACTTAGTTACAACCACAATGAACCGCCCTCAAGAAAGTCTTTTATGCCGTCGGGCAACTTACCAATAGAACGCCATGGATAAGAAAACCGACTGTCAAAATTCCGTTCGCTTATACGCAAAATTAATGGCAATTTTGAAGGCAAGCTTTATCAGACGTCAAAAACCAGCGGGCTATTTACCGGAAAATATTCCACGCTGGGTTCTTTTCTCGTCTCCCAACACAAAAACTCCAAAAAGCAATCTCTCTCTCCTGCCTGAGAATATTTCTTTGTTGGACGCTGTAAGCATTCGATTGCAGATCAAAACATGAAGCCTTATGTTGGATTTTAATATCAGTAATTGGTTTTTACCTGTTTGACTACAAGTGAACAGACACTTCCGTCTCTACGTCAGTCTTCTTTCGAAAACGAGGCCTAAAACAAGTTTTATTTACTTGTGATGAAGAGTCGCTTCAATAAGGCCAAAGAACATGTAGCAGGCTTCATTTTGAAACAGAGGCCTAAAGATACAAGGAAATCTTTTCCTTTAATGGGTCTTTTGCTGTGCTGGATTATTTTGAAACTATTTTGTTTGATTCTCTTCAAATGAAACTTAGGATATTTTTTTGTAACGCCTGGCTGATTGATTAACCCTATTTTGCTTGAAGGACTGTTTTATTTTCTTAAAATGTATCTGTGACAGGAAAGGCATTTGATTGTTCATACGATTTGGTGTTGCCATGGCCATGATTTTTGACAACACTGTTTTACAAAGTTCAAAACTTTAAACCTTTCTACGAAAAAATTTCGTTTGTTGCCGTAATATTTACATTTTTACACCATTATAGTGCGTTTTTATTAGTTTTGATTTTTTGGAGTCAATTTAGACGTTTTTGAAGATTTTGTGAAAAATCGAGAAATCCAAGATTGCGGCCTTCCATAAAGATAACAACGTATAAGGTATAACTATTGGTAGTAATAAGTAAAAGTGCTGGAAAATGCTGGAAACCGTTATTAGCCACCTTATAGTACAATAACAGGATCCAGGGGAGGTGAAATGGGTGAATTTTAACCCCCCCCCCCTTTTTCTGAGCCCCCCTTCTTTCTTTTTCTTTTTTTTTTCTTATCTCTCAAACACCTCAACCAGGCTTTGGTTCTATTACATTATTACAAAAATTCACCCCCCATTTCAAAATCCTGGATCCGCGCCTGAATAAACACGCAAGCTGAGTCATGTCATAAATTAACATAACTCATGCGCCTTAGGCTCGTTTCAAACGTCGTGCTACTGCCGTGCTTAGCTGGCTCGCCCGTCGCACGACTCCAGCACGACTTGGTTTCAGACTTCGAATTTAATTCCGTCGAATAAAAAGTTGTTGCTCAATATCGAACCCAGAATCGTCGGGTGCCGTAATTATACGAAGCAAATCCAAAATGTTAATTTATGAATTGAGTTCGAATTCGACACGGCAGTAGCACGACGTTTGAAACCAAATCGTGCTACACGGCAGTAGCGCGATTGGTTTCAAACGTCGTGCTTAAGTCGTATTTAATTCGATTAACTGAGTTCGACACGGCAGTAGCGCCATCTTTGAAACGGGCCTTACGTAAAGAGTGTATAAATCGCCGAAATAGAAAACTGCAATGACTATCGGCATTGTCTATCGGAAAACAAAACAAACAAACAAACAAACAAACAAACAACAGCAACAAGAACAAAAAAAAAACAAAACAAAACAAACAAACCACAACAAGAACATCACTCATAAAAACGAAATTGTCGACTTATAGTATTTGGCACTTGGAAATTTTTAAAAGAACACTCGAATGGAGGGAGAACCAAGTTTCTCGTGTTCTGAAAAATTCAACCTTACGACCATAACTGTACAGTTCACCTTTCTCGTTTTCGGCTGCTTTGTCACAGATTGATAATTTACTTACAACGTGTGCTATGAATAACTTGACACTAGTCACGTATGGCACGTGTCCATGTGTAATGAGGTCCTGATTCGACCAATCATAGCGCGCATTTGTTCATTGTTGAGCTGCTTGGGATTTTTAAGAAAACCCGAGAATGTGAGAAGTTCTTCTCCCGCCGGCTTACTTATAGAATCTTACGATGCACTCGCGGCGTTTATTTGTTTTGTTGCCATGAGTAAGAAAAAAATGGTTATGATGCTAATGGAGAAATGAAAAAGAAAGCCACTTTGCTTTATTTCAGCAGAATTACGAGTAACAAAAAAAAAAAAACAAACAAACAAACAAAATGAAGAACAAAAAAAGAAAAATCCATTGATGTTAACTGGCCCTGGCCGAGATTAAACAAGAACGTTAAGACCTCATTTTAGGATCTATTGCCACCTAGCAATGTGGAAAGTATTGTGCTGGATCAGAGATCAGTTCCATCTTTCACAAGACTGCTCGAAATGCTTAGCCCCTCATTCTAATTTAATTGTTTTGATACGACGAAAGAAAAGGTCTACTGAAATCAAACCATTCCTGACAGACGACAACCTCCAAGCACCATGAAAGCGTTTCTGCCAGAGTCAGTTTACGCATAAAGATAAGAGGAAAAAAATAACTGAAAATTCACAAAGGGCTAACGTTTTTGTTACGTTTCGTACCAGCAATTTTTTAAGGCGTTGAATTAGTTATATGCCATTCTTTCAGATGCGTGCTAAAGATCTTGATAATACTGCGTGAATTTCGAGTGCTGCATTGCATACTAATTGAGCAGTACGAAAAAAAGACAACCTTTTCTTCCCCGATATGACAAACTTCTGACACCAAACTGTCAAATTTGACTACCTCACGAGAAAAAATGAGAATGACAATATCCACTTAGATGTACAACCAAAATCTTCAATTAAAGATATTGTGTTGCCCAGTTCGCAATTCACGACGGAAAACAGGACGCCAAAGACAAAATATTACTGTATCTTTCCGTGAAGCTATAAAAGAATAAATTAAGTAATTTTAGACATTCCAACTGAAATTCAGTGCGGGTTAATCCCGGGAATATCGATGTCACAATTGACTTTGCAAAGTTTGACCTTGAAGACAAAAAGAGTGTTATATGACGTTCCTCATCGATCATATTCAAATTTATCGAATTCGACCTAGTGTTTTCTTAACTATTTTGAAAAACATCGGACGCGAACCTTCCAAAAACAAGAATAAAGTTTCGCTGAATTTAAACAGCATATTCAAAATATAGCTTGGGCGAATAAATTCAGTGTCCAATTTGCAAATGCGATGAGAAAATGCAGGTTCGCCGGCCATGGACTTTAATGTGTTTAGTTTGGGGATGCGTTCTCTAAAAAATTTGCCCCTTTTTTTCTTCTCAAGTTTTCCGTGCCTCAATTCGCTGGAGCAGCTCTAAAAGGTTAACACTCAATTACTGCAACAAGCCTAGAGTCTTGCTTATTGGCAAAAAATGAAACTAAAATTACGGTCTTACCTCGCCGGCATAAGACGCACTATGTCGCAATAGAGTAGTAGACAATATCTAACGGTTTGGACAGTATTATTCCAGCTGATCCCTTTCGATGTTAAGAGAAACAGCGAAATTTCGTATTCATTGAAGCTGGATTGATTCAAATCGACAAGGCCCTAGAGTAGCGTGCCTGAAATTTGATCATTGTTGTGGTCAACACGAAACGATCCGTTCGTTCTGGGGGTTGTCACAACTTGTGCCGCAAAATCGATTCATCACTTATGCAGTGTCGAGTCGACTAAGACCCTCAGGCATTCACCTGTTCATGACAAAGGACCTGTCAAAACGACACTTAAAATTTGAAATTCAACCTTTGGAAACCCTTTGACAGTTGAATTCATTAAAACGGCGTTAAAGCTGGTTTACTTTTGGAGAAACGAAAGCGAAAGCGTTTGCAGAATGAAACCTGATTCAAAACAATTGCAAAAAAAAAAAAAGAAGAAGAAAGTAAAACACTATTGCAATCATCAGAAAGAAAACGTGTTGTTGCGAACAACCGTTGTGCTGCTTCGCGCCTGCGCAGACTGGGCCTGAAGAAACCAACAAAACACTACTCTATTCCTGTGTTGGCAAATGTTGTGCTGCTTCGTTGAGAGATAAATTGCAGGAAGCATGTTAGATTGTGAAACGTTTCAAAATTTCGTCGGACCGTTGACCTTGACGACGGCAACGAACACGTCATTTCAAAATATAAATTCTAGTTATTGCAACTCTTTCGTCATAATGCACATGTCATCGGTTTCTCCGTGGGGTCGTCCCCCGGGCTAACCAGGGGGATTGTAAAATCAGTCAAGCAAACTTGAGGAATTTCCCCGGGGGATAGGGGAAACTCTCAAGACAAAATCCCCTGGGTTAGGTGTCTCTCAGCTGAGAATTCCCGTCACATCCTTTTCAAACTTGTGAATTCCCCCACCACCTAATATTTCATTGTAGAACAATGTCAAATTTTCCCCTACGCTCGGGCAAAGAATCCCGTCCATCTCCTTGTATTCCCCACATATCTCCTTGGTAGGCCGGGGGTCCACCCCACGGGGAAGCCGATGACATGTGCATAAATTCTATCTTGATCAAATTGTAAAATGTGGGCGAACCGATCCAGCAACTAATTACTATGAACGACGGAGTAAAGAAAATGAACGAAAACAAATAATTACCTTCATGTGCTCACGTCCTCGACGAAGCTTTGGCTTTGGTCATTTCACGTTGTTATTTTGCTCAGCCAACAAAGAAATTTACCAAAATGGAAAACGCACGTGCAGATAGAGCGATTGCTTTTACTCGTTAACCCAATTGTTTTGTGGTGTTCGGCTCTTTGCCGCCGTCGTCGCTTAAAGCTCCCAATTAATGATTGCTGCATGACTGTTAAGTTTTCAAGCATCAGTGCGTAGTGTGAAAAGCTTCCAACAGCACGTACATCTCACAACATGGCAAAAAAATCACGTTCTATTATTATTATTATTATTATTATTATTATTATTATTATTATTATTATTGAGCCCTTCCAAGGGGTGGTCCGGTGTCGCTTTGTCGCTCGTGTACGACTCCGTCTGTTGCTTGTTTCGTTAGCAACAAATGTCGCTGTCGCAAACAAAACCAAAGAGGAATGGAGCATGAATTGTCGCTGTCGCAAACTGTCGCCCGTTTTCTGCCAATTTCTGTCGGTTTTCGGTGTTTTGGGAGAAGATTGTCGCCTGTTTTCGGAGCCTTATCGCTTCTACACCTTGGAAGGCCTCATTATTGACATTTAACTACTTTTTCTAACAGCGGCTAATTTTTACAGCTGTGCGCTTAGCGACCTGGCGTTTGAGTTCAAGCGAGTCTGGGGTTGACTTTTTTCGATACAAAACCTGCACATTGTTTTTTATATATACACTTGAAAAGTAGTGAGGTATGTAACAACAAGTCAACTTCAGCCTCGCTCCAATTTAAAGGCCAAACAACTGAACAACAAACTGAATTCAAGCCTTAAAAGATTATCCATTGAAAACAATTTACTCAGTTTGACAGCCATTATGTAAATCATTTTACAAAACCGAAAGCAGAAGTTTCGAATGACATAATTTTACCTTTTTTTTTAAGTGACTATGCAGGTTTTAACGTAAGAAACAGCTAGCTTGAAATGAGCTTTATAATATCAATATCATTATTCATTTCTTTACTAAAATAGTTTTGTGAGTGCTATTAATATAAATCTACTAGCGTTCTATAACGAATGCAGTTCTCCTATTGGCTACGCTATACTCGCTATTTTGTTTTATATAATAAGGTGAATAGTTCGCGCGCTGTGATTGGTTCTTAGCTATGATCTGAGGACAGATGCACAGATTACGTCATCACGACCCACTTTTTTCCAGAAATGTGAAAATAAGCACGTTTTTCGCTTGCATTTTGTTTCTTTATTATATAAAACAAATAGATCCCATGCTGACGTGCGTCTGTTCAGTAATAGATCACAGAAGACGTCACAGTGTGGTAAAAACATCAGTGACACACTCAACTGCGGCTCATGTGCTTCTTCTTTGTCTTAGAAATTAGAGACTACTCGCAGTCTAAAATATTATGAGTTAAATATTAAAACAACCCGCAACACAAGTTTGTTTGTACTTTATTCACAGAACTACGTGGCCGGGAATTACCACGAATCTCCCGAGATTGTTTTGAATACCCCCAAAAATTCCCTACTTAAATCAAGCAACTCAAAAAAAATACTTGCCACAGTTTCTTACCCCAAAACTCCCGGAATCGAAAATTTCAAACCCAAAAAAGTCCTTCGATCATCCCAGTCACTTGATATCTGAAGTACCCCATCTTGGCTCATCATTGGTCAGGGGCACCCAACAAGCCGAATCAGCCAAAAGCTGTAGAAACAATGAAACAGTTGAAGTGTGTTTAAAGTGATGTTTTCAATAGCTAGAAGAATTTCATCTGTTCGGATTCCCTAGCTGAAATTTTAATTGCCAGAAAATGTTAGGGAATAAAATCTTCCTTTGAGAAAATCCTAGCTGAAGTTAACTTTCTAGGGAACCATTTTTCTTTCCGAAAATGGTAGCTGACGTTTTCGACAGCCTAAAACAGCAATAACGACCTTTCCGAAAACCTCAGGGGCTATGATTTCCACATTACGAATCTTTCAGGCCACGTTTTACTTACGAAAATCCGAGCGCACTCTTTAATTGACGCCGAAAGCCTAAGGCGAACTACCCTCCACCGAACAGATATCTACCGATACGTTTCGTTGGGTGCCCCTGATTAGTTCAGTGCCTTTCTTTTCATGTCGGTAGTGCATGTGAGAGAGGTATTATATACAGGCAGCGTGCTCAATTGGTATTTTTCATTACGATCACGTATTTGCTTGGGTGCAAGCTAGACTCTTCTAGTAGTGGACAAAGACAATATTTCCATTGTTGGTTGATCAAACAAACCTTACTTTTCAAGTCAACTTATCTGAATATTACATTGCAAAGTAAGCATACAAAGAGCATCACCGTAAACACTTTGTTTCGAACAGGATAAGATAATTGGAAACGCATTTGTTACTAGATATCAGACGCTCTTGTATGTACAATCGCGGTATATATTTTTCGCGCCGACTGATTATGCTGTATTTTGACGAGTCTGCAAGGCGGAAGGAACTACTGCAAACAGATACAGCGAATGTTTTCTGTAGTTTGCGAGATGCGGTTTCCAACTAAACACTGAAGTTTTTTTGCAGTGGGAGCCTTAAAGCCTAAATGAACTCATTAAAAACAGATGTAGATTTCCTGTTCTTGACATTTTCTTTGTTATCTGCCACATCCTCCTGCTGGTCTTCTTATTCATTGTTACAATCCCTTTGCTTCTCGGTTTTATCTACTTTCTCGCTTTTTCCGCCACCTCTAGAAGAACCTGTTGACATAAACTGGTCCAAAATGGCCACTGAAGTGACCGAGTCGGAATTATCAATAGATGAACTTTGAAATTCAACCGCGAATCGTTTGTTCGATTCCAACGCTGATGAACAACATTATTCGTCCTTTGTTCGCAGTTTATTTCTTTGATTCTGTAGTAGAATGTCATTCGATCCATTTCTCGCATTTATATTGGTATCACTCTCTATGTTACTACCCATCCGGGGTTCGGGGCAACCCTCACAGCGGAAAGCAACCATACGTGAAAACAAAGTATTACGAATAAGCTTTATTTTGGTTATTTATACTATTAATGGGGGTCGCAGCGTCCAGAGCCCCCATTTTACATGTGTGTGTGTGTATTTTCCAAGTAAAATAGCCCAAACAATAAAATTTGCGCCAATTCATCACCCCATTTGAAGAAAACTGCGCGCATGTATATACGAAGGATGGCAGCAGCACGAGTGGGGGAAGAGGTGCTCGCCGATGATTACGGAGAAGCCGCGCCAGCGGGGGGAAACGCCGGCCCGCCCGCCCAAGCCGCTCGTTTGGCTGAGGTTTGGGTTTCGGACACCAATTTTAATGATTGGTTGCGTGTTTGGAGGATGAGCACAAATCCTCAAGACCCAAACACGCGGAGCATTAATAATTTCACACAAAACACAATGCACGACAAAGCTTTTGATGTTGTGAAGGGTGAAATTGACAGAATCGGCAGCATAAAAGTAGAGTTTGGTATAGAGGTTTATTTTACAAGACAAAGGCAAAAAGAAAATGGAGAATGGGAAGAAGAAAAACAAAGGTATTACTTTCAAGATTTGCCATTTGTTGTAACAAAGGCAAACCTTAACCAAGAGTTTGAGTCAAAATTTGACCTATTTGTTGACATGATTAACAGTGTCATAGATAATTGGTCAGAAAATGGATCAGGATGGGCCATTTATAAAATATCGATTGCCTACGTTAATGTTGCAAAATATAGTCCTTTGAAAGGAGGCACTTACATCCCAACACCTGCTAAATTAGCTGCCAAAAAAGCAACTGTTAACGTAAAAAACCGAGATAACGAATGTTTGAAATGGGCTTTGAAAGCTACAAGGTTTCCTGTTGAAAAAGATGCACAAAGACCCAGCAAGTATCCATTCCAAGACGGCTTGAACTGGGATGGCATTGATTTTCCCACCCCACTGAAACAACTTTGCAAACTCGAAAAACAAAATCCAAACCTTGCACTGAACGTGTTTGGCTGGGAAAACGATGAAGTGACTTCTCTCAGAATCAGCAGACAAGACAAAAGAATTCCAAGAATTAACCTGCTGCTTCTCCACCAAGATGAAAAACAACACTACTGTTTTGTGAACAGGTTTTTATCTTTGCTTTACGACCAAACAAAACACAGAGACAAAAAACACTTCTGCGTGATGTGTCTTATCGGTTTCACAACAGAAAAGATTCTTGCCGACCACCGAAAACACTGCAACGGATTAAATGGAACCCCCACAAGAATTGAAATGCCCGAAAAAGGCAAAAACACGTTGACATACCAAAACTACAGCAGACAAATGAAAGCACCCTACATCATCTACGCAGACTTCGAAGCTCTGATTGAAAACATTGCAGAAGACCAACGCGAACGAACTGCCTGCACAGAAAAAATAAATAAGCACACAGCTTGTGGGTTTGCGGTGACATGTGTGAGAAGTGATGGGTGAAGCGACCCAGTAAAGAAATACAGACAAGGATGTGATGGCGACAAAAACGCAGTAGAGGTGTTTTTTAACAGTATTATTAGTCTGGAAAAGAAACTGCGCGAAAGATTGGGAAACCCAGCGCCAATCCATATGACAAAAGTTGACTGGAATAATTACAACACAGCAAAAAAATGCCACATTTGCGACAAAGATCTCACCGTAAAAGACGCTATTGATTCAAAATCCGTGTGGGAGTTTAACACAGGCAAGTACTGGGGTCAGTGCCACAAAAGGTGTTTCTACAAAATTAAATTTATTAGGCCAAAAGCACAAAGAAAGCCAAAAAACGCCGACGACAAATATAAAGAGAGAACTCAAGAAAACTGTCTTTTCTGCAAAGAACCACTGCCTTGCGAAAACTTCAGAGATGCTAATAAAGATCACTGCCACATCACAGGCAAATTCCGTGGTGCCGCTCACGACGCATGCAACAAGAAATTGCGCATAAACCCCCAAACCATCCCAATTCCTGTCGTGTTCCACAACCTGAAAGGATACGACGCGCACCACCTGATGCAGGCAATGTCGAAAGTGGAAGGAGCCGGCGAGCTCTCCTGTATTGCCAAAAACATGGAGAAATACATCTCATTCTCTTTAGGAAACCTGCGTTTCATTGACAGCAATGTATTTTTATTGGCCAGCCTCGACGCACTGGTGAAAGCCACACCGAAAGAGGCGCTGAAAATAACGAAAAAGCTTTGCCCCGAATCAGCAAAACTTGATCTGCTGTGCAAAAAAGGAATTTACCCCTACGAGTACATGGATTCGTGGGAAAGATTCAACGAAACAAGTCTTCCAGCCAAAGAACGTTTCTTCAGCAACCTTTCTGGCGAGCACATCTCAGACGACGATTACCGTCATGCAAAAGAGGTTTGGGAAACATTCGGATGCAAAACCCTCGGCGATTACCACGACCTTTATGTGAAAACAGACGTTGCACTTCTGGCGGATGTATTCGAAAACTTCCGGGATCTCTGCCAAGAGCAGTACGGTTTGGATCCAGCCCACTATTACACATCCCCCGGCCTGTCGTGGGACGCGCTCCTGAAAAAGACAGGTGCCGAGCTGGAACTCCTGACAGACGTTGACATGCATCTGTTTATAGAGCGCGGAATACGCGGCGGCATTTCAATGGTCAGCAAGAGATACGCCAAAGCGAACAACCCACTGGTGCCAGGTTATGATGAAAACAAACCAACCACTTATATCATGTATTATGACGCAAACAATCTATATGGATGGGCAATGAGCAAAGCTCTTCCAGTGAGAAACTTCAAATGGAATTCTTGGGCCCCACTCGGAGGAAGAAATTCTGGAGATTCCAGAAGACGGCAAAAAAGGTTATTTCCTTGAAGTCGACCTCGAATACTCCCAAGAACTCCACGAAGCGCACAATGGCTATCCTCTTGCGCCTGAGAAAAAGGCCGTAAAAAAGAATGGCTGTCCCCATACCAAAAGAAAATAATAGAAGACCTTCATCTCAACCCGCCAGACTGCCTAAAGCTCTTGCTGACGTTGCAGGACAAAAAGAACTACGTTGTACACTACCGAAAGCTCCAGTTTTACCTAAAACAGGGCATGCGGCTGAAGAAAGTCCACAGAGGGTTGGAGTTCGAACAAAAATGCTGGATGGAGCCATATATCACGATGAACACGAAGTTCAGAAAGAAGGCCAAAAAGACATTCGAAAAAGACTTCTACAAACTGATGAACAACTCTGTCTTCGGGAAAACCACGGAAAACCTGCGCAGCCGCACGGATGTGAAACTGGTGCGCCCCCACGAGACAACCAGGCTGAGAAAACTGGTTGCAAACCCACTTTACACAAGGCACGAGTTCTTTGCAAACGATCTTGCCGGGATAAGCATGCGCAAAAGCAAACTCTGTCTTAACAAACCTGTTTACACCGGCGCGACAATTTTGGAAAACAGTAACATTTTGATGGATGACTTTTACTACAACGTTTTGAAAAAGCAGTACGGAAACAGATGTGAACTATTGTACACAGACACCGACAGTTTTATGGTTCTGATTCAAACAGAGGACATTTACAAAGACATGGGGCCAGGAGGTTGCCTCGGGCCAAAATCTCTTCGACACAAGCGACTACCCGAAAAACCACCTACTGTATTCGGAAACCAACAAAAAAGTTTTGGGAAAAATGAAAGATGAGTGCGCGGGCGCCCCAATCGCAGAGTATGTTGGTTTGCGGCCAAAAATGTATTCAGTTATGATGGCCAACGAAAAAAATATGAAAAAGGCCAAAGGGGTGAAAAAGAACGTGGTCAAAAAGGAAATCCTACACGAACAGTACAAAGAAACCCTGTTCGGCAAGAAGCAGCTGACACACGGAATGAACACTCTCCGGAGCGAAAGGCACAACATCTTTGGAATGGACGTGAATAAGACTTCTCTTTCCGTGTTTGATACGAAAAGATGGATAGAAGAGGATGGAATACACACAAACGCATTCGGGTACAGCCCCACGCCGACTGATGTAGAAATGGAAGGCATCAATGAATGGTTAGATGAGATCTTCGGGTACAATCCTTCGCCTCCCCCTCTACCCCAGCCGACTGAAGCAGAAATGGAAGGCATAAATGAGTGGTTAGATGAAATTTTCAGGGACCCCTTACTACTCTTGTAGCGACCGAGGGTCAGTGCAAACAATATATATAATGGACTGGTTGATAAGCCCGCGAGGGCTGAGCAATTAATTATTTTTTGAAAATTTTGCGGGATATATATGGCGGCAGGCCAATTAAACAGAGGCGGTCAAGTAGCAATGAGTGGTGAGCGCCCAATTTCCACTATGAAGGCCAAACCGAAAAAGAATAATATAATAATAATAATTTAGAACTTATATTGCGCATTTTCCATGTGTATATGATCAAATGCGCTTTACAAGCAGATGAAATTGGAATTTGGAAATGTTGGTTTTTGTGGAGAGGGGAAAACCGGAGAACCCGGAGAAAAACCTCTCGGAGCAGAGAAGAGAACCAACAACAAACTCAACCCACATATGATGTCGAGTCCGGGAATTGAACTCCGCCAGCGTGCGGTTGAAACGTTCGACAATGGCCTGGTCGCGGTGAATTTCGGGTTGCCCGCGCCGGATATAAGTTTTGTGCTTTTCCATCTCTTTCGTGACAGCGCCCATAAATTCGCGCCCAGGATCCACCTGCAGTATTTCCGGCCATTTCAGAGGCGAGCGTTTGTAAATTTTGCGAAACCCCGCGGCGACCTCGTCAGAGTTTTTGAGGTCAAAGGTTCGGCTTCTTTGTAGCGGCTGGCCACGTCAACAACCGTCAGAGAGTACTTGTACACCTTGCGCCCGCGGGGGAGCTTGTCATGCGGTAAAGAAAGAAGGTCAGCTTGGTGCACCTTGTTGGGCGTGAAAACATCAAATTTCGGCCGAGGAATGCGACGAGGTGCTGGAAGATAAATCTACCAAAGCGCCTGCTTAATGAGCCACATTTTTGCAACATCCTCAGATACCTTTGCAGCTTTGGCCAGTTTTTTAATTGCGGAGAGTCCTTTCCAATAGCCACCGAGGATGTAATAAACCTTTGAGAGTTTAGCGTCCATATTTCAACACATATTAAACTTCAAAGCAGCATAGCCCAAGTCTTCAAACCAATCTGGGGAAGCTAGGAATAATACTAAACTGGCATTTTCAGCTCTTTTTTTAGTTTTTTTGACATTTTCTTTGGGTTTCTGGATTTCCTAACCCTTTTTTTAAATCTCTTTTTTGTTTTCGGTGATATTCCGCCCGCGTGTGGTGGCGCCATTTTATTAACGAAAAATATTTGTTCGATACGGTGGTCTTCAAAGGAAACGAAAAGCAGCATAGCCCAAAGCGAGCGTCCCGGCGCCCAAAAAAACGAGCTCGCCCTTTTTTTGCTGCTCGCTCGGCTGGTAGAAATCGGAGGACTTGGGTTCTTTCCCCTTAGTTAGAAGTTGGTTGGGATGTGCCTGGTTATAAAGTTTGAAAGCGTAGTCGGTGTTGGTGAAGTTCTGCTTGGCCTGCACTTTGATTTGCACATTTGTCTGGATCCAGTCAAGGAACTGGGTGCGTTCACGGCTGTATTTCGCGTAAGCCGCCTGGTAATCCTCGAGAGCCTTGTCATGGCGCTTTTTTTCGTCAAGCGCGGCGTCGTCGCCGCCGCCAAGCGCCTTAGCAAGATAATTGCCTCCGATGAATGTTGCAGCATTGAGAAATCAAACGTTGGCAGGGAGGATTTTTTTGCCCTGGAGATAGTCTTTTAACGCAATGGCGCCCGCCATTACAAGAGTAAACTCACCGAAGGATGAAAAACTGCTGCTGGGGTCGGTTATGAAATTTTCTTTCACAACCTTTTTTGCGATCCAACCAATGCCAATAACAAAAGCCATGATAGTCGCCGCATCCATGAACGTTTTGACAAGCTTGTTGTCAGACATGCCAATATAAAAAAGCCTGAAAGTTTAAATGGAAATTATTTACCGCCTCAATCCTTTTTTTTTTTTAACTCACTCTCGCATTTTTTGCCATTATAACAATAATGATGATTGTTAATAGACTCAACCGCACAATCAAAGCCTTCTTTAAAAACTTCTTCTATTTTAACAGCCATACAAGCCGTCATAAAAGTCACACTGGCCGCCAAAACAAAGCCGGCATAAAATGAAACTGGACACAACGCCATATAACTGTTTGCAAATGCCTGTTCAAATGAAATAATTTGGCGGTGGTTTCAACTTTTTATCATTTTCCCTCTTTTTTGCCGTTTTTTCAAAATGATGTTTACCTTTATTAATTGACAAATCGTCAGGATCTTCATCTTCATCTTTATCTTCATCTTCATCTTCATTTTCCATAAGGTGCTGGTCATCTCCACAAAACAGATAAGGACCCAGTAAGTAAATAAGAATAGGCGAGATTAAACGCCATGGCATAAACAACAATAAAATTGTTCCTCCCACGTACATGAAAAATTTTTCACGACTTAAAATGCATTTGAAATACATCGCTATATGCAATGCTGCAATTATTCAATAGAAATTAATCCATTTTCCTGATTCCCTCTTTCCTCTGCGGCGCAGGAGCGGGCTCGCTGGGAATAGGAGGGCTGGGGGCGCTTTCCTTTTTTCGTGGAGCCAAAGACTGAAGCCGTTCTTGTATCGCTTCACGCTGATAATAAACGCCGGTCACCCCAACAATAAGCCCACCCACGCCCAGAACGGTACCTAAAGAAATTGAGCTTGTGTCTTTGGGACTAGCACTCGCAGCTTCCTGCACTGTGGTGGCGGAAGCAGCATCTGCGGCTCCTTTTTTTTTTTTTTCATATTTTACAATTTTGGCCTTTAAATCTTCATTTTCCTTTTTCTGTGCTTCTCGAGCCTCCCGTTTTTTTAACCGCTGCCTTGCCCGCAGCCTGCCGTTTGGGGTCTTTTTTGCGTTCTGTTTTTGGGACAGTCGAAGTGAGTTGTCCACTGGGTGGCAGTGGGGCTTGCGGTTCTGCCGCTGGTGCTTGAGGTTGTGCATCTGCCATTGTAAAGATATACTACAAGAGAAAAATTCAATTTGCCTGCAAAATAATGAGCAATAGTCAGCAGTTGCTTAGTAATTGTCAGCAGTTGCTTAGTAATGTTCAATTGGCGCCGGTGCCTGATTCGTGAACGCGGCGACCACAATCGTCACACAAACATTCAGTGTCAAAAAAAAAATTCAATTTTAAGAGTTTTTCAACGCGGCGTTCACAGTCGTAACAAAGACGAACATCAAAAGTTTCATAACAATCGGCGCCCAAGCCATAAACGGCGGTGCCGACAAAAAACCCGCCCGCTAAAACAGAAACAAAAATATGAAGACTTTTGTAAATCCTACTTACAAAATTTGGAGTGCCACCCACAGTCTCAACCCGTTTTGGTATTATAACTGGCCAAGTAATTCGTCGATTAGACGAATGTTGTGCCTGCGTTTCGTCGGCCGGTGCTTCAGACATTCTGAATATATTCTAACAGAAGAAAAGTCTAATTGGTCGGCAAAAATTCAGATACAGGAATTTGTTCAGCAATCGTCACCGGCTCATGCTGCACATTCTCTGAGCCGGTAAAATCAATGTGTTTTGCGGTGATCAGCGCTGTGCTGGCGACAGCAAGCCGACGGCCAAACTTCAAAGCAAGGCTGCCAGCCAAGCAGGAGAGCTCTTTTGTGATTATGTAGTCTTCTTTTATCTCTTTTTGGTAAGCCTCAATGTCTTTTATTTTGACGACCCACCCAGCGGCCCTGGTCACAAGAAAAATGAAGCCGTCGATCAAGCTTTCGGTTGTCTTCGAGCCCACGTAAGATTCATACCTTTTGAAAAACTTTTCGACATCTTTGTCGGAGAGGCGCTTCACCTGTTCTTGCGTCAGCTGGACGCCGATAGCCTCCTTGGTCTTACCCGTCGTCACCAGAACGGCCAGCTGCTCGCGTAGAGTAGGGATATCAGGACCAGGGGAAGCCAAAGTCAGGGCACCACCGGCGGGCGCGCCCGTTGCTTCTGCTTCCAGCAAGTTCATAACTTCTGCTACTGCCAGCTCATCTTCAGCCATCTATTCTTCAAATCTTTTTTTTTAATTGGCAGAATGCAATTGCACACCGAATGGGTACCGCAGCAAGAACACAAGGATAGAAAACTTTCGCTCTTTCAGCTTTGAAATTATGCTTTTGTACTCCTCAGGGGGCAAATCGCCTGCATAGTACTCAGATATAGATTTCATGGTCTTGGCCGAGGGGTTGTAAAAAATAACGACTGCCGCGATGTTTTCCCGGAAAGACGAGGTTATGCTGGTGTACTTTTGGGTCAGCACCCACACGCTGATTCCCATGTGCCTTGCAGAAAAGGCGAGATGCACCAGCTGACCTGTGCGCTTTTTTACCTCTTTCGATGCGGCGCAGTCGTCAAGTATTATGAGGGTGTTGGTTCCCTCAAAAGCAAAAGTTATGATCTTCAACCAAAGTTCCACCTGGTGCTGCTCACAAATTATCACATACACCCGTGGGTCGTTTTCCCCAAAACGGAAGAGGGTCTTGTTGTAAGCGAACGTCGGACAAATAAGCACGATGAAGTCGAACTTGCCGAGGAAAGAGCCTTTGAGCTGGTCAACCACGAACCTTGTTTTGCCTGAATTTGACGGCCCCACTATGAGAGCGTTGAATGGAATGTTATCCGGGTTCTTTATTAGTATTGCACAGATTCAATTGCTGATTCATCACGTTGAACTGCGAGTCGCTGATTGTGAGAACATGGCAGTTGACGTTTCCAAATCCGCTGGCTGTCCTCTCGATCTCAAGCTGCACCCCATCCTGTGTGTTGACAAGCCTCACCCCGCTTCCGTGCATTTCCTGGGATGCCATTGACCGCAAGTCAATGAGAAGCCCAAAGCGTTCGCCTGTGTAAAACTTCGTCAAATTCATGTGTTGTGTTTTGTTCTTCTTTTTCATGAAAAAGCGGCTGACTTCCTCCCAAATGTCCTTGCCTTCGATGCCGTTGTTGTACAGCCGGCTGGGCGAGCCGTTAACTGTGACGCTTACTTTTTTGATGTCGGGGTTGAAAAACTTTTCCGAGTCCCTGGCACCCGAGGTGTAAGGTTCGATGAAAAGGAGAAGAAAACCTTTCAAAGACCTTCTTTGTGGGTTTACACGGAGGTTGATACGCGTTTCGGATCCTTTTGCAAATGTAACAACCCTTTCGTGATGCACATGATCATACAGGAACTCTTCCCGGATGTATAAACTCTCTCCGCCTGGGTTGCTAAAGTTTCGTTTCTGATCATTTCATACTCTGTCTGGATGTTTGTCAGCTTGTATTTGAGTTTTGTGGTGTCAGAGCCTTTAACAATATTGTTAGCATTTGCAAGTGTAATTTCGAACACAAGGTCGTTATAAAGAGCTTGGGGGTAAAAGATTCCGTGGTCAGACAGGATCTAGTGGTCAAGCCGAATGCGGTAATTGTTCTTGTAAATGCTTTCCAGCTTGGTTTCAGCAGCGACGCCTGAGGTGGGCTTGTTACCGGCATTTGAACGAATCTTGTTGAGGTTATCGCTCTGGATTCCCTCAAGCAGCATGTTGTCCCGCTCCTCCTGGGAAAGGAAAAGGTCTTCCCAGATTTTTAAAATGTCGTAGCCATCCGTATCCTGCAGAATGGTGCCTCCGTACTTCACGACCAGCTTGTCAACCAGTGCCCGTGAGACGTTTTGCACGAGATGGTTGTTGGCATGGCCGCCGGTTAAATCAATGTCGAACAGCAGGGAAAGCGAGCCTGGGACAAGGACCTCGTCTTTATTAAGTTTGGGAACTGAAACATAAAGAGTCTCGCATGGGCTGGCTTCACTTTTGTCAAATGTTATTCGGTTAATCTTGCGCTCGGCTTTCATGGCGCCTTGCGTTTTTTCTTTATATGTGGGAAGAAGGTCCACCGCGGCCATGATATATTCAAGGGTTGAAAGTTCAATTAAAAATTAATTCGCTGAGTATTATACGCAATGACAGAGGGTGGCGTACCCGACGACGATTATCTTGATCCTTTGTTGGATGAGAAAGACGATGATGATGAAGAGGCTGACAAAACGCAGCCATTTTATCAACCAGGATCATCTACACCATATCATGATGGTGAAGAAATTCCAATGTGGACCATTGGCATGAAACAAGTGGGCTGGCTGACACCTCTTATTCTGAGACTTCTTTGGGCGGGGAAACATCAAGACAACGGTCTTGGAGAGATTTAACAGTCATGTTTCCGGATGCAAACAGTCTTGCGATTGAATCGGATTACAACACAAAAAATGACAGACTTATGATCAGAATTCCAAGAACCGGTAAATGGTACGATCTTTACACACAAAAAAGGGGAAGTCCTGGTGAACGCCATCTTAATCCGAGTCTGCCAAAAACTTTAACAGAAGCTCTTGGAATTTCAACGCAATCTATTATTGATGAAAAAGAAGGAGAAATTAGTGATCTGCGAAAAGAATTACAAGATAAGTGAACCCAATTTTCAGAATCAAATGAGCTGCTTTCAAAAAAAGATCAAGCTGAAGCAGAAGTTCAAAGTTTGAGAAACAAAATCCATGATGTTGATTCAAAAATTGCTCAATACGACCAACATCACGGCACTAATGTTGAAATTGAGGCCAATGTTCGCGAGTTGAACTTGCAAAAAGCAAGTCTTGAAAAAACATTGGCTGCCAAAACAAAGGAGGCTGCGGCTAAACAGAAAGAATTCGGGGCAAAAAGAAATGTTGCAGAAAAGATTGATGAACTAAGAGGCGCCCTGTCAGAAAAACTTAAAGAAACGGCCGTTCTTCGAAGAAGACTTAATACAACAAAAACTCTTGCTGATCTTAATGAAGAGATTAATGAGAAAAAATAAAAAACGAGGAAGAACTGCAAAAAGACCTTAACACAGGAATTGCTGAAAAAGAAGCTTCAGAAGAAAGGGAAGCTGAATACAAAGAAAGGCTTAAAACTTTGGAAGCCGATTTTGCAGAAAGAGAAGGGGAGCTTCCACTGCGCGAAAGAATAAAGGCCATTTTCAAAACATACGGCGTCACAGTTACGGCAATTGTTCTCGACGCCGGAGTCACAATAGGGGCCGTTATTGGCGCGATCACCAACTCTTTGAAAGCCCTCGGAAAAGGGCTGGGAAACGGCCTGAAAGAAATCGGCCAAAAAACAGCTTCGCTTTTGCCCGGTCTGATCGGCTCGATTGTTTCTTTCCTTTTCAAAACCGCCGGCGAGGCCATCGGTTTTCTTGCCGAGCACACCTGGCTGATTATTCTAGCTGTGGTTGCTGTTCTGGTGGAGAAGTATGTTAAGAAGAATAGCTAGTTTTGCCCCGCCCCATTGAAAAGAACACCACCCCGGCAAGCACAAGGGCGCCTATCACGACAACAATTTTGTTCACGTTGTGAGATGAATCTGCCGGCGGGGTTGGTTCTTCCTCCAATGATTTGGGTGTTTCATGTAAGTTTGGTGGTGGCGATGTTGTTTTTGTTGGGTTTTGGGCTTTCATTGCCGCCTTGTGAATTTGGTTTGACGGATGGCTGTTTGGCTGGTTTACCTTTGAAGGTCCGCCCGCCATCAAGTGAAGGGCCGCTTTTTTTGTGCCCTGATTCACATCAATGTTTACGCCAAGTTTCATCCCCGGCCTGGCTTGCTTGAGCTTGTTGTTGTAACCAACCACGCTTCCTGAGTTAAGAACAATATTCGACGGCATCAGCCAGCACCCCGGCGCCACTGCCAGATTCAAACGAACCTTTGCTTCGTCCACAGCTAGCTGGTAGCGCTGAACGCTCTTCGAAATGTCAGGTGTGTGAATGGCGTCCTCCATCAGAATAAGAAATTCTCTTTGCACCTCTTTTGCACGCCCGCCGTTTCCAAGCATGCTGCTTCTTAAGTTTACCTGGGCGCCTGGAATGCAGTAAACAAACGCTTCTATTGACTGGTTCAGGCGAGCCATGCCGGCCTGAGTGAGCCCGTGCGAGAAATCCGGCACAAAATACTCAAATTGTTTGTCCGCGCCCTGGTCGTTTCTGATAAAATGAAGAACGTTGCCGCCGTCTTCCCCCGTGTTGGCTCCACTTTCGTCTGAAAACCTTTGATTCGATGGGTTTGAAAGAGGTGTGGGGTACTGCCAGAGCTTTTGCGCAAAGTCGCCGTTGTCGTACTGAATGAATACATAGCCCTGGCCGTGGTTTTGACCGTGTGTGAAACGAAAGTCTGAGCTTGGATTAACACCGAATTCTGCGCAAATCCTTCTGAAAGAAGCCTTGTCGTATTTGTTATCCTTTTGATTGAAATTGGGGCCGTCTGGCAGAGAGCTTATGCTTTGAATCCCGCCCATCTCAAAAACAATTCGCCTTGTTGTGAAATAAACATGAAAGAGATAAAAGGAGCGGAGCTGTTCAAATCCTGTGGCATTCCCCAAAACGTCCCCAGTCAAAATCTCTCTTGAAACCCCACAGCCTGTTGTTGCACACCAAAACGCAAAGTTCAACTGTTGAGGCCAAAACCCCATGTGTGGGCCGCCGAGCCATTTTCTGGCAACTTTTGATGTTTTGAATGTTATCTTTGTGTCTTTAAAAATGTTCCTGTACTGTGTTGTGAAAAAGTCTGTTGGTGTGATATAAATTTTTTGCAAACCGTTCAACTTTTCGCCGATCTGCGATTGAATTTTTTCTGTGAAATCAACCGCTTGGATTGTCTGCGGGGGCTCTCCGAAATGGCGGAAAGCTGGGGTGGAAACCCTGCCCCATGGCCAGCAGCAATTAATCCCAGAGCCTGTTTCATTGCCTGAGACCAATACTTGCTGTCTGAACCAAAGACGCTTTTCAGATAGCCGGGCCCTACTTTGTACATAACCTCCGATGTTGCCTTGTGGTCGGGTGTAAAATCAACGGTGGCCTCAAATTTGCTCTTGTCGGCATGTGGGTATTTTGCCAGAAAAGACCCCCACGCCTTTGCTTGCGCACTTTTCGCAATTTGGTGGGCCTCTGGCGTTTGCATCCACTGAAAAAGATGTGCCATCTTATGATGGGTGATATTTTCGATTGAATTTTTATCTTTGCTTGAAATACAATGGTTGTGATCACTATTTCCACAACTGACAACCCCTGTACCGTCTATTTCGACGAGCGGGTTCCGAAAGCTGATTATGTCCAGCTTATTTCCTGCTTGCTTTGTAATTGTTGGCTTAATTTGAAACAGGCGGAGAGAATGTGGTTGTTAAATTCCCACGATCAAATTACGTCTACAAAAGCCTTTCCTCCGGGGCATTACACTCCCAAAGGTCTGGCAAAAACCCTCACTTCCATTTTTAAACAACTCAACGCCAACATATTTACCGAGGTGAACGCCCCCACTGGCGCTGTTGTGATTAAAAATCCTCAAAGCCTAAAAATTCAGTTTACCCCAAATTTACAAGAATTTCTTGATGTACCCTGGCGACTTGAAACGGATAAATTTTAATCAAAGCTCAACGTCCCCAGTGTATTCTTTGTGTACTGCGACTTGGTTGACAAAGACCAAAATTTGTTGATGGGGCAAAAACAAACCTTCTTGCCAAGTTTGACATTGTGGGGGAGGCTTTTGAAACAATAAACTATCGTGCGCCCGAACAGCAAGTCCTTCGCGCCGCTTCGACGAGTGAACATGTGAACACTGTGACGCTTTCGGTCAAAGAGGAAAATGGAGAACTGTTTGATTTCCGCGGACAAAAGCTTTACTTTGAGTTGATGATTATTTAAAGAAAAAAATTTGGTTAATTATATCATGCCGAATGAGGATGTAATGCCCTTTGTTCCTGAGGCATCTGCTCCGCCCGAAAGTGTGGCAGAACAGCAGTATACACCGCTTTATCCCGTTCTTCCCAATGCCGAAACTTTCCGGCTGACTGAGCTCAGCAAAATTGAAAAGCAGATTTCTAATGAGGCTGAGCACTACAGAGTTGTGCTAAAAAAAATACAAAAAGGCACAAAAGGCCTGCAGCTATGCTGTTGCTGGTCTTGGCATTGCAACAACGGCTCTGTCTTCCGGAGCTGTCGCCTCTGCATTGACTGGCGTTGGAATTGTAATCAGTGTTCCTCTAGGTGTTGTGGGGGTGTTTGCGGTGCGGTTTCCACCGTTTTGACTAGTGTTATATACATTTCTTGAAGAAATCCAGCTTCTAGGCAGGAATGCGTTACTACTGTCACGCGTTATATTGCGTGACGTGACACGAAAAAAGACAAAACCCTTGTCGTGTATACGCATGCGCTTTTGCGTGGTGATTAAAAGAAATAAAATATATATATATAAGACACAATGATCGCCTTGTTCCATGGGATTTGCTGTTTTTTCGCGGACGTTTTTACGCCTGTTTGGCAAAAAGAGGTAAGAAAACTTACCTTTGAAATTGTCGAAGCGAGGCGGGCAGGCCGGCGTTTCCCCCCGCTTGGCGAGGAATTCAGAAAAAAGCTGGCAGAGAGCGCAGCTTTGAAATAAATTTTGAGGGGAAAAATGTGAGATTTAATCTAAGTCTCTTGAAAAATTCAGCTTCTAGGCCTCTCACCAGTATTTCAAAAATTCATCTTCATAGTCTTCGGGCTAAACCAAGGTGGTTCGATATAGTGTTTTTTTGTCTCCTTGTTTGGGGCATAAGTCACGAATCCCATTAAAGTTACAAGGCCCATAACAAGAAATAACACACAAACTGCGGTGATAAACATGACAATAGAACGCATTGTTGGATCTTAAGAGATCCGTGATCTTAAGAGATTCGGGCCACCTTTGACAGCTGAAAACCAAGACAGACTCAAATGTCAGCTGAAACAGATATCTTATGGCTACATCTATGCGTATGATTTCTCAAAACAGAAACACATTCTTAGCAAAGAGGAATGGGAAGCCCTGACTGATTTGCGAAAAGATGACAGCATTATAATCACAAAACCGGATAAAGGGAACGGGCTTGTAATCATCAACAAACTTGATTACTTGAATAAAATGAAACTGCTGGTCTCAGATGAAACAAAATTTAGAAAACTTACGCAGAACCCTACGAAGTCTAGAGAAGACAGCTTAATATCGTATCTTCGCAAACTAAAGAAGGATAAAATCATCGATGATGCCACCCTCCATAAGATACTACCATGTGGTTCTACTCCTGGTGTCCTCTATGGCCTTCCTAAGGTTCATAAACCTGGTTGCCCTTTTCGCCCAATTGTTTCCTCTATAAACACTTACAACTACAATCTGGCATCATATCTTGTACGCATACTTCAGCCCATCTCCACGAATCAGTTGACAATCAAGGACTCTTTTAGTTTTGCGGACTGGGCCAAGGCGTATAACCATAACAACGAAATAATGTGCTCGTTTGACGTTAGTTCATTATTTACGAACGTTCCACTTAATGAGACAATACAAATTTGTCTTGACAAATTGTATGCCCTCCCCAATCCGCCAACACTGCCCCGCTCAGTCTTGAAAGTGCTGCTTGAGTTTGCCACAAAGAAAAGCCATTTCATATTTGATGGCCAATACTACGACCAAATTGACGGTGTGGCTATGGGCTCTCCTTTAGGTCCTGTTTTGGCCAATATCTTCATGTGCCATTTTGAAGAGAAATGGGTTCTTAACAACAACGCTCGTCCTTCTATTTGGTTTCGATACGTTGACGATACCTTTACCTTGTTCGACAGTAAAAGCACAGCAACTCAGTTTCTACACTACCTCAATAACTGTCACTCAAATATCAAATTCACCATTGAATTTGAAGAGAGCAATACAATCCCTTTCCTGGACATTCTCATCAAACGCCACAGTCAAACTTTCTCAACATCCATCTACCGAAAGAAGACCTTTACCGGCCTGTACACAAAATGGGACTCCTTCACACCTAGGAAATACAAAGTAAACCTCATCCGCACGCTCACTTTTCGTTGTTTCCGCATCTGTTCGTCACCTTCTCTTTTGCGGTCTTGTTTAAATGAACTGAGGAAGTTGTTGTTACAAAACGGTTATCCTGTTGGTGTTGTCAATTACAACATTAATGATGTTCTGAACAGGCAACAAAACAGACCGAAGATTCCAACCACCACAGTCCCCAAAAAGGAAATAATCTTAGTTCTACCTTATTTAGGAGTACAAAGCAAAATTATTACCAAACAACTGAAGACCTGCATTAGTAAATTTTATGGCTGCATTAATCTTAAGGTTATTTTCCAAAGCGCTCATCGCATTAAGTCTCTTTTTCCCTACAAAGATAGAATTAACCGTTCCCAAATGTCAAAAGTTGTTTATAAAGCTAGTTGTTGGGACTGCCAGGATTTCTACATTGGAAAAACAAAACGCAGATTGCATGACAGAAAAACTGAACATTTTAAAGCGATCACGAGTAGCTGTCATGCATCTGCTATCGCAGACCACGTCACGTCAACTGGTCACAACTTAAAATGGGACCACTTTGAGATATTGACGAAAGGTCGGTCAGATACTCATTGCAAGATAAAGGAGACTCTACTAATTAGAGAATTGAAACCTACCTTAAATGAAAATGTAAGCAGCGAAAAGCTGTATCTCTATTAGTTTGCATCTTTTATATGCAAATTATTTTTAGCTTCTGTCAAGGTTATTGTTAATTAGTTACTTATCTTAAATTTCAAATTTAGTTGTTACTTTAATTCCTAACGGTCACTTCTGAAGATGTATGTCGAAACATACGAAACGTCAAGTTAAACGATATAGTTTTATTTTTGTTTTCCAACAATGCGTTCTATTGTCATGTTTATCACCGCAGTTTGTGTGTTATTTCTTGTTAAGCTACGATGGCCAAAGACAAAGAGTATTTACAAGGCCCATATTTACTTGAAACTAATATTCTTGTGATTCGTTGCCTTCTGTCACAAACGGGGGCCGTACAGATAACTTCATTAACCACAACCCATTCCATAGAGTTTCGCTCTATTATTTTTATGGCGATAAACTCCTTAAGAATTTTTTCGGGAAGTTCGGGGGGTAAGTTTTGAATCATCGCTCCAATATCAGGCTGTGCTTGGGCGGGCGGGCCGGCGTTTCCCCCGCTGGCGCGGCTTCTCCGTAATAATCGGCAAGCACCTCTTCCCCCACTCGTGCCGCTGCCATCCTTCGCATATACATGCGCGCAGTTTTCTTCAAATGGGGTGATGAATTGGCGCAAATTTTATTGTTTGGGCTATTTTACTTGGAAAATACACACACACATGTAAAATGGGGGTTCTGGACGCTGCGACCCCCATTAATAGTATAAATAACCAAAATAAAGCTTATTCGTATTACTTTGTTTTCACGTATGGTTGCTTTCCGTTGTGAGGGTTGCCCCGAACAACGGAAAGCAACCATACGTGAAAACAAAGTATTACGAATAAGCTTTATTTTGGTTATTAAGCGGCCGTCGCTTAGCGACGAGCCGCTTCTACTAATACCCATCTTTTTTAAGCAGCCGTCGCTTAGCGACGAGCCGCTTCTAGTAATACCCTTTTTTTTCTTTTTTTGTCGTGGTGTCCGTCGAGAGGCCCGTGCCCCTCTCGGCCAGAGGAAGAAACAATGATATAAGTAAAGAAATAATTTAATGATAGCGGTTTTGGGATTTGAACTCGCGACCTTCAGTTTCCTAACTCGGCCCCTTATACGACTGCGCTAATGAGACATCTATTGCGGAGACTAGGGAATTTTGTGGTAAATATGGTCATTAGGTCGGTCACGCATCGTCTCTTTAAAATCCGTTTCAATGCCCAAGGGCTACAGAGAAAAGAAATGTTTTCTCAGAATTGAATTACTCCAATGTACACCCCATAACGAAGGATATTTATTTGAGAGCGTTTGTTTTGAGCAGTATTTCAGAACAACGATGATTGGGTATGGAATAAAGGTAAGAAGGGTGTACAGGTTTTATTTTGCGTGATTATAATTATTTTCTAGATACTCGCGTCGTTGAATCTAAACTTCGCGTAATAATGTAAAGAGTGTAAACTTTAATTCACTAAAAGGCACCCAGAGTAGCATAACTTATTGCGTGTAAGTTATGTTTCTTGTCTGTTTCTTTCGTGGAAACGGGCACTTCTGATTAATCAGATATTATAGTTTTGAAACTGTGTGCTGTCTATGGTTATTTTCGTTTCACAATTCATTTGTTTCAAACAAAATCTTTTTTGGGCATTTGTGTTTCTTTTCCGGAATGATAAATTGTAGCAACGTTTAAAATAATTTATAAGGCCTATGAAATCTTAAAGAAAGTCCATAACTTTCACTGAATTTACTTTACATGTAACGAGATTGTTCGTGACCCGGTTTTGAAGATAAACAAATATTGACCGAGTTAGTGATGGTGCAATACCGGAAGTACTAGCGATGGTGTAATACCGGAAGTGAAATCAACCAACACAGCTCTTTTGCGTAACGTTGTTTGAACATACCTTAGTGGTATTGAGATATCAGTTATCGTCGAGAAACCGGTCAACGGATCGAAGACTCAGATTTATAACAAATTGTTCGCTTTCTTTGAAATTGTGAAACAAATCGAAGTGCCAGTGTTTTGTCAAGCTTGAGCTGGCCTTGGTTTCGCGCATAGCGAATATCCATAGAATGGGTTGAGTAGTTTTCCGTGTTAAATTGCAAAATAGGTTTACAGCTTAAGCGTTGACAAAAGAAAAACGAAAAAAAAGTGAAAAGGAATGGAAAAAAAAGAGATAAAAGAACAAAAAACTTCCCTCTGATAAAGCCTGAACCACCCACCTTAAGTTGCCATTACAGTATGAAAAGAGCACACGAACCCACTAAGCCACCAAAGCCTTCTCTTCACAATTATTTCGAATTGTCAAGTTCAAATTGACTGTTATGCCAACTGAAGGGTGACAAAAATTGAATTACGATCAACTTGAACTTATCCTGTGCATTAATCCGGCTCGGATGGTCAAAAAGGCCGCTTCTAATTCTCGCAGAATTTCTTGTTAAGCGGCCGTCGCTTAGCGACGAGCCGCTTCTAGTAATACCCTTTTTTTTTTTTTTTTTTTTTTTTAAGCGGCCGTCGCTTAGCGACGAGCCGCTTCTAGTAATACCCTTTTTTTTTTTTTTTTTTTTTTTTGTAGTTTTTTTTGTCGTGGTGTCCGTCGAGAGGCCCGTGCCCCTCTCGGCCAGAGGAAGAAACAATGACATAAGTAAAGAAATAATTTAATTATACCGGATCCGGTTTTAGAACTCGCGACCATCAAATTCTTACCTCGGCCCCTTATCCGATTGCGCTAATGAGACATCTGTTGCAGCGAGTAAGGAATTTTGTAGTAAATAAAGTCATTAGGTCGGTCACGCATCGTCTCTTTAAAATCCGTTTCAATGCCCAACGGTTACAGAGAAAAGAAATGTTTTCTCAGAATTGAATTACCCCAGTGTACATCCCATAACAAAGGATATTTATTTGAAAGCGTTTGTTTTGAGCAGTATTTCAGAACAACAGATGATTGGGTATGGAATAAAGGTCAGAAGGGTGCACAGGTTTTATTTTGCGTGATTATAATTATTTTCTCGATGCTCGCGTCGTTGTATCTAAACTTTGCGTAATAATGTAAAGAGTATAAACTTTTAATTGACTAAAAGGCACCCAGAGTAGCATAACGCTTGCTTTCCCGATATTGCATGTATTAAAAGTTATGTTTCTTGTCTGTTTCACTCGTGGGAACGGGCACTTCTGATTGGACAGATATTATAGTTTTGAAACTGTGTCCTGTCTATGGTTATTTTCGTTTCACAATTCATTTGTTTTAAAAAAAAATCTTTTTGGGCATTTGTGTTTCTTTTCCGGAATGATAAATTGTAACAACGTTTAAAATAATTTATAAGGCCTATGAAATCTTAAAGAAAGTCCATAACTTTCACTGAATTTACTTTACATGTAACGAGATTGTTCGTGACCCGGTTTTGAAGATAAACAAATATTGACCGAGTTAGTGATGGTGCAATACCGGAAGTGAAATCAACCAACACAGCTCTTTTGCGTGGCGTTGTTTGAACATACCTTAGTGGTATTGAGATATCAGTTATCGTCGAGAAACCGGTCAACGGATCGAAGACTCAGATTTATAGCAAATTGTTCGCTTTCTTTGAAATTGTCAAACAAATCGAAGTGCCAGTGTTTTGTGAAGCTTCAGCTGGCCTTGGTTTCGCGCGTAGCGAATATCCATAGAATCACTTCACTACTTTTCCGTGTTAAATTGCAAACTAGGTTTACAGCTTAAGCGTTGACAAAAGAAAAAAGAAAAACAAGTGAAAAGGAATGGAAAAAAAAGAGGTAAAAGAAAAAAAATTTTTCACTCTGTTGAGAGTTGAACCACCCACCCTACGCTGCCATGACAGTACGCAACGAGCACATTAACCCACTAGGCCACTAAAACCTTCTCTTAACGCAGAATCGAATTTTAAATTCTTTATCATTCAGAATGACGAATTGACTGTCATGCCAACTGAAAGGTGACAAAAATTGAATTACGATCAACTTGAACTTATCCTGTGCATTAATCCGGCTCGGATGGTCAAAAAGGCCGCTTCTAATTCTCGCAGAATTTCTTGTTAAGCGGCCGTCGCTTAGCGACGAGCCGCTTCTTAAATTACCCGTTTTTTTTTTTTTTAGTTTTTTTTGTCGTGGTGTCCGCCGAGAGGCCCGTGCCCCTCTCGGCCAGAGGAAGAAACAATGACATAAGTAAAGCACTTAATTTTCTAATAGCGGCGCCGCGACTTGAACTCGCGACCTTAAGATCCCAATCTCGGTCCCTTATCCGATTGCGGTAAGGAGACACTTCTTGCGGTTACTAGAGAATTTTGTAGTAAATAAAGTCATTACGTCGGTCACGCATCGTCTCTTTAAAAGCCTTTCAATGCTCAAGGTTACAGAGGAAAGAAATGTTTTGTCAGAATTGAATTACTCCAATCTACATCCAGTAGGGAAGGAATTTATTTGAAAGCGTTTATTTTGAGCAGTATTTCACAACACTGATGACTTAACTAAAGCTATTCGGAAGACCGTAAATGTTTTTAAACTGAACTTGTAGATTTTGGTGGCCATAAAATACAGGGGTCAGAGTCGAAAGTGGCGAAATCCTTTCAAAAAGAAATGTTTAGTCAGAATTATAGGAAATGAATTTATTTGAGCGTTCCGTGCCCCTCTCAGCCAGAGGAAGAAACATTTACATAAAGTAAAGAAATAAGTTTTCTAATAACGGCGCCCGGAGTTGAAATCGTGACCTTCAAATCCCTTACCCGATTGCGCTATCCGATTGCGCTGATGAGACATCTCTTGCGATCACTAGATAATTTTGTAGTAAATAAAGTCATTACGTCGGTCACGCATCGTCTCTTTAAAAGCCTTTCAATGCTCAAGGGTTACAGAGGAAAGAAATGTTTTGTCAGAATTAAATTACTCCGATGTACATCCAGTAGGAAAGGAATTTATTCGAAAGCGTTTATTTTGAGCAGTATTTCACAACACCGATGACTTAACTAAAGCTATTCGGAAGACCGTAAATGTTTTTAAACTGAACTGGTAGATTTTGGTGGCCATAAAATACAGGGGTCAGAGTCGGAAATGACGAAATCCTTTCAAAAAGAAATGTTTAGTCAGAATTATAGGAAATGAATTTATTTGAGCGTTCCTTTTGGCCCAAAATATTGACCGAGTTAGTGATGGTGCAATACCGGAAGTACTAGTGATGGTGCAATACCGGAAGTCAAATACAGCTCTTTTGCGTGGCGTTGTTTGAACATACCTTGGTAGTATTGAGATATCGGTTATCGTCGAGAAGCTGGTCAACGTATCGAAGACTCAGATTTATACCAAATTGTTCGCTTTCTTTGAAATTGTCAAACAAATCGAAGTGCCAGTGTTTTGTCAAGCTTCAGCTGGCCTTGGTTTCGCGCGTAGCGAATATCCATAGTATCGGTTCACTACTTTTCCGTGTTAAATTACAAAATAGGTTTACAGCTTAAGCGTTGACAAAAGAAAAAAGAAAAACAAGTGAAAAGGAATAGAAAAAAAAAAGAGATCAAAGAAAAAAAAACTTCACTCTGTTGAGGCTTGAACCACCGACCCTAGGCTGTCAGTACAGTACGAAAAGAGCGCACTTACCCACCAGGCCACCAAAACCTTCTCTAACGCATAACCGAATTTTAAATTCTTTATCATTCAGAGTGACGAATTGACTGTCATGCCAACTGAAAGGTGACAAAGTGCATTAATCCGGCTCGGATGGTCAAAAAGGCCGCTTCTAATTCTCGCAGAATTTCTTGTTTTGTAGTTTTTTTTGTCGTGGTGTCCGTCGAGAGGCCCGTGCCCCTCTCGGCCAGAGGATTTTCGTTGAGAATTGTCAAGCGATTATGAAAAGAAAGGTAGCTTCTTGGCTGACCATTTTTGCGAGCTTGGGCATAGAATGAAATGCCATATTCTCGACACTTTAAAAATTTTGTGGCTTTGCCTCGTAGGCTAAAGTTCCGGCAGTCAGATTGATCTCTCAGTTTTTGAACGCGTAGTACGCCCGTTGGGTTACCGGGCAAACAACGGAACGCTTCTACAGCGCGTGCAACCGAATTTGGAAACTGGCGCGCATCGGACGGGTAGGCATATAATCTTCGGTCTCTCTGGTGGCAATTTGAGGGAGATAGGTCGATTTGTTTGGAATTTATTGGCCTTCGCGTGGTGAGGGTTGGTTCGGAGCCCCCCTGCCTTCAGTTATTTTGTAATGTACAGTACTCGTAGGAAACAAAATCGACGAAATGGTGTTCAAAACGGCTAGAAAGCACAAGGCGGCTATTGAATAAAGGTAAGAAGGCTTTACAGGTTATATTTTGAGTGATCATGATTATTTTCTCGATGCTCGCATCGTTGTATCTAAACTTCGCGTATAGAGTGTAAACTTTAATTGACTAAAAGGCAATTTATTACAGGTAGACAAACAAAAAGATTTCTGGCCTTCGCGTGGTGAGGTTTCGTTCAGAGCTTCCCTGCCATCAATTATTTTATTATGTAAAAAATACTCGTAGCAAAAAATTCAACGAAATGGAGTTAAAAATGACGGCTAAACTTCAGCAAGGAGGCTATGGAATAAGGGTAACAAGGCTGTACAGGTTATATTTTGAGTGATTATAATTAATTTCTCGATGCTCGCGTCGTTGAATCTAAACTTCGCGTAATAATGCAAAGAGTATAAACTTTAATTGAATAAAATTCACCGAGAGGAGCATTACGCTTGCTTTCCCGATATTGCGTGCAAGTTATGTTTTGCCTGTTTCACTCGTGGGAACGGGCACTTCTGATTGGACAGATATTTATAGTTTCGAAACACAATGCCGTTGTTTTAAACAAAATCTTTTGATATAATAATTTTCCTACCTATGGAAAGTTCAAACCATGCAGTATTCGAATTCCGTATTCTTGAACAAAAAATTTTATTTAGGGGTAGGAGAAATCACGAATCGCTGAATCCTGTTGACCGAGTAGTAGCCTAGGCACGAGTTACTGCGATGATGGTGCAATACTGGATGAAATCAACAAGGCAGTTGTTTTGATTGCGTGACGTTGTTTGCAGTGGTGGAGATATCGGTTATCGTCGAAAAAGTGGTCGACGGATCTAAGAAGCCGCTTTATACCAAATTCTTCACTTTGTGTGAAACAAATCCGAGGATTAGTCATTTGGTGTTTTGACACAGTTTGACAAGCTGTCACAAGTGTTGGAGTCTGCCTGAATCGTCTGTCACGCTAACTGAAAGGCGCCTTCAACAAAAAATGAATTAATGTACGATCGACTTCAACCGCATCCTGTGCATTAATCCGCCTCGAATGGTCAAAAAGGCCGCTTCTAATTCTCGCAGAATTTCTTGTTTTTTTTTTTGTGGTTATTTTTCGTCGTGGTGTCCGTCGAGAGGCCCGTGCCCCTCTCGGCCAGAGGAAGAAACAATGACATAAGTAAAGAAATAAGTTTCTACCGGACTGAAACAATCTCATACGGCGAAATGGCGAAATGGCATATACGAGCTACCGGACTTGAACACGCAACCATCATATCCCAACCTCGGTCCGTTATCCGATTGCGCTAATGAGACATCTCTTGCGGTTACTAGAGAATTTTGTAGTAAATAAAGTCATTAGGTCGGTCACGCATCGTCTCTTTAAAAGCCTTTCAATGCTCAAGGGTTAGAGAGGAAAGAAATGTTTTGTCAGAATTGAATTACTCCAATGTACATCCAATAGCAAAGGAATTTATTTGAAAGCGTTTATTTTGAGCAGTATTTCACAACGAGTCCGATCTTAACTAAAGCTATTCGGAAGACCGTAAATGTTTTTGAACTGAACTTGTAGATTTTGGTGGCCATAAAATACAGGAAATGGCGAAATCGTTTCAAAAAGAAATGTTTAGTCAGAATTATAGGAAATGAATTTATTTGAGCGTTCCTTTTGACCCGGTTTTGAAGATAAACAAATATTGACCGAGTTAGTGATGGTGCAATACCGGAAGTACTACCGGAAGTGAAATCAACCAACACAGCTCTTTTGCGTGGCGTTGTTTGAACATACCTTAGCAGTATTGAGATATCGGTTATCGTCGAGAAACTGGTCAACGGATCGAAGACGCAGATTTATACCAAATTGTTCGCTTTCTTTGAAATTGTCAAACAAATCGAAGTGCCAGTGTTTTGTCAAGCTTCAGCTGGCCTTGGTTTCTCGCGTAGCGAATATCCATAGAATCGGTTGAGTACTTTTCCGTGTTAAATTGCAAAAAAGGTTTACAGCTTAAGCGTTGACAAAAGAAAAAAGAAAAAAAAAGTGAAAAGGAATAGAAAAAAAAAAAGGGAGATCAAGAAAAATAAACTTCACTTTGTGGAGACTTGAACCACCGACCCTATGCTGTCATCACAATGCGAAAAGAGCGCACCAACCCACTAGGGCACCAAAACCTCCTCTAAAAGTGTGGTTGAATTTTAAATCCTTTATCATTCGGAGTGACGAATTGACTGTCATGCCACTGAAAGGTGACAAAAATTGAATTACGATCAACTTGAACTTATCCTGTGCATTAATCCGGCTCGGATGGTCGAAAAGGCCGCTTCTAATTCTCGCAGAATTTCTTGTTTGTGGTTATTTTTCGTCGTGGTGTCCGTCGAGAGGCCCGTGCCCCTCTCGGCCAGAGGAAGAAACAATGACATAAGTATAGAAACAAGTTTCTACTAACAGTGCCCGGACTTGAACTCGCGACCATCAGATCCCAATCTCGGTCCCTTATCCCATTGCGCTAATGAGATATTTCTTGCGGTTACTAAAGAATTTTGTAGTAAATAAAGTCATTAGGTCGGTCATGCATCGTCTCTTTAAAAGCCTTTCAATGCTCAAGGGTTACAGAGGAAAGAAATGTTTTGTCAGAATTGAATTACTCCAATGTACATCCGGTAGGAAAGGAATTTATTTGAAAGCGTTTATTTTGAGCAGTATTTCACAACACCGATGACTTAACTAAAGCTATTCGGAAGACCGTAAATGTTTTTAAACTGAACTTGTAGATTTTGGTGGCCATAAAATACAGGGGTCAGAGTCGGAAATGGCGAAATCCTTTCAAAAAGAAATGTTTAGTCAGAATTATAGGAAATGAATTCAATTGAGCGTTCCTTTTGACCCGGTTTTGAAGATAAACAAATAATTGACCGAGTTAGTGATGGTGCAATACCGGAAGTACTAGTGATGGTGCAATACCGGAAGTGAAATTAACCAACACAGCTCTTTTGCGTGGCGTTGTTTGAACATAGCTTAGTATTGGAGATATCGGTTATCGTCGAGAAACTGGTCAACGGACGAAGATTTATACCAAATTGTTCGCTTTCTTTGAAATTGTTAAACAAATCGAAGTGCCAGTGTTTTGTCAAGCTTCCACTGGCCTTGGTTTCTCGCGTAGCGAATATCCATAGAATCGGTTGAGAACTTTTCCGTGTTAAATTGCAAAATAGGTTGACAGCTTAAGCGCTGACAAAAGAAAAAAGAAAAACAAGTGAAAAGGAATAGAAAAAAAAAAAAGAGATCAAAGAAAAAAAAATCACATTATTGAGTCTTGAACCACCGACCCTGAGCTGTCATTACATTACGGATAGAACACACTAACCCACTAGGCCACCAAAACCTTCTCTAAACTCGTTCGAATTTTAAATGGTTTATCATTCGGAGTGACGAATTGACTGTCATGCCAACTGAAAGGTGACAAAAATTGTATTACGATCAACTTGAACTTATCCTGTGCATTAATCCGGCTCGGATGGTCAAAAACGCCGCTTCTAATACTCGCAGAATTTTTTGTTTATACTATTAATGGGGGTCGCAGCGCTAGAACCCCCATTTTACATGTGTGCACTAGGTTAAAAGATATGTTCGCCGCACGGTCTTCATCCTGAGGATCAGTGAAGACCGTACTGTGAACGTATCTTTTAAATAACCTGGCATATTCGTGAAGAACAGACTCTTATATAACGTGATCATGAAGTTCTGGAGGCGTCTAATGAATAGATATTTCAAGTTAACTTTGCTTAGTAAAATGTCATATGGAGAGCTGCAGTCCTGTAGTATAAAGGCCGTGTGTCAAGTTAACTCATTCTTGTCCGCTTTTTTTTTTTTTACCTCTTTTTTGGTAATTCTCGAGGGTTGGAAGTCAGGTCGATGTCATTATTCCACATCATGATAAGGGATTGCCATCGAGATTTTGCTGGTCCACAAGATCGAAGGCTCTGTCTTTCCTGTCACGCTTGTCACGCAAGCTGTCGCTTGCTTTGAGCGATCAACTGCAGCTCACAATTCGGTAGGTATTTTATTTATAAGTGTGTTATTCGAGCCATTTTTCACCTTAGAAGCCCCCTGCCTGGCATCATAACTGGGTAGAGGCAATCCTCTGGAAGAAAACAGGGGTGGGAAGCAATTTCACACGAAGGGGGACGCTAAGATTGTTTGATCGAGCTTTGGCGATTCGCGAATTGAAGTTGTGTTCCTAGCCGTTCTTTGAGTGGATTCCCCGGCCTCGCATGTCAATTTTGGCGAGTTTTGACTTGTAAGTAACGCAATCGGTGCAATATTTTGTCAGCAGGACCGGGTGGCTCGACACGGTTCTAAAAAATATCTGAAATGGAAATTGGCTAACTCCTATGCGGCTGTTATCCAAGAATATCCCAGAGTTCCTTTGGGTCACAAACGCGAAAATTACAGACAGTGAGAGGAACTGAAATCAAATAGCGTTATCCACATCGCGCGAAAGAAGTGAGCAGAAAAATGTGGAACAGATTTAAGGCCGTGGAGTCGAAGTTTGCTGCCAATGTAAACTTTTAGCTTCAAGAGGAATTTTTTTTCTTAGAAACTTGCATATAGGCAAAGTTGCATATTTTTGGTGTTGTCCGAGGACGTTCGAAGCCAAATTTTTGATTTGCAACAAAATAAACGGCCATTTTCCATGAAAATTGGGATTTGGTGGGTGGTAAAGTCTCAAAAACTGAGCATTTGGCTATCACATAGGCTCATTTCAACCATAGTCCGGGATTTGTGAAAGTTGCAGGTTTTCAAAGCATTGGTCCATATGGACCAATAAATTACAGAGCCGGACAAGAAAAAGTTAAGGAATTCGGCAAGTGTTCGGAGATAAGGGTCGGCACGTCACTCGACTGAATATCGGCACAATCCAATCAGTAGCGTCTTCACTCAGTTCGGGATGTTTATCGTCGGTGCCATTCGATCAGTCGTCGGGGTGGCATCGGTCAGCTCAAAGCACGCGCTTGTGTTTGCCTTTCGTCCGCGGATCCAGCAAGGTTGTAGTTTGCTGCTCGTTAGCACTTAAACTTGACCATATTTCTCAGTCAGTGTCTTCATTACCTCTTCACAAAGTCAGTATTCTTTAGATAGGACGATGGCTTCGTTAGATATTCCAGGAAAATGCCGATCTCGACTGAGTCGTGTTTGTTTGAAAGCCACGATTTTCATGGACGTGCGCTATACGATATTCAGTCAATTCCAGCGTTCCCTCGTGAGGTATGTTTCAGTTCAATATATGTTTTCCAAAACTTTCTAGCAGGATGACGAACAAAGAGTAGATGATTTTGTTTCACAGCTACAATGGGCTGTGCATGAGGGCTTCATACAACGGGCAAGTGTGTTATCACTCGAGTTCGAGAGGTTTACCAACAAAAGAGTGCTCTCTGAAACGAAGTGTTTATCTGACGTCCATGACAATCGAAGCAGCGCGGTACTACAAGATCTGGCCCAACAATAACTCTTTTATGGGAACAAATAACGTCCTTTAATATGGAGACAAAAATGTCTTCCGAGACACAAAACGCGTTGTTTCAAGGGTCAAAAAAGCCAGTTGTTTTCCCCCTAAGTAGTTGTGATACCACGCGCGAACGTAACAAGTCTATTGGAAACGTTCTGGAATAGCAAATGAGCCTCAAAATCAGCGAGAATTCTTTTCTCAGGACAAAATAAGAGTAGCATAAAAAATACAGATATATGACGGTGATTTGCACAAAACAATATTTATTTTAAAATGCAAATGGATTAACAGGATATTGTCCGGTTAGTGAGAAGTTGTGTTGAATAAACTCCACTAGAAGTGCGAATTCACCGTTAAAGCTTATTATTTATAATGATGCTTAACTTTATCATATGATTCTGTACACTCTTATTTGTATTTCTTTGCATTAGACAATAGATGATAGTTGTTCTAACTGAGCGAGGATTCCAATAAAATCTCCGATCAGGTAAGGGCTGTGTTTGCAAACAGCATAGATACTATTAAAACAACTACAAGCGTACGTAAACGAAGCCTTCTCGAATTCCAGCAAATGAATCTTCAGGAAAGTGGACGAGAAGCGAAATTTCGAAAAAACATCTCTGATGTAAACAGCTCGCCTTCCGTAACTCTAGTGACGCAGTTTAATCTAAAGCCTAGTTTCCATATGATCGCAGACGATCGCGGATCGCAGATCGCAGATCGCAGACGATCACAAAGAGAGCAGTTTCCGTATAATCGCAGACGATCGCAGAGCCCACAATACCCATACATTCCGGTCAGCGGAAAAGTTACATGTACTCGCGCGTTGTCGAAATCAAAAATATTATGGGATACATTTCGATCGCAGATCGCAGAACTTTGGTTTCCATAGGATAGCAATTGATCGCAGGATAGAAAATGGTTCTATCTTCTGCGATCGTCTGCGATCACGATCGCAGGATCGCAGACGATCGCAGAAGTGTGTCTCCATCTGATCGCACAAGATTACAGAACGTTTTGCGATCTGCGATCGTCTGCAATCATATGGAAACCAACCTTAAGAACTGAATAACAACTGACAAAAGTTTCGTATCCCTAGCCTGCGGTGCCGGACTTGTCACTCAAAACCTATACGGGTGGTTCGCACCATCGGCGACGCAGGCTACGTATCCCTTTCTTGTGACAATGAAAACGCTTCAGCAGTAGCCACATGCAGTCCTTGACTGTCTATTTTTTCTCTTGTTTTTACCCTTATAAAATTAACAGGAGATTACATACCGTAAACTGCCGCTTATAAGCCCTGGGCTTACACATATTCGTAAGGCGATTTGGAGTTTTATTAACGGAGGGGCTTAAAACTAATCGGAATGGAAAAAGCGCTTCGAAACAAGCTATATAACAGTGCTGATCAACATCATGATAGTGGCAAATACGTACACAGCTATACAACAGTAAAGCATTGAAAAGTTATTTTAATGGTATTTTACTATAACGTTTTAATGAATTTGTGAATGATCATCGTAGTTATGAACACTACTTAAGCAGTAGTGGAAACAATTTCTGAAAAAATTAAGGTTTGTACGGAATTCGAACCCACGACCTCCGCGATACCGGTGCGGCGCTCTACCAACTGAGCTAACAAGAGGCTACAATTAGCCTAAACCCGGGCTTGCAAAAAACAGTATTGTATCCCTAACTTAGTGCTAAACAAAAGAATAGAGGGAAGTCTGTCTTTCTTACATCGGACGCATTGTGTTTAGCTTGTGTTGGAGTCTATTTCTTTAGACCCCTATCAACATATATTCTTCTAAAATACAGCTCAACCATTGAGCACAATAATTATAACACTTGTAAAAAATATTTCTAAAAGAACAAGAAAAAGAGAAACAGAAAAAATAAAGCCCGTGATATATACCACTAAAAGACATCGAACCCGGGTTAGCTGCGTCACAGGCAGGAACAATGACCTTTAGGCCACAGAGGTTTATCGTTATGCAAGATGATAAAAATAGTGTATTGATTCCAAAAAAAAAAAAAAAAAAAACTAAGCACACTTGTTTTCGCTTCGATGGATAATTGTTTGAGAAAGGAAACGCTTATCGAACGATGTAGGATTTTTTCGCATAAATGTGAATGGAGTCTCGGTGAAATGTGAGTAGAAAATTAATTAGCTGAGTGAAACTGTTTACAAATACGTCAATCCAGGGTCATTTGAAACACAAGAAAGGAACGTTTCTGGACAGTTTCAAGGGACGCTAGTACATTTGTAAAATATAATCGCTTATCATTCAAAAATTAAAGTCCAGAAATTGAGATATTGTGGCAAAATAGTAAATAAACTACCTGTCAAAGTCTCAGGGGTGTGTGATATCCCGTACTTGAGTTATTCAACAAAATGTACGTCTCAATGGAGCGGATACGGGAACACGGCAGTCCATCTGGAGTTAAATTTTGGTCATGTTAAAAGCTTTCTTCTCGCTGTTGAACTTGCAAACATTCGTATAGACACTTCTCTTAACATATTAGTTGTTCAGACTTCAAAGACACAAGGTGAATCGACGTTTTCCGATACGTGACAACAGGCATCATTCTTGCTGTTGATATGAGATTTACATTCGAATTACTCGGCCGTCAAAGGTCAAACTCCCTTTGTCTGTAGTCTCTAATTTTTGGCGCTCCCCTCGCGTCGCGTCTCCTCGCAACTTCGCGCGCGCTCGTGCCCCCACAAACCGTCGCCAAAATTAGAGACTACTCGCTGTCTACTGAAGCAGACACGGGGAAACACGGCAGTCCATCTGCCGTTAAGTTTACTCATGTTGAAAACTTTCTTCTCGCCGTTGAACTTCCAAACATTCGCATAGACTCTTCTCTTAACATATTGTTTGTTCAGACTTCAAAAGCCACAAGATGAATCGACATTTCCCATACGTGACAACACGCATCACTGTTGTTAAAAATAGTTAACGCTTGCGCAGAAACGCCGGAAGTGCCATTTGTGGATGATACTTGACGACGAAAAAGAAGAACCGTCGGTAGTTTATGACCCGGGCGCCGCGCGAGACGCGCGCAGCCCGGGTAACAAGCAATCTGGGAGCTGGTCATTTAGTTGGTTCGTAATATACCCTTGAGAGGTGAACATGTGAGAATGAATATATGAAAATCGTATATTTGAACTGCGGATTAAAGAATGAATTTGTGAATGATCATCGCAGTTATGAACACTACTTAAGCAGCAGTGAAATTAAAGCCTGAAAAAATACCGGTGCGATGATCATTCACAAGTTCATTCTTCAATCCGCAGTTCGAATATATGATTTCCATATATTTATTCCCACAATAACGTTTTAAATAGTTGTATAAAAAGGTGATAACTGAAAAGAAGCAATTAAGTTATTGTTCCAATATAATTTTTAAAATTTCTGTTTGAAGTAGTACAAAGTTCCTAAAAAGTGCTTCACATCTCGCAAAAAAAAAAAAAAACAGAGAGGGGGGGGGGGGGTTAAGTGGGATGTGGGGGGGGGGTGGGGGGAAGGGGGCAAAAGCGGCAGTTTACGGTATATCAAGAACAGATTGTCCATGGCCAGTTTCTTGACAAATAGCCTGTGTTGCAGCCGTACTTGTCACGCGAACGCTTGAAAACCTGTCTATACCGGGGGTTTGGACTGTCTGCGACGCAGGCTATTGACAAACTATATCTTAGTTTTCACCTAGGTTTTGAGTGACAAGTCGGGCTGCACTGCAGGCTACAGTGAGCAAACACATGCACAGTCCAAGGGTCAATACATATGTTTTAAATATCCAATTTTATCTTTGGTTAATTTACCATAAGTTACCATACCCAAAAGCAAAGGGAGAAAAAAAAAACATATGTTCAAAGTACGCTGTGGGAATCTCAAACAAAAGAAAACGAATTGTTTTGTCTCTGAAGAAATCCGGTTGACCCCAGTGAAACAAGACACCTTGAAAATGAATCCCTGAACGCAGCAGAAACAAGAACTGACATCTATTATCGCCTCTCGGCATTCTACAAGTTCACAAGTAAGCCTAGCGTGCACGCCGCGGATTCACCAAGTCTCAGTCCCTACTGAACCGGACCGCAAAACACTGATTGGTAAACAAACAAAGACCAGAGAAAGCTTACTGCCAAAAGAATTCACTTGAGCAGATTGTAGTAACATTTGCAATGGTAATGAAAGATAAAGATCAAGAAGAGAAGCGAAACAGACTTGGCAGCTTAAGTTCCACGTCTGGCTTGTTGCTGTCTATTGTGTGTTGTATCGCACTAATTCACGTGGAAATCAGAATACAAGAACAGCATCGACTGATAACACATTCAGCAAGACCCTGTGACCAGCTGGAAACAAAAATACTCCGCAAAGTACATCAGAATTACGCAAAATGGCAACACGATGAAGACGCAAACACTGAAGGTCACTCGCGGGATACGGGAGGTAAGGTTTGTTCTTGGCATTTTCAAGATGTTCACAATTAAACGATATTTCTGTCTGTATTTAGCTCTCTTTTGGTTTTTAACACGGTAACGTAGTGAATCTAAGTTAAACAAGAACTCAGAGGGTTCTGGCAACCAGGTTACAAGGGTTTGAAATATTTGAACCTTGCTTCGATTTTTAATGTGCATTTTTTAAAATCCCTCTTTAGAAGATCTTTGTTATCATATCATCAATTCATCATTCATATTTTCTAATCTTAGTTCTCTATTTCTAATTAAGGTCATGAAGGCATTTTGTTTAGAAAAAAACGAGCTTCACCTGATGATTCACAGCCACAAGCGTCATTCCAAACAGCTTCTGAAGTCAAACTGTTGATCAAACAAGAGCTTCGTCTGCTGCAAAACCAAATTTGTGCTAAAGATGAAACGCTCTGCCGCGAAGGACCAAAAGGTAACGAAGGACGACGAGGGAGACCAGGAACCCGGGGAAGACCTGGCCCCCCTGGGAAACAAGGGGCCCAAGGGAGACCCGGGCCAAAGGGAACTCCTGGGAAACATGGACCAATGGGACTGCCAGGACCAATGGGCATAAAAGGGGATCTCGGAGTGCCGGGTGAACCTGGTCCCCAGGGGCCCACAGGCTCACCAGGTATGAAGGGCTCCAAAGGTGAGCCTGGCCAGTCCATCTCGGTTCCTTCCCTCCTACAGAGTCCTGTTAAGACAACAATCAATGAAAGTCAAACAGCCATCTTGAAATGCACACCTGATGGTAATCCAGCTCCGACGGTTACGTGGTCTAAGGTGAATTCATCACTTCCGGCTGGACGTCACGTGATTGAACCCAGTGGCACTCTGATAGTGAATGACGTTCGACCTGGGGACGAGGGAGTTTACAGCTGCAGAGCTGAAAACGTGTTGGGAAGCGTCAACGCCTCAGCTAAACTTATTATTCAATGTAAGTTAATTTTCTAGCCAAGTTTCGCTTTTCAAAAGGATTTCAGGGATTTTGTTTCGAACTGCCGTTTAACTGAAACATACGTATCAAGACAAATGGTTGACCAATTGAAACACAAGTGATGTAAAGTCTGAGTCATAGTTTTGCGTTCAACGTGGTAAAAATGCCTGTCATGATCATGCTTGCGTTTCTGGTTTGTAATATGTAAATTACTTTTGCGTCCAATCAGTTTTCATGGTGCCCCTTTTTTTCGACAGCTGCTCCCCAGATTTTGTTGTCAACTAAAGCGCTGTTGGCAGAGGAAAAAGAAAACGTCACCATCGTCTGCAGTGCCATTGGTCAGCCACAGCCCATTATCACGTGGTCTAAGGCAATTGGTAGCGTGCCGAAAAGGATAAGCAAAATGATCAATGGAAACCTGAAGATCTTCAATGTGACAAAGAAGGATAGTGGAACATACATTTGCAAGGCAGAGAATATTCTGGGATCAACCACAGCCTTGTCCCAGCTTGTGATATTTTCTCGTCTACGATTCAAAGTCCGTCCTCCTCAAGTTGTGACTCCTGTGATTGGTTCAACTGTTCGTCTGCCGTGTGAGGCCGAGAGTGACCTTACGACTAAAATTAGCTGGACCAAGGATGGCAAGTTTTCACTTGCCGTAGACTCTAGCGTGCTTTTGAATGGAACATTGGTTCTTCAAAACATCAAGAAGTCACATCAAGGCTCTTACATCTGTAGGGCAACCAATGCGCTGACAACAGTAGAAGCTGAAGTCAACATCAGTTCCCCAAGCGCTCCCACTTCCTGTTCAGTAGTAAGGAAATACCTCAGCAGTGTAAGCGGAAATTACATCATAGATCCGGATGGCACGGGAGGTCAAAGACCAATTACAGCGTATTGTGACATGACAGACAAGAATGGTGTTGGCGTGACAGTTATTAGTCACAACAGTGAAAGCAGAACCTACGTCTATTATGGCCAGTGGCGGGGCGGCCGAGGTAGCTACTCACGTGACATTCACTACATAGGAGCGAGTCTGTCTCAGCTGGCGAGTCTTACTAGAGTCTCTTCCCATTGTCAACAGTTCATTAAGTATGAGTGTTATGGTTCTATGTTGCTCTACAACAACAGTCCATACGGATGGTGGGTGTCACGTGACTCAACTAAGATGACGTACTGGGGAGGAGCATCTGCTGCGGGTAAGTGCGCATGCGGGATGACCAACTCCTGTGCGAACCCGAGTTACGGTTGCAATTGTGACAGCAACGACAATGTATGGCGTGAAGACAGCGGTCTGCTTACAGACAAGACACATCTACCAGTCAAACAGCTCAGGTTTGGAGATACCGGCGGCGGAACCAACGGTTATCACACGCTGGGTAAATTCAAGTGCTATGGCATATCATAACCACTGACATACCAAAGGGGTGGCCTGGACAGAAAAGCAGTTACTTAGAGAAAGTTAACTGTTTTGACAGAAGTAATGTAGTTACTGTGCGTGATCCGACTGAATCATTAGGAACACAGCTATTCAGAATCCAACCATTTTTTACCACCCCACTCTTAATCGGTGATTAGAGAGAAGCTCCCAGACAAACTCAGCGTAGTTCACAAATAAAAGGCCAACGGAGCTAACAATGTGATAGTATAGAACTTTGTTATTACTATATCATAGTAACTAATCACTCAATAAATCGAATTTCTGATGGATATAACAATTGTTCATTTGACCAATGAGTTGCTTTAAGGACGCTCGCGCTAATTGTTTATGCACATCTAAACTGCGCAGGTAACGCAACATTATTATGTCACGTATTAGTCACGATTGACTTGTCCCCAACTAAACAAACATGGCGCCGTAAACTTCTCACCAATTTTACTCGTTTAGATTGTCGGTAACCCCTACCTTTTTTTCTTTTACACGAACCATTTACTCTACTTATTCTCTACCAAAACTGATGAAATGAAAAAAATTGTAAGAAGTTACTTTTTTTTTTTAAGTTTCTTCCGTTGTGCCATCAAATTCCGGAAGTGGTTAAAACGGTAGCGCTTATGAGGACGCTCGTTGAGGATTAGATTCAATGTTTACGACATCCCTAAGGGCGTGAAATTATTAAAAATATCCACTCTTTAAGACCTATGCAAAGACATCTTCACTCAACCAGTGTAATTTCTATGATTTTTGATGGCTAATTCGATGAAGCTATACTTCGTTATTATGGCCGATTTATAGCAAATAGGGCATTTTTCCAGTGCCTTTTCCTTCGAAACAAAGTCGGTGACCCCCATTTATTTTTTAATTTTGGAATAAGTAACTCATGCGCTAACTCTAGGCGAGAAGTAAAAAAAAATTTCCACTGTGGGAAGATTTTCGCGCGAACGTCCTTTCATTTTACGGTGCTAACAATGTGATAGTGTAGAATTTTGTTATTACTATATTATAGTAACTAATAACTCAATAAATCGAACTTCTGATGGATATAACAATTGTTCATTTGACCAGTGAGTTGCTTTAAGTCATTTTACTTGGCTAGACAAGGCCAAGATTGCAAAGAACCGCTTTTTGCCGCCGGCATTAGTATCGCCGGCTTCAGTTTAGTAGAAGGTAGCTGAATAAACTTTTGAAAAGAATTTAAATAGACACCGACCACACTTTAAACTTAAGTGAAAACTAATATGAGTGCTCAAATAATCAGATTCTCCTTGAGTACAGCTAAAAATGTATCACATTAAGCGCCCTAAGGCAATGGAAGTTCACAAAAGGCAATCAGCACTACTGACGCTTTTCTTTTCATTGCGCTTGCATGCAATCGAAGGTTTGTTCATCAGAGTTAATACACAAAAAGTAATTAGTAAATAGACCCGCTTCGTTCTTTACCTGTTGCATGTGTTACAGTGTTGTTCACTTTCAAGTGTTCAGGAAAACAAAGGAAATGATGCTCACTTTCTTTATTATTATCATTATTTTTTTTCTTTTAATAAACTTTATTTGACAAATCAACAAACCGTACAACATTACCTAATCTTTTACAATACACTAATTACAGCTACAAGCACAAAAAAATTAAAATAAAAAATAGATATAATAATAATAATAATAATAATAATAATAATAATAATAACAATAATAGTCGTGACAGTAAACATATACAGTTAAGGAAATGGTGGTGAAGTAATAACATGACAGATGAGAGGTTTTAGCAGTAAACACTTTTAGTAAATGGGAAAAACAAAAACTCAGTAGTGAGCAGTGTCAAGAACGAAATTAGAAAAAAATTAATGAATGCTGTAAAACAATAGCATCTCAAAAGCAAGGAGGCCAATTGGGAAATGCATACCAATTTGTTAACGGCTTGTCAGAGAAACTAACAATAATTGTTGAAGAGCGGCACTAAAGGATCCCACTTCTTCGAAGTAGGGGCTTGTTTATAAGATTCAATTTTAAATTGGGACTTGAGGACCGCGAAAGACATATTTAGCTGAGGGACCTTGTTACTGGTTTTGCAGCGCCATATGTAATATCTGGCAATTAGAAAACAGAAATTCAGTTGAAGAGCAAACTTTGTCGTGTCCGGCTTTAGGCCCAAAAAGACTACGATATCTTTCAAATAGTCATGAGTTACAACGGTTCACATTCAAGAAGTTTAACGTCAGAACCTTCCAGAAGATATTAACTTTTGGACAATACCAGAAAAGGTGAAAAACATTTTCAGGAGCGTTACTGCAAAAAGAGCATTGTGGGTCTTGTTTGATACCAATTTTTGTTAGAAACAAGTTAGTAGGAAGAATCCTGTGCAAGAATCTGATACCAATTTTTGTTAGAAACAAGTTAGTAGGAAGAATTCTGTGCAAGAATCTGTATTGAAAGTTAATGAGGGTCGAACGTTTAGTGCCCCTGGATGCCAAGGTGTAAGCTGCTTTCCAATCAGCAGTGCAACCCTCCTGGGAAACGACGGTGTTCCATTTTAATTGGCTTTTCTCTGGTGCATAACTTTTAAGAGAGACAAGTTTCTTGTAAACTATTTACAAAGAAACTTGCAAGGTTCTTTTATTAAATCTTTGACTTTTGAAATTCCTCGCAGAAAGAGTTTTTTCTCATAAATTGGCTTGTTATCAATTCTAATTAACGAGTTATGCCACAAAGGTTGTTCAAGAAACTGTTGTTTTGTTTTTATAACACCTTCAAAATTGACCTCAGTCCAAATTTCTAGCAGTTCTTTCGTGAAGTTGTTCTTTACTGAAAAAGTCTTGAGGGAATCAGTCTTGTTTAAATTGCCCTTAAAGATAAGGCTGCCGCCATGTTTTTCGAGTTCAAGGAAGACAATTTCTTTCCATTTTCGTGGTTCGAAGTGTTCAGATACTTTCTAATCCAAGTAGTTTTTAGCGATTTGTTAAAAGAAGATAAGTCAACCATTTTTAGACCGCCATTCTTATACTTATTTATCAACACGGTTCCTTTAATCTCGTCACCCTTGTTGTTCCAAAGAAAACTATAAAGAATGTCATTTATCTCATTAATAAAATTCTGGTTTGTCGCTAAAGGTGTTAAAATATAAGTGAGTTGAGATAAGGCTAGGTTCTTGGTAACCTGAATTTTTCCAATTAAAGTTAAACGTCGGTATTCCCAACAGCTCAGAATATTTCTCATCTTGTCCACCTTTTCTGTATAATTCATTTTTAAAGTGACAGCTTGGTCAGTAGAAATCCATACTCCAAGGACTTTGACTTTATTCTCAGGCCATTTAAAATTCTTTTCGGGGGAGAGTTTTTCTTTCTTACCCTCCATTGACCCGATCCATAATGCTTCAGTTCTCTAGTTGTCATTAAGTTTGAGACCAGAAGAATTACCGAAGTTCTCAATTGTATCAAGGGCAGCGGATAAGGAGTCTTGGTTACCGTTAAGGATCAGGGTTGTGTTGTCCGCGTA
>JAEMWC010000384.1:540000-650000 GCA_016490735.1 Pachyseris speciosa
CCGCACATACCTATATAGTCCATATAAGGGAGTAACCCCCAGGGGGGGGAGGGGGAGTTCCACTCTTGTTCTTGGTATTTTCAGGATATTAACCATTTAGTGGTATTCCTGTGCTCGGGAAGCGTTACTCCGGCCATGGAACTTGAGGTGGGGTGGGTGGGATGGGATCTGAATTTCCCGCTTGTATAAGTATTATTTCAGTCATGTCGTTTGCTTTGTTTAGAATAGGAATTTCCGAATTATAAAGCTATTAAGGATTAGGGTGTATTTCAATGTATTGCAAATAAGTTGGTTATTATAAGTTGTAATAACAGCTTTATTGCTTTATAGAAAACAAAATAATAGGCATAAAGCAATGCCAATTTACCAGTATGTAGAAAAACATTCTAGGTTTGGTCAATGCAAAATACAAAGCACGCGCACGTGAAATGATTTACGTATTTACAAAGGTCGTCTTCGTGTCATGGAAGGTCGGTCATATGAGTTGGAAAGATATTTTCAAAGCTCACGTTTCGTACTACGTACGCGTTTCTCTTTCATTTTTTTCTGCTAAAGATGCTTCCATGCGATATTTCGGAGGTTTTTCAAGCCATATCTCGAATCTTAAGCCGTTCAATATGCGTGAACCTTTCCCAAATATCCACCGATCACCCTAAAGAATGCTTTGTCATTTTGGAATAAATACAGAAGTTGTCATCATCACAGCGTCTAATGCAGATAACTGAGATAACGTGGGTTCGACTTGTAGTAAAGGCATCTTCCGCGGATTTTTTCTCTTTCTCTGTTTTTTGTTTTTTGTTTTTTTGGAACAAGAATTATTGTAATCGATGCATATGGTTGAGCTGTGAATCAATTTTGCTATTTGAAAGGGATATGTTGAAAGGGTTCTATCGATATTCCCTACAAACAAATAAACTCCAACATCATAATAAGTAGAATGCGTCCGATGTAACTGAAGGACAGACTTTTCTTTAGCACTAAATTAGGGATACACAACTGTATTTTTTGGCCTCCTTTTTTGGACAACATGCACGAGTAAGCTGTTTCACTGAAATTCTGCTCTACTCACTTACGCCGAAATGAGCAGCCAGACTTCCCACTCACAGTGACGATAGAGTCTACAATCTTGGACAAAACTGTTGAGAAAATTGAGCTTAGAAGGCTTTGTACGTGCAAACAGTGATCAACTGAGTTCCAAAGCCCCCCACCCCCTCCCCCCCAATTCAATGTTGTCTGCGCCTCCTTACCGTTTCCCTGACAATGGCGGCTTCCCAACTTCAACAATGAAAAGGGGGAGAGGGGGAAGGGAAGTTACTTTAGGGATATTGTTGACTCACACACATTGGAGAAGGATTTTTGGGCGCTAGAAGGCCTATTTTCTCAAGTAGTTTCGTCCGAGATTGTAGATGTTACTGTAGATTCAGGGCAACAATAATTTCGGCAATCACTAACTTGTTTACATAGCAATTCTGTCCCTCAGATTCTAAAGAATGCATTTCTGTTTTCAGTCGACTCTATTTTTGTTCACGTATTCAGTGTACTTTAATAAGTTTGGCATTCACTAGCATTCAAGTTTTATTGTAATCGACTACTTCGAGAATGTTGCAGCATTTGGGAAAACGTTGCAGCCCAACTGAAATAACAAAGAATACACAAGAGTCAAGTTTACCTTGCTACCACAAGTCGCTCTGTAATGACGGCTAGATTGAGCACGTGGTGAAAAAGCTCCCGACGTGCTCTGGGACTACGCTATTCGATTGCGCAATTTTGTAGATTTGTGTCAACGACCATAGCAATCTCGTACCCAGAATCCTCGGGCTGTTTGGTCAGCGGGAGGACGCCTGGAGAGACTCTGGGATAATGGACCGCCATTTTCCCAGAAAATCTGGGGTAAAACAATGGAAGCCGTTACGGCCTTCCAATGAAAAAATTTGATTTTTTCCCATTGTTCCAGAGTCTCTCCTGGCGACTAACCGCTAGCCAAAGAGCCTGAGGACTCTGGGTACGAGATTGCGACCACAGCCGAATTTATGGCTCCGTCCCTGGCCAAAAGGGCCTGGGCCGGAGTAACAAGAACTGGGAAGGTTTTGTCTCTTATGATACACGGGTTTTAAATATTTAAACTTGGCTCGATTTACAATATGCACGTTATCAAAACGTCTTTGTTATCCTGCCGTCATTTCAACGTTCAGATTTTCTAATCTTAGCTTTCAATTTCCAAGGTCATGGAGGCATCTTGTTTAGAAAACGACGAGCTTCACCCGATGTTTCACAGCCACAAAAATCATTCCAACAGATTCTGAAGTCAAACTGTTTATCAAACAAGAGCTTCGTCTACTGCAAAACCAAATTTGTGCTAAAGATGAAACGCTCTGCCTGGCAGGTCCAAAAGGTAACGCAGGACGACGAGGGAGACCAGGGACACGAGGAAAACAAGGTACCCCTGGGAGACAAGGGCCAACAGGGAGATCCGGGCCAGAGGGACCTCCTGGGAAACATGGACCAACAGGACTGCAAGGACCAATAGGCATAAAAGGAGATCTCGGAATGCCGGGTGATCCTGGTCCCCAGGGACCTCCAGGCCCACCGGGGATGAAAGGCTCCAAGGGTGAGCCGGGCCAGTCCATCTCGGCTCCTTCCCTGTTGCAGAATCCTGTTAGAACCACAGTCAATGAAAGTCAAACAGCCATCTTGAAATGCACACCTGATGGTAATCCACATCCAAAGGTCACGTGGTCTAAGGTGAATTCATGGCTTCCCACTGGACGTCACGTGATTGAACCCAGTGGCGCTCTGATAGTGAATGACGTTCGACCTGGAGACGAGGGAGTTTACAGCTGTAGAGCTGAGAACTTGTTGGGTAGCGTCAACGCCTCAGCTAAACTTACTATTCAATGTAAGTTGTTTGGTGTAAATTGTTCTGTCAAATGGAAGTTTTGCTTTTAAAGGGGTTTTCAGGGATTTTATTTTATTGATATGTGGGTACTTGAGCCTGAGCATTAGCTATGCCATGCTGATGAGGCCTAACAAGACTGAAACAGCTGTCCATGGCTGCTAATTCTTGGGCTCAATCTTTGCTTTGGTAGATTTAAGGGGTAATGCCCGCTACCTTGTGGCCTAAGTGCCTATTGTTGATCACATTAATTTGTGAAGTATCCTTGTCACTCCAGCCACATCCCACAAGCTATACGTTTTCATACTTATCAAGACAAATGTTTGACCAATTGAAATGCAAGTGATGAAGAGCCTGTTTTTTTTGTTTGTTTGTTTTTTTTGTGGTCAACGTGGCAATATGATTGTCATGCCTACGTTCCAGGTTTGAGATAAGTAAATATATTTTTGAGCCCAATTAATCTTAATGATGCTTTTTTACCGACAGTTGCTCCTCAGATTTTGTTGTCAAGAAAAGAGCTTTTGGCAGAGGAGAAACAAAATGCTACAATTACCTGCAGTGCCACTGGTCAGCCACAGCCCAGTATCACGTGGTACAAGGCTATTGGTAGCTTGCCGAAAGGGAGAAGCAAAACGATGAATGGAAACCTAACGATCTCCAATGTGACAAAGAAGGATAGGGGAACATACATTTGCAAGGCGGAGAATATTCTGGGATCAACCACAGCCTTAGCTCAACTTGTGATAATTTCTCGCCTGAGGTTTAAAGTCCGCCCTCCTCAAGAGGTGACTCCTGTGATGGGTTCAACTGTTCGTTTGCCGTGTGAGGCCGAGAGTGATCTAACGACTACAATAAGCTGGACCAAGGAGGGCAAGTCTTCTCTTCCTGTGGACTCTAGCGTGTTTTTGAATGGAACATTGGTTCTTCAAAACATAAGGAAGTTACATCAAGGCTCTTACATCTGTAGGGCAGCTAATGCACTGACAACAGTGGAGGCTGAAGTCAACATCATTTCCCCTCGTATTCCTACTTCCTGTTCAGTGGTAAGGAAATACGTTGGTGGTTTTAGCGGAAATTACATCATTGATCCGGATGGCAGAGGAGGTCTGGCACCATTTACAGTGTACTGTGACATGACAGACAAGAATGGTGTTGGCGTGACAGTCATTAGTCACAACAGTGAAACCAGAAGGCAAGTTTATCGCAGTGGCTATTACAGATATGGCAGACGAGGAAGCTACTCACGCAACGTTTACTACACAGGAGCGAGTCTTTCTCAGCTGGCGAGTCTCACCAGAGTCTCTTCACACTGTCAACAGTTCATTAAATACGAGTGTTATGGTTCTATGTTGCTTTACAACAACAGTCCATACGGATGGTGGGTGTCACGTGATTCTACTAAGATGACGTACTGGGGAGGAGCATCTGTTCCTGGTAAGTGCGCATGCGGGATGACCAACTCGTGTGCGAACCCGAGGTATGGTTGCAATTGTGACAGGAACGACAATGTATGGCGTGAAGACAGCGGTCTGCTTACAGACAAGACACATCTACCAGTCAAACAGCTCAATTTCGGGGATCTTCACAACGGAGACAAAGGTTATCACACGCTGGGTAAATTCAAGTGCTATGGCATATCATGAGCACTAAACACGACCAGCATACCAAAGGAGTGCGCAAGAAAGGAAAACAGTTTCTTAGAGAAAGAGAAGTAATGATGTTAGTTAATGTGCGTGATTCGACTAAATCATTAGGAAAACAACTAGTAAGCAAAGCCTCCCTGCCATTCCAGAGCCAAACGTTTCTTTTCTTTCACCGTAAACTTGAACGGTGATGGGAAAGAAGTTGCCAGACAAACTCAGCTTTTTTTATAAATAAAGGCCCAACGGTGCCAACAATGTGATAGTTAAAGGCGACAAAACGCGAGAAAACATAACCATTCTCCTGATAAATATAAAAATTATTTCAGTTGATCAATGATTTGTGTTTGTTTTAGTCTTTTTACTTGGCTGGAGAAGGCCAAGATTGGAAAGAATCGGTTTTTACCACTGGCACTAGTATCCCTTCAGTTTCGTAGACGTTAATTGAATAAACGTTTGAAATGAATTTAAAAAGACATCGACCACATTGTAATCTTTAGCGAAAAGTAAGATGAGAGGTCAAATGATTAGATTCTTCTTAAGTACAGTAAAAAATGTATCAAATAAAGTGCGTTTAGACAACGGAAGTTCGCAAAAGGTGAACAGCGTTGTTTGTTAGTGACGCTTCTCTTTTAAGTGCGCTTGCATGTAATAAAAAGTGCGCTTGCATGTAATAAAAAATGTTTGTTCATCAGAGTTAACAAACAAAAAGTAGTAAATACGACCACTTCGTGCTTTCCCTATTATTATTCGGTGTCGTTATTCACTTTTAAAGCATTTCCATGATATCACTTTCCTTCAAGTTTTCAGGAAAAGAAAGAAAATGATACTCACGCGGGAGTTTGACCTTGAAGCGAGAGTTCTCAATTTGTTTGATCCACCACCAATTTAAAAGATCATAACGATTAATACTCAGAACACCTTAATATGGAACAGAGGATGTTGGATTGTCCATCGTATTGCTTTAAGAGGCATTATAGCTGGATGTTGGCTGAAATAAGTGATTTGATGAAAAAATCAAAAAGGGAAAATAAGGCACACACAAACACTCAGACATTCTACTACAACGCGAGTGCACGTCAGGCTGAAGGCGGACTGTTTGGTGTTCGCCCATTAACTTTTAACATCCAAATTTAATTCAGTTTTAACCACCTTAAAATCTCACTTTCCCTTAACCCTTTAACGCCCAGTGTACGATATATCGTACGCATTTGTACAACAGACAGGCCTACCGCTTTCAAGATTACCCACGCTCTCAAATTTAGACCTATTATTATGATCTGTTTATAGTGTCAACCACTTCTTCTTCTTCCTTCTTCTTCCTCCTTCTTCTTCTTCCTTCTCCTCCGTCTTCCTTCTCCCCCTTCTTCTTCCTTCACCTTCACCTTCACCTTCTCCTTCTTCTTCCTTCTTCTTCTTCTTCTTCTTCTTCTTCTTCTTCTTCCTTCTTCTTCTTCTTCCTTCTCCTCCTTCTTCTTCCTTCTCCCCTTCTTCTTCCTTCTCCCCCTTCTTCTTCCCCTTCTTCTTCCTTCTCCTCCTTCTTCTTCTTCCTTCTCTCCCTTCTTCTCCCTTTACCTTCACCTTCACCTTCTCCTTCTCCTTCTTCTATTACGTTTCCCAAAATTTTTGCTGCCGGATTTGAACATGTTCTAGCATGATTTGGTCGATGAAATTTTGGCTGTTGTATGTTTTCAGCATGGAGAGTCTTAAAACGCTTTAGTATGTTTTTGTCATCCCTTAAGTGGCGTTTTTATTACATTTTATTTTTGAGCACTGTTCCCGTTTTTGCTTTGGGAACGTTCCCATCTTGGGACGATTGTTCCTATTTGAAGTGGTCCTCTTAGCATCAAAAGGAACAAACTGCTGTGAAAAATAGGAACAAAGTGTTCATTTAGAGCTAAAAAGAACCTTTTGTTCCTCATTTTTAACATTCAAAGGAACGTTTTGTTCCTCAAATGAGTGACTTAGGAACAAGTGTTCCCTATGGTATTGTTCCTCTTTTAATCATTTTGGTCCTTTTTATGCAGTTGAGGAACAATTGTTCCTATTAATGCGTTGCCTTTTGGAGTAGCTGTTCCTTTATGCTGGCGTGAGGAACTTTCGTTCCCAAATGCTTACGTTCCTTTTTCTTGTAAAGGAACGTTTGTTCCTTTCTTTCGTCGTTCCTGCTTTGAAAATTGGTTCCTTTTCGTTCACTTGAGGAACAATTGTTCCCATTAATGGTTCCGTTTTGAATGAAATGTTCCTTTTTATGGGCGCGTGGAACAGTTTGTTCCTAAACATCAGTTCCTATTTGTGCACAATGGTTCCTATTTAGAAAACGGCAGTTCCTTTGTGCATGTTGTTCAACAGAAACATTCTTCTCTTCTTGCCATCTATGTCAGTTTATTGCTTTTAAAATGGTAAAACGTTTGGTCTATAGTTTTAAGCTGGAAAAAACTCGAAACACAGTCCATAACATATTTTAAAAGACATTTCGAGGCGCTTATTGACTTGTCCGGACAAGGTTGAACATAATCGCACCAACGTCACATGTCACCTTAGATTTGCAAGTTTAATTACGAATAGCACACACTGCCACGCCTGAGCAAGCGGGGGCAAGTCGGGGCAAGTTGCACAAAGCAGCCATTCTTTTTTTCCGTCGCCTTTGTAGTTTGTTCACAATTTATGCAAGTGGAACAAACTGTGTGAATCACACAGATGTCAGAGATGAAGAAGAAAGGCAAGGTTGACTGGTCGAAAATCGATGGCTCATCACCGAAACCGAAACGGCTTCACTTGGAAAAAGACGAAACAGATAGCTTGTATCACTGTCCAATACAAGTGTGTGATCACGATGGATTTAAAAGTCAACGCGGTTGCAGGAAACACGTGAACACCAAGCACAGTTGGTTCTTTTTCTTTGACGAAAAGCCCGTTGCAAGTACCAAAGAACTTGCCGATGACGATAAAGCGAGCGAAATCGCAAAACCACCCGCCAGAGTATTGCCATCATTTTCGGTTTGCAGCCAAATTGGCGAATCATTCACGAAATGGTTGACTGGAAGTGGCGGTGGTTGCAAGAAAGATCGCGCAGCTCAGCAGATTGTCAAGAGGTGTTTCAAATTTCTCAAATTTTGCTGCGAAGACGAGGAGGAATTGAGTTTTGAAGTGCTGGACTTCAGCCTGTGTTCTCACAGTCTGTTATTCAAGTTTATCGATCACTTGCAGGACGAATGCAAGTTAGGACACGGTGGACGATTGGGCTACATTGATGCCATCTCTGAAATGATCGACTTCAGAAAAATAAATGGCGCCTCTGACGCAGTTCTCCGAAACTTGTCATCGACAGAATTGTACCTGAAAAGAGCTCGCAAGACGGTGGCAAAGATGATGAGATTGCAGTGGACACAAGATCTAGACATTGAAACTCTGGATGCTAGGGGGCACTGGGCAACCCTGGAAGAACTGTTAGAAGTGGTGACGTTTCATTTGCCTCGTTACGAAAACACCGTGAAGACGTGCAAGACAAGTCCGGGTCAAGTCAACCCGTCGGACTTAACATTTGCCACGAAATTTGTAGCGGTGTATTTGTTCATCAAGGTGAAGGGGTCTCGCCCCATGACTTATCAGTACTTGACAGTCGACATGGTTAAGACGGCCAAGGAGAACGGGGGATTTATCGACCAGAAAAAGTTCAAGACTGCTGGCAAGTACGGATTTGACTCGTTGATTCTGACCGACGCAAGCATGCAGGTGCTCGATGGCTACATCGATTTCGTAAGACCATTGCTGAAACCCCAGTGCGAGTTCGTTCTGGTGACGAGAAATGGGGGCCAACACAGCAAATTGGGCGATGTCATGAGCAAACTAGTCTTTGACGCAATCGGAAAGTACATTCACCCGACGCGCTATCGCCAAATCGTCGAAACGCAAAGCCTCAATCAGCTCACTAGCAAAGAGCAAAGGATTTTGTCGGAAGATCAGAAACACAGCTCAGCCGTCGCCAAAGTTCACTATCAAAAGCAGAGGTCGCGCGAAGTTGCTGCGAAGGCTCACGAGTGTCTGCAAAAGCTACAAGGTGCTAAAGGCTCCGAACTGGATAAGGAGGTGAATACGAGATTTCGCGATTCAACGTCAAGTTCTGCGGCACTGGCTGAAAGCGCCGAATCGAAAAGCGTGGTGCCCCCTGAGAGGAATGCCCCACCGACAAACCCATTGCGAATCCAAAGAAGTCAGCGCAGGGCGTTGAAATTTACAGCATACGAGGACGAGTTTCTCAAGGAAGGCATTGCTAAGCACGGATTTGGACAATGGACCGCTATTTTGAGAGATCCCGAGTACACGTTTCAAGAGGGCAGAACGGCAGACTCTCTAAAGAAAAGGGCGGGACTCAAATTTTCACCAGGGTCATGCACCTGAACTGAACACTTTTTCTAAACGCCGAGATAAGTTGTTTTTGGCATATCTACTACTAAGAAAGCTTGTCGTGCTTCCTCGTTAAAGTAAAAACCAACAGCAGTCATTGATTAAGCAAAATGCTTGCCATTCATTGAACTGAACTGCCACAGAACTATAATGATGTTTCTCTTACAAATTAAAGCGTGAGTTTAATGAATGTAATATATTATGTACTCTCTAAAGAAAAGGGCTGGACTCAAATTTTATTAGCCAAAATAAACTATAACTAAGCCTTAAACGAGATCATTTTTGACTGAAAAAATACTTCGTTATAGTGTTCTGAGCCTTTCTGTGTCCGGGCTGACTGCTGGCGGGTCTCTTTCGCTTCCTAGTGGAACTCTCTCTGAGCATTGCTTCTGATAGTGCGCAGTCGTCGTTTTCGCGGAACTGTCTACAGTGGCCACTCGTAATCGGCACGGGGGTCATGAGCATTGCTTCTTCGTCACTGTTCTTTTCAGCTTCGGGGGAAGCTGGCGAAACTTCCTCTAGGGTACCTTGCGATGATTCTCCGAGATCATGGATAGTCGGCAATGTCTGGACCAGATTGGTTACCAGATGTCTGTCTTCTTTCTTTAGCAGACCTTCAGCACAACACCATCGTCTCCTTGCTTCTAACGCAAACTCGCACTTTATGGTGCCCAAGTTTTCATGATGGTTCTTGAGTTTGTCTTGCAGCACCTCTCTGTATGCGTCCATCGACGCCCTAGTTTCTCGATCCAACACTGCTGAAAGGGTTAGGTTGCACTGGTATAGGTCCCTCTCGGTCGCTTGTAGCCACGGTGACTCAAACGCCTTTTTCGCTCGCTCTCTCTTGGCCACCAGTTCTTCTCGCCGAGCCTGCGCGTTGGCTACCTCCAAGTCGCGCCGTATTGGCGTAGGCAGGGGATCTGAACTATCTCTGGAAAGCAATTCCACATGCTCCTCTGTGACGCCTCTGGACAAAAGGTTCTGCCGTCTGTCTTGATACATTCGCTCTTCAAACTCCTTCGCTGCCTGGACCTCCTTAAGCCGTGCCTGCAACATTTGAGATAATTGGCGGTAACGAAGAGACATTGGCGAACACTACTCGAGCGCTCTCTCCAACACAGCAACCATTTCATCCTGGTCTAAAGCGAGACGTTCTTCTTGGGTGATCTCTCGTGGGACTTCTCTGTCTTCTCTCGTGGAGTTTTCGCCACCGTTTTCTTCAGTGGTGCTTGCCAACGTATCAGCCAACGACAAACTTCTGAGGGCGTCTGTCTCAAGCTCTGGCAGTGAACCATCGAAATTAGCCGCTTGGTCTTCGTCACTGACCCCCGTGTCGTCTGATTCATCGTCATTATTTACCTGGCGCGCCTTTTCTGCCGCCCACACCACGCAGTGCATTGGGTTTTTTCTCAACCATCCTGCAGCCTTTTTCTTTGGTTCTGGCAGGCTCTTAAATGTATAATGTCGAAGTCGTCTGTCCATGGCTGGTTGGTCTTCGGGCTTGAACTGCAATTTCTGTTGGGCAGTTAGTAACATGGGGCACCGGTTGATGAATGATTTGGCTGTCTGGTACTTTACATCGGCTGCTGTGTAGCCCCCCTGAGTCAATATCTTCCAGTCATCTATTTCCATAGTCGAGATGGATGCTTCGTCAATAAAAATGACTTCGGTGGTTTTATTGATCATTGCTTTGTTAAAAGCTCTCTGTTTCGTAACGGTTGCAATGTTGGAGTGGTGGATGAGTCCAAGGACTGGTTGAAAGAGACTAGTCTTCCCGCTATTGGCGTCCCCGATTAGACACGGAACTTTGTCTTTGTGACGTTTCTGATTAAAGTGTAGTAACTTTAGAAAGTCGTCGCAGAACTCACTGATGTCGCTCTCCGTTAGGCTGTTTTCTAGGATTTCCCTGAAGTACTTAGGATCTGCATTTCGTTGAGGATCGTACTTTGAGAAAGCACGTGGCGTGACCAGGCCAATTTTTTCTTCTGGAATGGGACTTTCCAAAAAGCGCCTTTCTTTAATGGACCAGCAGTGGCCAGCATTCACTTCAATGAGGTTGTAGTCGACCCTAATTGGACGTATGACTTCGCAATCTGGATCGGCAAGAATGTCGATTACTCTTCTCATGTTCTTTAACAACCTCCCCTTGAAAGATTCGTTCGACGCAAGGCAATTTACAAATGCACTGACCTCGCATTTGTAGCCGTATGTGTACTTCGCTTCGGATTTCTTCTTGTAAATCTTGCCTCGGAACAGTGCATACTCCAATTTCTTCATGGCGATACCAATGTCGTTTATTAGGACAGTCAAATGATCTGATAGTCGTGCGTCGTCATCTACTTTTGTAGTTCCCTGGCTTTCATCGTGAAATCCCAAAACATCAATCGTCAGCTTTGCATCTAGAAGTTTGGCGATAGCTTCTTGTAGCGTGGAACTATAAGACGGATTTATGAGACAACATCTAACAACGTTCTCTGTACCGCAATCGCCGTCGAATTCAAAATCACCAAACAAACACTCTATTTCTCGCTGGAAGCATTTCTCATAGGAATCATTTACTAGCTCTTGAATCATAGGATTCTTGTGATCTTTTAAGACTTGGAACAGTTCTTTCATGGCAGTAGCTTCTTTGCCTTCGTAGCATGGTACCTAGCAAAAACAAGTAGTACCTGATCAACTTGAGATTGTAGTAAAGTTGATATGCTCCAGTCCAATTCGTATGATAGTTTCTCGGACTACTTTTAGCCAGAAGAGCCAAAAACTTGCCTAACGCTTCGAAGATATTTCATGTAATTTCAAAAGCACTGATTTTGTTTACTGCTGTAGAACTTACGCACGGTGTTGTCAAATTTTTTTTTTTATAAAATATGTATCTGGTCCTTTTTTTGAGAGTTTTTATGTATATAATAAATATTGGTGTACCTGTTTTGCTGTGGTGTCCACATCACAATCCAGTAGTGCACGGTGAATGGTAATAGGGTTAGCAGGGGCACCATTTGGGGTTGTCAATGCTATCCAGTATTCAACAGACGGACGTAATTTGTCGTTTATTACTGTAGGGTGGTTCAAAATCCATTCTTGTGTAGAACTACTGGCAGCTTGGCTCGGGGTTAATACTTCGTCGACGTTCTCATCGCTGTCTTCACCATCGTTGTTTGATGCTTTTTTCCCTTTGCTCTTCTTGCGTCCTTGTGCACTTATTGCACTAAAGAAAAATGCAACGTTTTTAATATCTAGGCAAATTAAGAGAAAAACGATCAGAATAGTCATTCAGCGACAACTTTATATCATGAACTGACTAGCTAAGACATAAGCAAGATCGTAGTTCAAAGGAAATACTCACCACTTATTGCTTTGTCACAAGTCTCTCTTTTCGAACACACGTCACCCCATGCGGTCTGTAAACCTTCTTCGCTGACTTTGCAAATACATTGTGCTCTGATAATGCTACATTTTCCCGATATTATAGGGCTTATGTAACACAGTGCTACACTTCTTATAGCCTGGCTGTTCAGTTGCCGACATGGATATCGTGTTCTGTTCATGGTGCCACCGATTTTACCTCAAGGAGCAAGCTGAATTTATACCAAATCGACTTGTGATATCTCGGGGAATATATTTGGCAAAAGAAAACAAAGTCAATGGTAAACTGAGGAAGTGTTGATTTGAAACACAATAAACCTTTGAGAAATGCTACACGCCAACAATTTGCAGTGACCTGTTTGTTTAACTATTTTCTATATCTGTGTACTGGTCATGGTGCCACCGATTCTGCCTTCAAAGGAACAAGCTGAATTTATATCAAATCGACTTGTGATATCTCGGGGAATATATTTGGCTAAAGAAAAAAAAAGTTCAAGGGTAAACTGAAGAAGTGTTGATTTGAGATAAGAAATTGTACCACAATAACCCTTTGAGAATTGCTAACGAGACGCAAACAATTTGCAGTGACTTGTTTGTTTAGCTGCTTTCTATATCTCGTTGTGATTTATTCAATTCTTCATTCTGAACTGTAGAAGATTCTATAACAATGGAAATAGAATACATTAACATATGATATATTTCCAGTTTTAACTAGAAGTTAAATAATGAAAACATCTCTGTTCTCCGTGATATCCGTCAAATCTGCCCAAAATAGAGATTTCTTACAAGACGTTGAACTTCCAGTTTGATGTGGAAGCTCGACTGTGGTCATTTTTTTCTTAAACACGGCGGTTATCACGGATTTGACGGTAACCAGTCAGTAAAGATTTATTTAATACTTCTTTTTGAATCTGTAAATATTTTTATAACAATGGAAATAGAATATATTATTATTTTAGATATTTACAGTATTAACTAGTGGAATTAAATTAATAGAACATCTCTGTTCTCCGTGATATCCGTCAAATCTGCCTAATGTAGAGAATTCTTACAAGAGGTTGAACTTCCAGTTCGATGTGGAAGCTCGACTGTGGTCATTTTTTTCTTAAACACGGCGGTTATCACGGATTTGACGGTAACCAGTCAGTAAATATTTATTTAATACTTCTTTTTGAATCTGTAAATATTTTTATAACAATGGAAATAGAATATATTATTATTTGAAATATTTACAGTATTAACTAGTGGAATTAAATTAATAGAACATCTCTGTTCTCCGTGATATCCGTCAAATCTGCCCAATGTAGAGAATTCTTACAAGAGGTTGAACTTCCAGTTTGATGTGGAAGCTCGACTGTGGTCATTTTTTTTCTTAAACACGGCGGTTATCACGGATTTGACGGTAACCAGTCAGTAAAGATTTATTTAATACTTCTTTTTGAATCTGTAAATATTTTTATAACAATGGAAATAGAATATATTATTATTTGAAATATTTACAGTATTAACTAGTGGAATTAAATTAATAGAACATCTCTGTTCTCCGTGATATCCGTCAAATCCGCCCAATGTAGAGAATTCTTACAAGAGGTTGAACTTCCAGTTTGATGTGGAAGCTCGACTGTGGTCATTTTTTTCTTAAACACGGCGGTTATCACGGATTTGATGGTAACCGGTCAGTAAAGATTTATTTAATACTTCTTTTTGAATCTGTAAATATTTTTATAACAATGGGAATAGAATATATTAATATATTAGATATTTACAGTTCTTACTGGAAGTATTTGTTAATTAAGATTTCTCTACTCTCCGTGATATCCATCAAATCTGGCCGATCTAGAGATTTCTTACAACAGGTTGAACTTCCAGTTTGATGTGGAAGCTCGACTGTGTTCATTTTTTCTTGAACAAGGCGGATATCACGGCTTTGATGGCAATGAGCCAGGTCTGTCATTTTTGCACTTCTTTTTTTAAAACTGGTCGACATTCAGCATTTCTTTCTTAACATAGCAGGTTTCACGGATTTAGTGGAGACTGAACAGAAAAGGAACGTTTGGGCCTTTTTTTGTCGTTCCCTTAATTCAGGTGGCAAACCACACAGTATCGCTCTTAAAAATAGATCCCAACTTCAATTTTCCTCGAAAAGTATCCAAACACAGTTTTTACCTTTTGCCTTATTAGACAACACCACTATAACGAGCATCAAATGCTTAATTTCAGAGATAAATTGAAAGTTTGAAGAGGAACAAAATTTTTGGGAAACGATCTTCTTCCTTTTACTTCTTCCTTCTTCTTCTTCCTTCTTCTTCTTCTTCCTTCTCCTCCTTCTTCCTTCTCCCCCTTCTTCTCCCTTCACCTTCACCTTCTCCTTCTTCCTTCTTCTTCTTCCTTCTTCTTCTTCTTCTTCTTCTTCTTCTTCTTCTTCTTGTTCTTCTTCTTCTCCTTCTTCCTTCTCCTCCTTTTTCTTCCTTCTCCTCCTTCTTCCTTCTCCCCCTTCTTCTCCCTTCTCCTCCTTCTTCTTCCTTGTCCCCCTTCTTCTCCCTTCACCTTCTCCCTTCACCTTCACCTTCACCTTCACCTTCTCCTTCTTCTTCTTCAAAAACGCTCTAAAAATCACCCCAAAATAATGAAACATTTGTGGGGTTATGTGCTACAAAACTATGAAAGCTGTTCTGGATTGCGTGAAATCTCAAGAAGATAACAAGGATCAAAAGTAAAAAAGTGACAAAAACGTAGCATTTAGGTATATTACCCCCTTAAAGACAGTGACGGTAAAGCGAAATACTGGAACGAATACCAAGCGTATTCTGTGAGCCAACCAAAAGCCGCCCGTATGTCAATGACTTTTCGCTAAATAGTAAGTAAGTAAGTAAGCAAGTAAGTAAAACCTTTATTTAAACACGATAAGTATTTAAGCTATGCAGCTTGTGGGGTCGTATATAAATAGATAATATAAAAGATACATAAACAATAACTGTAATAAAATTATAAGGTAAAACAAGACTTATGCCTTCTTGTATGTATAAACATAACATTAATATTTACAATAAACAAGTAATTAATAATTGATGGTATTGTATAACTGCTAAAATTATAGACCTAAAAGCTCCTTTTAAGGGGGAGCTATCTTCTACAGAATAAATTAGAAAAGTCAATGTCTCTGACCAAAGTACGTTTGTTAATCATCCTGGAGAAACTTTTCACACTATTCGTTTTACGACACTCGATTGGCAAATGATTCCACAAAACTGGACCTCTATAAGATATAGAATACTTTTTGATATTCGATTTGAAAGGTGGAATTTCCAACTTAAGACTGTTCCTTAAATTATAAGAGGATTGCGATTTCACAATATGTGTTGTCATGCAGGATGGTAAAACATTGTAGTACATCTTATAAGTTAGTTTCAGGATAGATTGCTTATAGAAAGTTTTTAGAGTGACCCATTTAGCCCTGGTGAGAACTTCCACAGACGGTAGATTAGCGAAATTGAAAATGACTCTTGCTACCCTGCAGTGTAGTCTTTCAAGTGAATCGAATTCGTCTTGCCGGTTAGTACCTCCCCACACGGATATACCGTACGTTACTGCAGGAATTATAACTTTAAAGTACAGGTTTAAGAGATTCTGTTTGGGTAAGAATCTGCTCTTCTTTATATGGCTTAGTTTATTAGCAAAACCCTTCTTCAATTCCTTAATATGTGTGGACCAGCTAAACTTGTGGTCGATTATCACGCCCAAAAGCCGACTGTGTGTTACCCATTCTAAGTTGTTACCTCCAAGGTATATGGGTGGTAGAGGGCCAGTGAACGATCCTCTATAGATTAGCATACATTCTGATTTCTTTGGGTGTGGTGTCAACCTGTTCTTCACGCACCATGCATAAAGCTCTTTTAGGGATTGATTTAACGCAGCTGACACTTCATCTATAGTCTTCCCGATACAGTTTACAGTGGTATCGTCAGCATACATATACACAGACCCTGACTGGATGGACGCTACAAGATCGCTTGTGTACAAAGTAAATAGAGTCGGCCCCAGGACACTCCCTTGAGGGACACCAGAAGACACTGAGCAGAGGCTGGGTCTTTGTCCATTTAAGACCGTGCACTGTAACCTGGATGTGAGGTAACTCGTCAACCAGTTTAATAAGGAGCCTCGCATTCCAAATTGACATCGAAGCTTGTTAAGCAGGATGCCGTGATCCACGCAATCGAAGGCTTTCTTGAAATCAATGAAGGCCACGCCCACCACATAGCCAGAGTCTATTGAATGTCTCCAGGTTTCCGTTAAATGGACAAGGAGAAGCTCAGTGGAGTAGCCCTTGCGATATGCCCATTGATTGTCTGTTATCAGGCGGAAAGCCGTCAACAGAGCGGCAAGACTGGCGAGATTGCTAGCAGACAACCGTGGCCAGCCATGTCCTTTCTTGGGTCCCTTCTGCCAGGTAAGGTCATATAGTACTACTCAAGCGTTCCTATATAACAGCTGTCTCAACAAGCGAACAAAGTGCATTATGAGAATACCTCACAAATTCATGTGGCTAGGTAAGCTGAAATTAAAGTCACTCATTGGGCATTAAGGCCACGTGGTAGCTTTCAGCTTACCTACACACAAAAACTTGTGAGGTATAATCGTGTCACTCCAAGCAACATACACCAAGCTTCACATAAGTACATTATGTGTAGTCTAAGAAGAGTATTTTTAAGTCCCTTATGGTGTTTGAAGTCTGTTTAAAGTGATGTTTTCATAAGCTAGAAGAAGTTTATCTGTTCGGATTCCCTAGATGAAATTTTAATTGCCCGAAAATGTTAGGGAACAAATCTTCCTTTGAGAAAACATGAACTTTTCACGAACTTTCTGGGAGCTATTTTCTTTCCGAAAATACTAGCAGACGTTTTTGACTGCCAAAAAAACAGCAATTACAACCTTTCCGAAAACCTCAGGGGCTACGATTTCCCAATTGCCAATCTCTTAAGCCACGGTTTAGTTGCGAAAATGCGAGTGCACTCTTTCGTCGAAGGCGAAAACCTAACGCGAATTACGGCCCTCCACCGAACAGATATCTACCGCGAAACTTTTCGTTGGGTGCCCCTGGATTTTACCTTGGATGTCAAAATATCGGGGCCCACACAACGAGCCAAATCAACAAAAATCTGTAGAAAAGCATTTTAAAGCACATTATCGTGTTTTAAGTCTGTTTAAAGTGATGTTTTCGTTAGCTAGAAGCCGGAATGTGATCTGTTCGGATTCCTTAGCTGACATTTTAATTGCCCGAAAATGTTAGGGAACAAAATCTTCCTTTGAGAAAATGCAAGATGAAAGGATCTTTCCATGAACTTTCTTGGGAACAATTTTCTTTTTGAAAATGCTAGCTGGCGTTTTTGACTGTCAAAAACAGCAATTACTAAGGGGGTGGGGGGGGGGGGAGGTCTTGTCACGAAGTCACAATAGTGAATTTTCGAATTCACGAATCACGACTCAAGTGTTAAATTCACCAAGGCCACGGAAGAAATCTGATCACAATGCAGTGAAATTCAGCTACGAACTCAACTTAAGACGTTCACAATTTATTTCTTATCTATTCATGCACGATTCGCAGCCAAGGACTTTTGCATTTCACGCCTCACGGAATACACTTCAATCCCGATTCACGGAACAGTTTTTTTATCAAATTGCGATTCACAGAGCACAAAAATACCGGATCACGGCGTCACGAAAATACCCTTCCCCCCACCCCCTCGTTACTGACGGCCTTCCGAATTTCCTCACCTGCTGTGATTTCCCATTGCAAATCTTTTAGGCCACGTTTCAGTTTACGAAAATCCGAGTGAACACTTAAAAATCGACGCCGAAAGCCTAAGGCGAACTACCCTCCTCCGAGCAGATATCTACCGAAACTCGTTGGGTGCCCCTGAAAATAAACAGGGACCAATGCACCGACTGATCGCTCTGGAAATAGATACTAATCATGATGAAAGCGAGTGTCAAATGTTTTCATACCATGTTTCAACCTACAACGAGGAAGCATTGGCCAAGAATCAAAAGAAATGACAAACCTGTCTACAGCAACAAGGGCAAGAGCTCACACGTCACAAACTGAAAAACAACCACATCAGTATCCTAAATAGTCTCCTTCGCAGCAGTTTTTTTGGGATGTCACGCAACGCTCCCATCCCAAAAAAACGGCAGGAGGCTATAGACTATTAGTATAAATCTACTAGCGTTCTATCACAATGCCGTTCTCTGATTGGCTACGTTACTATTCTATGATAGATGGTGAGTAGCGGTTGTCAACAAATTGGCGGCAGCTTCTTCGCGTTTTTGAAGTGTCTGCGAGGAGAATTCAGATAATCTAGTTGTTTAGTTTTGAACGACTAGTAGATTTATACTAAAACAATTAGATTATTCGCTCTCGATTTCTATGCGTGATTCCCTTCTTTCTGAGTGAACTCATTTGACCCTTTGAAATATAATCAACATCATGTGAGACTGAATCCTCACAACAGGAAGATCAAGTTTTTACTCGAGATCAAGCAACAGACTTACAGTTTCACAATCAGTTAAACTACATAAATCTTTAAGGAGCTAAAGAACCGAAAAAAGCATCGTTTTTTTTTTACTGACTTGCGATACGATTTAGTATTAGGGCAACAAACTATAGGAAAACTCGTCTGCTGAAGTTGAAATTGTGATCAGGACTATTTGACAATTAGATTATGAGCTCGCGATTTCTATTGGGTGATAGCTGATGAGGGCGCAGCCCGAATCAACTATCACGGAAGAAATCGAGAGCGAATAATCTAATTGTTTTAGTATAAATCTAGTAGTCGTTCAAAACCAAACAAGTAAATTATCTAAATCCTCCTCGCAGACACTTCGAAAACGCGAAGAAGCAGCCGCCATTTTGTTGACAACCGCTACTCACTACCTATCACAAAATAGATGGCGAGCAGCGAAGCCAATCAAAGAACGGCATTCGTGATAGAACGCTAGTAGATTTAAACGTTTTTTACGTTAAAACCTTGATAGTATAAATCTACTAGCGTTCTATCACGAATGCCGTTCTCTGATTGGCTTCGCTACTAGCTATCTATTCTGTGATAGATAGTGAGTCGCGTTTTCGAAGTGTCTGCGAGGAGGATTTAGATAATTTACTTGTTTAGTTTTGAACGACTACTAGATTTATACTGAAACAATTAGATTAATCGCTCTCGATTTCTATGCGTGATAGCTGATTCGGGCAGCGCCCTCACCAGCTATCACGCGATAGAAATCGAGAGCGAATAATCTAATTGTTAAATAGATAGTGAGTAACGATTGTCAATAAATTGGCGGCGGCTTCGTCGCGTTTTCGAAGTGCCTGCAGGGAGGATTTAGATAATTTACTTGTTTAGTTTTGAACGACTAGTAGATTTTCACTAAAACGATGAGATTATTCGCTTTTGATTTCTATGCGTGATAGAAATCTCGAGCTCATAATCTAATTGTTAATTAGAAAACACTTCTATGTCATTCATTGCCAGGAAAAATCTATTTGAGCGCTGATTGAGATATTAGAGGGTTTAAGAGCGATTCAATCTAGTTTGGTCAACTAACGACGCTTGATTTGGCTAGTTATATGGCAGTTTGGAGCTTAGTTGCAATGAGATCACTCCAGCAATACTATTTATTTTAATATTGTATTTATCATGTCAGGGACTCCTAGGAGAACAGATTGCTGAAGGTGCCCCCTGGTTAAAGAAAGCTCATTAGACCGTTTAACTAGTAGCAGAGGGACAATGGACGGGCATCGTTTGGGACGAACATTCTGGCGTCAGTTTAAGGAGAAAATCAAGGTGACGTGACTAGGACTTATGACGCCATCAGATAAAAGCAATACCCAAGCACTACTCAAAACTGTGATTAGAGCTAATATTACAGTACCAGGGTTAAGATCTAGGGTTTGGGCTAAGTTCTTGGCCTTAGGGCTGTACGGGACCGCAAATGATCCCAGGACCGCAAATGATCCCGGACCGCAAATGATCCCCAAAATGGACCGCAAATGATCCCGGACCGCACATGATCCGCAGCAAAAATAAGGAATGGTATGGATTGATATAAAAATGACACACAAAAACAAGTTTTATCATTTTATGAGAATTATTCCATTGATAGTTCTTTTTTTTTTTTTTTTTTTTTTCGTTTTTAGGGGAAAATCTGTGATCTTGCGTAACGTTCTGTCTGTTAGTTGATTTCAGGACGCCGGCTGCATAGTACAGTAATTAATTTTGTAAAGACACTTGTTGTGATCGAGGACTGCGAGTTTCGTTTCATGTCTTCTGTTTATTGTGTTGTACATCCGAGGACGTTCGAGAACATGCTTAATCAGATTTCATTTCTGTCGGGTATATGATCAACGCTTCGGTGCACGTGCCCGATTTCAGTGAAAATCGAGCATGTATAAATTAGCCTGGAAACAGGCTCCGCAGTGGGATTTTAAAGGAGCGAAAAGAAGGATCGTGGCGCAAAAAATCGGCGAGCGAAGCGAGCCGCCAGTCCCCCGTTCGGCTCGCTTCGCTCGCCGATCCTTTTTTTTTTTGGCTACGTTCCTTCTTTCCACTCCTTAACCCCACTGCGGAGCCAGGTCCCAGGCTAGTATAATTCAATTGTATAATCACAAATACAACGGAGAATTACAATACACACATACCGGTAAAGAAATAACTGAAAAATTCCGCAGTTGATTTCGTTATCTTTTGAAATAAAAGTCTTTTGTTCACTGAGCACTCTCATTTAAAATTGTACCCAGAATACTAGAAGGGTTTCTTTCTCACATTCATGGGATCAGCCGACTGGCCTGAGGCAGGCAACAAACGTGGTGATGTGGTTGAAATCGGAGCAGGGGTCGAAGATCTTCCGAAACTTGTCACTTGTCACTTGTTGTTCTTATTTCATTGGTATTTGTGAACGTTCTTGGAGTTACTAAAGATAAGAACAAACACAAAGATCTCTAAAGACGGAAGGAACAACGAGATAGGTTTGGATCCTGGTGTGATAACACTGATTGACTGCTTCACATCAGTTGCACAAATTGTGTGACCACGTTTACCTTTTTAAAATTAATCAGATGATGATAGTTGTGAGCCATGATTTAAGGCTTTGATTAAAATAATCGCAATTCATGCCAATTTCCTATCCATACCATTTCACCATCCATACCATTCCTTATTTTTTGTTCGAGGTCATTTGCGGTCCAACATGGTGTAATACGGGGATCATTTGCTGTCCAATTTGGGGATCATTTGCGGTCCGGGATCATTTGCGGTCCTGGGATCATTTGCGGACCCGTACAGGGCAAAGTTAGTGTGAGTGTTAGAGTTTCAGTGGGAATAAGTCATGTGGTAGACACTCCCACACCACTGTGACACTAAAGGATGAATAGTTGCTGTCACGCAGCTATTATGAGCCTAAAATGGTTTTTCACCGAAGCCGAAATTTCAAAATAACCACCCCTCTGACTCTGATTTCGCCCTCTGTTACAATATTGCAAAACGTTTTAAGTGCTTCGAAAACAACACATTTGCTAATAACTTTTGAATTTCTCAAAAGTAAAAATCGGATGCGCTAAGTTGTTCAAAGTCAAGTTCAAGGTTTAAGCCGAATAAAAATAATACGAAGCTGTGCAAAATTTCCTTAGTCACTCACGAACTTTTCGACGGACGTCGGACCAAACAAACAATTCAGGCAATGCAATGACAGATTGTTAAGTTAGTACCCGACCCGCATGGTCAGACAGAACATCAAAGGCAGTTAATTTGCCGACCCCTCAAAACTTCGCGAGTGACTCCGAAAACATTGTAAGACAGGAATCTTGTTTCAGCTAGTGGAATTAACCAGGAAGAATAACAAATGGCTCTTGGGAAAGCAAACACGTGCCTTTAGAAGGGTCATTGAAAAGGTTTCGCGATAAAAACAAAGTAGCAACGCATCAAAACTCATAATTTGAAAGAAAAAATAAACAAATAAATAAATCAAACTCCTGTATTCTGAAGATAGTCGTAGTCCTAATTTCCCTTTAGTGTAATTGTTTTCAGTTTCTAAGTGCCGTCAAACAATGAGCTTTGCATGCAAATGAGAATTTCGATGGTTAGAGAATCGCTGGAAATTTCCTCCAAAACTTTCGTTCGCATAAATTTTACTAAAATCCCATTAAATGGTTTCTACAGTACCTTCGTATGTGGCGAGTGCCTTCCGTTTTAAGTTCGATTGTCAGAGGTCATATCCCCCAGGGAGGGGGGGGGGGGGTGGGTGTATTAAAAACAAAAATTAGTAATGGAGGCTCCGCCCCGTGGTCCGACCCCTTTTATATACCATTTTTGACAGAAAAGGTACACCAGCCTCACCTTCGCTAGCGTAGATTTATAACATATTGATGACTGTTTTAACTATGATTTAAACAGGGTGTACACATGGCTATCAGCCAATAAACTCACCTTGAATTTAACAAAAACTGAGTTCATGTTAGTTGCGTCGAGACAGAAAGTTATCAACATTTCCTGAAATTCCTTCTTTCAGTATAAATGACTATTCAGTGAAGCAGGTGTCATCTACGAAATCTCTTGGTGTGCACATCGACCAAAACATAAACTGGCAATGTAATATACAGAACATCTGCGAAAAGATTGCTTCTGCACTGGGCGCAATTAAGTGAATACGACACCTTATACCTTTTGATATATTAATTAATGTATATGAAAGCCTAGTTCAACCACACTTTAATTACTGTAGTGTTGTCTGGGGCAACTGTGGCAGTGGTCTCTCTGAAAAGCTTCAGAAGCTCCAAACTCGTGCAGCCCGTATTTTAATGTGTGCCAATTATGACTCGAATATCAATGAATTGTTCCGGGCACTGGGTTGGCTTAAACTCAATTATCAAAGATTGGAATCAGCTGCTGTTATGATGTACAAATCTTTACATGGGATGACCCCTGAGTATCTGAGTTCTAGATTTGTGTTTCGAAACGACATAACATCATATCGATTAAGGAATACTGAAAATAAATTGGCTCTTCCACAGCCCCGCACCAATTACTTGAAGAAGACTTTCTCCTACAGTGGAGCCGGGTTGTGGAACAGCCTACCCAGTGGCCTTCGAGCAACAACATCTTTACATGATTTTAAACTTAATCTACGTCACCACAGTTTTGAATGAGTTTTAACACGACATCAATGTAAAGCAGCTTTTAGTATGTAGTTAATTTAATTAGTATTTTAGGTTAGTTAGTTTAGTTAGGGATAATTATAGTTAATCTTTTATCATTTTATAATCTTTGCTGAAGGTTTTACCGTGTATAAATAAAGTTACCATTACCATTACCATTACCATTACCCCTTTCGTATACCTAAAACAGGAAGCCTTCTTGTCACTTTCATGTAGCGTTCAATAAATTAAAACAGTACAGTTGTAAGGTATGTGTGTTCGAAATATTTTAATGAAGGGCCCTTTAAATACCAAAATGACAGATTTCCCTGCCCTGTAATATACTTACCGTTAAGGCTCTATTAAAAAAAAAAAAAAAAAAAGGCTCTATTAAGCCCCCTGGGGACATATTTAATTTCAGGCCTTATTAACGGGTGGGCTTATTGGAAAGGGGGTCTTAATAGAGAGGTGAGGGGGGGAGGGGATTATTTCAAATCTTGGAACGCGCCGTTTTCGTGTTGAATAGTTTCTGTACAAATCTCAAACAACTGCAGGAAAACTGCATTATTTAATACCGAGTAGGAAACAGTATTGGATGGAAAAGGTATTACCACATATCATACACCATAATCAGAATGCTTATGTCAAAGGCAGGACAATCTTCGATGCAGTGCACACAATTGATGACATCATGTCTTATACAGCTTCCAAAAATATTAGTTCCTTGTTGGTAGCAATAGATTTCGAAAAAACTTTTGACTCGGTCAACTGGAATTTTCTTAGAAGAACTCTTAAAAAGTTTAATTTTGGACCTTCTTTTATTGCCTGGATAAATGCGTTTTACTCTGATACATCGAGCTGTGTGATGAATAATGGTTTTACAACCCCACACTTCAAGCTATCTCGAGGGGTGCGCCGAGGTGATCCTCTCCCTCCTTATCTTTTTATTCTTGTTTTGGAAGTCCTAGCTATTGATATCAGAAATGACACAACTATTCAAGGGATTAAAATTGACGAACAGGAACTAAAACTAATCATTTTTGCCGATGATCTAACTGTCTTCGTGCCAAATACGGAGTCTTTTCATAAACTCTCGGTTAAATTAAGTTTGTTTGCTAAGTACTCGGGTTTAAAAGAAAATAAGCAAAAAACAGAAGTACTAAATCTCGGTCCCTCCAACATAACTTCAGAAGCGCTAGGGGTGGAGCAAGTAACCAAAGCAGTTAAAATTCTGGGAATACACTTTACGTATGATTGTGCTCTCTTTCAAACTTAACCTTGAGACCATCACTAAATCCTTAAAGAAGACCCTTCACTGTTGGAGCTGGAGAGGCCTTACGTTGATTGGTAGAATACAGATCATCAAAACATTTGCTATTCCAAAAGTTTTGTACCGTTTGAGCCTAATTGGCACTAACAAAGATTTTATAAAAGAGATCAATCGAATATTGTATAATTTTGTTTGGAAAGGCAAAGATAAAGTGAAACGCGTTACTTTGATAAACGATATTGACGAAGGTGGTCTGAAAATGCCTCACATTGAATCTATGATTGATGCACAAAGAATTACTTGCATCCAAAAGTTTCTGGATGACTCGCCAAGTTCTTGGAAGTACATCCTAAATCACTACCTTAATAGAGTTGGAGGTAAAGTGTTATTTCATTGCAATTTTACTTTGTCGAAACTGCCTCTACAACTACCAAGATATTATAGGGAATGTTTGATTGCTTGGACCCTTTTGAACAACTCTAATCCCTCTTCTCTTGTTGAAATAGCTAACCAAATTATTTGGAAAAACAAGTACATTTGTGTGAATGACAAATCAGTTTTCAACCAAAGATTATTCTCTAAAGGATTCTGCAAAGTTGGAGACTTGTTTAAATTTGTTCACTTTGAGCCACGCATAACAGAACTAATAATACTTAGAACTTAATATGGTAGATTTTCTTTACCTGAAGGGCTTATATCACTCACTGTTGCCAGAGTGGAAAAAGATCATGACCAACAACGCAAGTGAGGTACTACTAAAAACATAACTTTTTAATATGAAGTATTCCGAAACAGAATTGTTATCGTCAAAGAAAACTTACAAACTCCTTCTTTCAAAGATCTCAAAACCACCTACAGCGAAAAGAAAATTCGAAGAGCACTTTGCCTCCTATGATCTCCCTCTTGATTGGGAAACTATTTACTCAATCCCTTTTGAATGCGCCATTGATACAAAAACCCGTGAATTCCAATATAAAGTTTTGAATAGAATTCTACCCTTCAATGACTTCCTTCTTAAAATTGGGAAGATTGAGTCTCCTCTCTGTACCTTTTGAAATACAACAGAGGAAAACATGCCTCACTTGTTTTTTCACTGCTCCATTGTGCGAAGTTTCTGGCACTCAATACAGCCCCTCTTTGAAAGCTATACAATTTCTGAAATTGATGTTATTCTTGGTGTTACTCGACCAGTCAAAGATTCCCTTCTTTATAATCACGTTATCTTACTCTCGAAGCAGTATATTTATATTTGTAAACTCAAGAATGTTTTACCGACAAGAGTTGTATTTTTAACAAAAGTGAAAGCAGTCTTTGAAATGGAGCGTCGGATAGCAAGAGAGAAATAAACTCTCCTTTCATCATAAAAAATGGGATAAGCTCCTAACACGGGAACATCACCTCAAACTTCCATAATAGTACACTTTTCACTATTCTGTTATTATTTATTATATTTTTATGGAATTGAGTTTTCCGCATAACTATTTTCTATTTCTTTGTTAAAATATAGCACCTTGTGAGGCACGTTTACCTATCTGTATTTGTATAATTTTCGTATGTCTTTCCAAAAATTTGTTGAGTATGTACTAGTAAATGTAAGTTGTAATGACTGTACCAGCTAGCGTGAATTAATAGTTTGTGTGCGTGTGTGCACGTTTGTGTGTGTGTGGTGTGCGCTTGCGTGGATGTGCGTATTTCGCTGTGTAAGCAATATTATCTTTTATCTGTACTGTTTGTCAAATGAAGAATGATCCTCGCAGTTGTAAACGCAATTTATGCAATTGCGAAAAGAAGCCTGAAAAAAATTCAGGACTTCAACGGGGTTCGAACCCGTAACCTCGCGATTACCGGTGCGATGCTCTAACCAACTGAGCTATGAAGCCACTGATGTTGGGAGCAGGTCAATTGTGGGTTCTTATGTTCCCGTGAAAGAAATGAGTGTGAATGATATATGAATTGAATCATATATGAACTGCGGAAATGAAATCAAATGAAGAATGATCCTCGCAGTTGTGTACTGTTTGTGTAATGAGAATTAAAAAAAAAAAGGAAACAGTATTGTGTGTTTTATTGTATATTTGTTTAAAAACAAACCAACTGGGCCGCATAAAGTGTACTTCGAAAGAGGGGATAGGAGGGAATAATAACAAATCTCTTATCCCAAAAGAAGGGGGGGCTTATTAGAGAAGGGGGGCTTATTACAGGGGGGGTGTGTTAAAAAATAGGGGTGCTTAATAGAGCATTTACGATAGCTTCGTGAAAGCCTACCCTTTCATATACCTGAAGCGTGAAAAAGGTACCCCTTTCGGGTGGAGCCTCCCCGTATAGGACATTATAGGGAGTGCCCCCGCCCCGGGGATCATATATGTTGGCAGATATGTAGAATATGTTAACCCCACACCCCCTCTTCTAAACTCCTCTCCTCCTCGGAATATCCAAACCGATTCCATAAGTGGGAGAATAGAGGGTATAAAAATACTTTGGGTCTGATTGGGTATGTGACTCACCTTTCGCAGCGTTATTACAAATTCTGTTGAATGGATATTACAAATCCGGTTAAAAGTTTATTACAAATCCGATTAGTTATTTTATTACATATCCGGTTGATTTTAATTACAAATCCTGTTGTTATTACATATCCGGTTGATTTTTATTACAAATCCGGCTGATATTACAAATCCTGTTGTTTATTACAAATCAGGGTGATACAACAACCGTTGGGGTACTCCCAGAAAAATTGGGTGGGGGTGTGCGGCTCGCTTCCTGAAACCCTTACCCTATTTCAGATCAAAATCTGCGATTTTCCCTACCCTATGTCAGACCTGACCAAAAATTTGATACCCTATTTCAGACCTGTTTCACGTACACAGTTGGCGTAAACATAATTAAAAGACAAAAAGAAGGGCTTTTGTTGATGGTCTTATTGGCTAAAGATGAAGAAGTAGCTTCTTCTAAAAAGCATACCGAATTCAAGACAAGAGTGCACAAACCATACCCTATTTCAGACCAAAACGGTCAAAATTGATACCCTATTTCAGACCAAAACGACTAAAAACCCATACCCTTTGGGACAGCACATACCTATATGGCCCATATAAGGCAGTACCCCACCTGGGTACAACAACTGCAAGGACAGGTTAAACAACGTGGAAAGGAGTTGTGGAATTAAAATAATTTATTCAAGCTGGCAAATACCAGCCTTCAACAGTTTTATTAAGAAGAAATCGCGATTTACATGGTGTGTGTATAGAAAGTTATTCAGAAAAAGGACCGGAAATTACATGGAATAAAGTACGTGATATGATGCTGCAAGTATTAAAATTTATAACGTTTGTCACTGACCCGAGGCTCAAGTGTCTGAGCTTCATAAATCAGGAACGCTTCAGGGGCCCTCCGAATATAATCACGTTTAATTGTAATACGCTTCATCCTTAAAACCTTCAAACAGCCTGAAGAATTCTAAAACTCAAGATCAGCTTTCAAAAATAACTAAAGCGAAATTTTTTTCCACGTGTTTTTTATCCGTATAAAATTACTAGAACAAATTGTGCATGGCCTTTAAAAAAACATAATTTACAGTTAGCAAATAAATGCACAGGGAGAAAAATTTCAACCAAGGATTACATTGAACAATAACGTATATTAAAAGCACGCTGTGGGAATCGCAAACAAAACAAAACGAATTCTTTTGTCTTTGAACAAATCTGTGTGACCCCAGTGAAACAATACACCTTGAAACTGAATCTCTGAACGAAGCAGAAACAAGAGATGGCATATGTCATCGACTCTCGGAATTATACAACCTGGCGCGCACGACTCGGATTAACAAAGTCTTGATGCCCATTGAACCATAAAACACTGGTCAGTAAACAAAACAAAAAAAAAACCGAGAGAAAGCTTCAACCGAAAAGATTTCACAAAGTTTGTAGTGGCAGTTGCAACAGAAATGAAAGAGAAAGATCAAGAACAGAAGCTAACAAACAGACTTGGCAGCTTATGTTCCACGTCTGGCTTGTTGTCTGTTGTGTGTTGTATCGCACTAATCAGAATACAAGAACAGCATCGACTCAGTAAAATCCTGCAATCAGCTAGAGACAAAAATACTCCGCAAAATACAGCAGAATTACGCAAGATGGCTACACTATGAAGACACAAACACTGAAGGTCACTCGCGCGATACAGGAGGTAAGTTTTGTTCTTGTTCTTGGCATTTTCAAGATATTTACAACTTGACGGTCAGATTCCTGTATGTCTTACGCTCTCGCTTGGCTTTTAACATTTAACATTTGGTTATTTAGAAGGTACTTCTTCAATTTCTTTGGTCGTCGTCTAATTTAACAAGAACTCGGAAGGTTTTGGCTCTCAAATTACACCTTGGCTCGATTTACAATATGCGCTTTTCTTAAATCCCTCTATATTATTCTATTTTATTTCAATTTCCAAGGTCATGGAGACATACTGTTTAGGAAAGACGAGCCTCCCCCGATGATTCACAGCCACAGAAATCATTCCCAACCGCTTCTGAAGTCAAACTGTTGATCAAACAAGAACTTCGTTTGCTAGAAAACCAAATTTGTGCTCAAGATGAAACGCTTTGCCGCGCGGGACCAAAAGGTAACGAAGGACGAAGGGGGGAGACCCGGGACGCGAGGGAGACCTTGTCCCCCTGAGAAAGAAGGGATACTAGGGAGACGCGGGCCAGAAGGACCTCCAGGGGAACAAGGACTAATGGGTCTTCAAGGACCAATAGGCATAAAAAGGGATCTCGGAGTGCCGGGTGAAGCTGGTCCCCAGGGACCTACAGGCCCACCGGGCATGAAAGGCGCCAAAGGTGAACCGGACCAGTCCATCTCGGCTCCCTCTCTGCTGCAGAGTCCTGTTAGAACCACAGTTAATGAAAGTCAAACAGCCATCTTGAAATGTACAGCTGATGACTATCCACCTCCAAAGATCACGTGGTCTAAGGTGACTTCACCGCTTCCGGCTGGACGTCACGTGACTGAACCCAGTGGCGTTCTGATAGTGAATGACGCTCGACCTGGAAAACTTGTTGGGAAGCGTCAACGCCTCAGCTAAACTTACTATTCAATGTAAGTTGTAACTTTGCGTTTTTTCTTTTTGGTCTTGTCCAAAGCCCTCTTTCTACCTCGGCATTTCTTCTTGATATTGGCTTTTCCGGGTTTGTTTTACGTTACTGCAATATGATTACTGCGGCAACTGGTAGAGGGACTAAAATACAAGTGATTAAAAAACCTGCTTTTTACGTAACTTGTGCCTGTGGCAGACCACGTTTAAAATTTGGCAGCATTTCGTCGCAAATCGACACGTTTTTTAAATTTTTTGAAGTGTTTGAAATGTTTTGCATTGTCGGTAGCCGTTAACAACCAAAGTTTGCGTCACATTTTCAACCCTTTTATTCTACGATTTTATAGGCTCTGACGTGATATCAGTTTGTCCGCGTGGCAGGCGCTTGAAAGAGAAAGGGAAGGGGAGAACGGCCTTCCCCTCCTCTTCCCCTCTCTAGCGCCTGCCACGCAGGCTAGACATCACGTTAAAGGGTGAAGTATTCTGACAGAAGTAAAATAACTTCACTGCTGGCGAACGAAGGGAAGGTCCTACTGACATTGCTGAACACTTGTTCTTGCGGTTTATTTATATGAACTGTGAATAGTTGAATAAAGTGTTTTTCGTAAGCGTGCTGGCAACGAGTTCAGCATTCCAACCCGTGTGTTCACAGAGTTCCGAACGCTTTGTCAATCGAAACTGTGTGTTTACTCAGCCAGCTAGCCAAAAAGTCGAACCAGTGTTTTCACTTGGCCAGCGTGCAAAACGCTTTGTCTAATAAGCAAGCCCCTTTTCATGCAATTTGACACACGATACTACTCACTGAATCAGCGTGTTAAGATAAATAGTGTTGTTGATATGGTTAGTTATTGCGTAACCTATCCAGGAAAGTTTTCATGTCACTGTTTTATTGAGCTTAACTTTTCTATTTTAAAAGATTCTCTAAGACGTGCCAACCGAAATTAGTTTTTTGAAATGCTGTTTACAGTTAGAATATTATGATGGACAAATTGATGATAGTCCTTCGTGAACTATTGTTCACGAATGGTTTAAGGCAAACAAACTCTCCTTAAACCTGAAGAAAACAAATTTTACGTTATTTAAGCCTAGACAGAAAAGGTATCATTTTCCAATGCAAATATGCATAAATCAACAAAGAATCGAACAGGTTAAGGAAACGGTCTTCCATGGTGTAGTCCTTGATGAACATCTAGCTTGGAAACCGCACATTTCTCAAGTAGCTCGTAAAATCTCGAAATCAATAGGAGTCATTAATAGAGCAAGATTTTTTCTACCTAAACCCTGTTTAAAAACTCTCTATTATTGTTTATTTTATTCTTATCTTCATTATTGTATTATTGTCTGGGGATCTACGTACAAAACCAATCTTCGCCGTCTTGTCTCTTTGCAAAAGCGAGTTATCAGAATTATTTCTAAATCAACTTTCGATTCTCATTCAGACCCTATTTTCAAAGAATTAGAACTACTAAAACTTTTCGATATAAGACAACTAGAATTGGGTAAACCTATGTTTCCTCTTAACCATTCTCTTTTGCCTTCAAAGTTCAACAATTATTTTTCTTTAAACAAACAAGTTCATAGCTATGGTACGCGAACGATTTTCACCTTCCTTTTTGTAGAACAAACCTTCGTAAATTTTCTGTCAGTTTCCAAAGACCAACTTATTATAATTATATTTATATTAGTTAATTTACACCTACCCTCATTGTATTTTACTTTCGATCCTGGCCTTACTGTTACTGTTAACTTTATTTTTACTATGAGGGATCCCAATGTCTATAAGTCTCATGGTTTCCTATTGGGCCTTCTCGCGACTTTCATTTGCTTTGTGAAACTGTTTTGTTTTATCGTTATTTGTATTTTGTGGTAAAAAAAAAACAACAACAACAACATTGTTGAAATGATCGGAATGTTTTGCATTCTACGTAGTGTTGGTGATAAGGTTCATTCTAATCGAGGCTCATATTGAATGCTTCTTCTTGTGGTTTATTTATTTGCTTTTGTTTTTCTTGTTGAACTGTGAATAGTTGAATAGAACGGTGATCGAAGCGACGCGTTCACCAATCCAATCCAAAATGGAAATGCAGGACTCGATAAGTTGATAAAACGAAGTGAACTCCACGCCACGCTGGCCAACTGTCACTGAGGTTACTTTTAAGCCCTGTTGGCCGTGGTTATCACTTGCATAGTAAGCTAATAGGTAACCGTCTACAATGTCTTATCTGGTTGGCTTTTTCAAAGAAAATATGACGGATGCTCTTTACCAAATTTGTTGGAGGACGTAGTATTCAATGTCCACACCATTTATTTCGATCGCATCTCGTTTTGGTAACCACTGAAACCGTCAGCATAACACGGTAACGCTCTTAAGCGTCTTGTTTATTTTTAATTTTCACGGCATTTGCGCTTTCGTACACTTGGTGTACACTGAATGAATCGTATCTGAATTTTATTTAGCCATATTCGGTTTACAGTAGGTTTTTTGTAATTGCTCATTTTTTTTCACAGTTACTCCTCAGATTTTGTTGTCATCCAAAGGGCTGTTGGGAGAGGAGGAACAAACCGTCACCATCACCTGCACTACCACTGGTCAGCCGCAGCCCAGTATCACGTGGTCCAAGTCAGTTGTCAGCTTGCCGAAAGGAAGAACTAGAAAGACCGGGGAACATACATTTGCAAGGCAGAGAATATTCTGGGATCAACAACAGCCTTGACACAACTCACTATATTTTCTCCTCTGCTGTTCAAAGTCCGTCCTCCCCAAGAGGTTACTCCTGTGAATGGTTCAACTGTCCACCTTCCGTGTGTGGCTGAAAGTGACCTGAGAACTATAATGACGTGGACAAAGGATGGCAAGTCTCAACTTCCTGTGGACTCAAACTTTTTATGGAATGGGAAACTCGTATTCAAAACATCAAGAAATCACATGAAGGCTCTTACAACTGCAGAGTGACTAATGCATTAACAACAATAGAAGCCAGAGTCACACTGTATTTTAAACGTAAATTGTGTTGAGAGATAAAAAAAAACACCTCAGTAGAGTAAGCGGAAATTACATCATTGATCCGGATGTCACAGGAGGTCTGGCACCATTTACAGTGTTCTGTGACATGACCGACAAGAATGGTGTTGGCGTGACAGTCATTAGGCACGACAGTGAAACCAGAACCTACGTGTATAATGGCCGCTATAGTTGGGGCGGTCAAGGTAGCTATTCACGTGACATCCATTACACAGGAGTGAGTCTGCTTCAGCTGGCGAGTCTCAACAGAGTCTCTTCACACTGTCAACAGTTCATTAAGTATGAGTGTTATGGATCGAGGCTACTAAGAAGTGGAATGGCTTGGTGGGTGTCCCGTGATTCTACTAAGATGACGTCCTGGGGCGGAGCATCTGTTAGTGGTAAGTGCGCATGCGGGATGACCAACTCATGTGCAAACCCCAGTTATGGTTGTAACTGTGATAGGAATGACGATGTATGGCGCGAAGACAGTGGTCTCCTCACAGACAAGACATGTATACCAGTCAAACAGCTCAGGTTTGGGGATACTGGTGGTAACAGCTACAACAAAGGCTACCATACACTGGGTAAATTAAAGTGCTATGGCATAGCATAACACTGTTTGTAACGTAACGCCCAAGTATAGAAAAATGTATATTACAGAAAGTTAAAACTTTTAACTTGACGATGATGACGACGATGATGGTGACAATTATGATGATAACAACGATCAACAGCCATTAACTATTTACAGCAAGGTAAACCCAGTCACTTCCAAACTATCAATATGGATTTTGAATCCCGCGCGTGATTCGACTTCACCTGAATAAAACGCTAAGACCCGTTTCAAACGTCGAACTTTTCATATGCCGAATCTAATGCAAATGAACGAAAACAATAGATTTTTCTCATTTGCATTAGATTCGGTACATGAGAAGTTCGACGTTTGAAACGGGCCTAAGTATCATCACTGGGATGACAGCCCTTAAACTGAAAATTTCTGTCAACCAGCAAATTATTTTCCATCACAAAAACTTGAGGGCTATTTATTTATTATTATAGAGGAGGAGGAGACACTTTTTGTACCTCATTGCCGGCCTTCAACGTTGTACTTAAGAAGTATTTTTGTAATAAAGTCTGGGAGGAGAATTAATTTATCGTGTACTTTGTTAGTATAGATGTAATACCTCATGAAAAGTAGAGTATAATTAAATTTCGTTAATAAGCGTTTTTCGTACGATCCGGAAAGGATGCCAAACAGTTTTTCTTCAGGACACGGGTAACTAGCACTCTTTGTGATCGTATTGGTTACAGCCTTGTGGATCGACGTATCCAGAATTTGTTAATTATTGTTTTTAAGACAATCAACAATTATCCACCTGAATATCTGAGAGACCTATTTAGGTTAAGAGACAACATCAAAAATCTGAGAGGGGTTAAAAAGCTGCAAGTACCGAAACCTAATACGACTCGTTATGGCAAGAACTCGCTAAAGTACTTGGCGGCTATTACTTGGAACAAGACCTCTGATACCCTAAGATCCCTAAGCTCATTGTCAGTCTTTAAAAAGGCGGTTCGACAGCTAAGGTTTTAGCTAATTTCTACATAATATCTATTTAATATCTATGTTCTATTGAGTAATTGGGCTTTTTATTGCGTATAGCTATGTCATGTAATTTTTAGGCTTTATATTGTAAATAAGTTTTTGGATTACCGTTTCTTTTTTTTTTTCTCGGCTTATTAGCAGGGACGCGGGACGAACGGGATATCCCGAGCGGTCAAGATGGCTCCATCTTGACCTCGCGGGTATCTTGACCGCTGAAAGAGGCAGTCATACAATAAAATAGAATCCAAAAAGCAACAAGAAAAATCGTGCAGAACATTCTCTGTTGAACGGGTTTAGAGCACTTCATACAGTTTCAAAGACAAAGCTCTTTCACTGAACTATTAAACCTTAGGGTGGAAAGGATTTTGCTAGAAAGGATCGGTCACTTTGTAAAACTTTTGCGTGGTATAAGAAATTGTGACAGCCCCAAACAAAAGTTTTCGATCTCTGTTTCAAGAACACCGTTACAAAATGAAAAACGCGGTATACCGATTTCACCTTAGTCGTACAGTACGGAATGGAAGCTATGCCTCTATCATTTAAACATCCCTCAGTCCACAGACGTCTGTCATTACCTCGGGAGATTGGATGCTCTCCAAGGCAAGAATTTTCATTTCTTATTTTTTACCATCTGCATAAACTCACTTTTCCTGCCTAGTGCCAGTCTCTCTTGGTTGCATCAAATGTCTGCCCCTCTCTGATTGGTTTACCATACTCCAGGTTAAACCGCTTAACTTTTCCCAGACTCCCCGGGTTTGCCAAGTCCAATACACACCAGAATTCCTCCAGTTTGTTCTGTAGTGGGGTCCTGTGAGTCCGTATCTATGCCCAAAGAGCTTTAGCAGCAATGGTGATCTGCGCTTTGCAATCTTTGAGGCGATGAACTTCATCCATGACTACTGCCAACCACTGGACTTTGTTGAAATCATCCTGCAATAAAGAAGTCTCTGAAGCGAAAAAAATACATAAAATATATTATTACGACCTAAATAGAACAGAAATATACTAGGTGAACGAAACGAAGTTCTAATAGTGGGAAGGAAATTATTTGCCAAAATCTTTGTGCGCAGCAAGGAATCGCTACAAACTCTTTGAGAACGAAAGTGAAGACGATATAATACATGTGGAGAGAATTTGACCACGCATCAGGAAATCTCATCTTTGTAACAGTAACATCGTAAGGAGAAGTAAGACGTTGGTCTCAACACGGACATACAAAGTTCAGTTTACTTTTCTAACTCACCAAGTGGTTTCTCATGGTCTCATAGGTGGTCAGTGCCACATCCAGTCGTCCTCTTAGAGCGCGCTGTTAAGTGTCCCCCATGGTGCTACCATGAAAAAGCCCCATCTTAAAATGTCCCCAGGTCTCTAACTCTTCCCTCCAATTGTACATCACCGAGCCTGGACTGACAATCAAAAATTAAAGCTGCCTCTTTCGTTGGTGCTCAACTCTTTTTTTGAAACCAAAAGGAGAATGCAGTATACGAGAAAAGCGCGTAAAACTGTGTTGAGAGTTGCCATCGAGAGTGATTACCAAACACAAATATATATGTGGTAATGTTGTTTACCTCTTACAGACCAATACCGCTTGAAAGTAAGTTGCCCGTCACGTCGCCTTTCCTGTGCGATGCGAGTCGCTTCGCCCGAGAGTCACTCAAGCGAACATTTTGGACATAAATTTCGGATGGCTTTCGCGCCGAGCGCGTTACAAATGCAGCTATTATTTAGTACACACAGCATTATTGAATGGCGCAGTCCTCTTGTAAAGAAAACGACGAATTGTCTAAATTCGTTAGCCAGTTCGACACAAACAAATCGCAAATTTGCATAAAGCCGCAATATGTAACTTAAAACCTTCCACTGAACATGACAAATAAATTCACTCGTTAATACACACTACAGAAGCCGAGAAGAAAAAACCTGAGCAGAACATACCATTTTCGTCTAAATGAGAAGATTATTCGAAAAGTTGTGTATTTGGCTTACATGATAAATTTACATAACTTCAAAACGATCATGACTAAAACACCACACGAGTACTACGAGTAACATACGAGTAACATACTGATGAACAGTTATTTACATGCAGATATTTTTAGAAGCAACATTTGTTTGCGGTTTGTCACCTTTGAATACGAGTCACATACGAGTACATACAGCTACATACGAGTAACATACCAGTGACATACGGGTACATACAGATACATACGAGTGACATACAAGTAACATACAAATACGTAGGAGTAACACACAGGTAACATACGAATACATACGAGTAACATACGGTCAAATGTGGGTAAAACGCATGAAAGATAAGAAATTGGATTTCTCTCCGAAATCTTTGATGTAGATTTCATGCGTATTACCCACATTTGACTGTATGATACCTATGCGTTACTCGTATGTTACTCGTATTTATCATTCGATACTTTTCCCTTCCTTTTCATTGGCCCAGAGCCTACCACGTGACCTACAAATAACTGCCTACAAATAATGGTCTGCTCGTGCGCACTACCGTCCAACTGTGATTTTGCTGCAAATAATATTCTGCCCATGTGTAGTTGTGTCCACGCGTCCAAGCTCTTCAAATTCAGTGAGAAATGGCAGATCGTTTCACGCTTCCCGAAAATAATTATGAAAAACAAGCTCGGTGATCGAATGACAAAACTATTATTGAACTCGGTTTTCGCAAAATATTGTGATTTGTCAGTGTCTCGCAGATCAAATATTTGCCTCAGCCTTCGGCTTCGGCAAACAACTGAACTGACAAACTGACAAATCACGATATTTTGTTCAACCTCGTCCAAAAATTGTTTAGTATTCGTATGTTACTGGTATGTTACTCGTATGTATCTGTATGCACCCGTATGTACTCGTATGTACTCGTATGTACTTGTATGTTACTCGTATGTATCTGTATGTACCCGCATGTCACTCGTATGTACTTGTATGTTACTGGTATGTTACTCGTATGTTAGTAGCTGTATGTACTCGTATGTACTTGTGTGTTACTCGTATGTTACTCTTAGTAGTCGTGTGGCGTTTTAGTAACGATCCTTCAAAACAACTAAAATTTGGTTTATCGACGGAGTTGATAATGTAAATTGACCACCGTACAGGGATTCGATTAGCTGACGTTTCGAGCGTTAGCCCTTCGTAGGAGCGAATCGAGGAATTGTGGGTTGTGTATGGTTTCTATACAGAAAATGGAGCTACGCTATTGGCGGTAACATGGTAACGTGAAAAACAGGAATAAATTAATTGAATGAAAAGCGCTCGTTGATACCATGGGGATTAAGAGTGCCGATTTGAAAGATCAAATTTTGCTCGAGATTTTCACGGCTTTCCGTGGTACCTTGATATAGGGAAAGGCCGGAGATCGACATGTGTTGTTTGGAATGGCTAGGGAGGTTAAAATGCCGAGCGACTGGTTTGGATGCATCTTTGTAATCTTTCTCAACATCACGGAAATGTTCTCGGAATCGGTCACCTAGTCGTCTTCCTGTTTCGCCGATGTATAACTTTTTGCATAATGTACAGGTTATGCAACAGATTACATTTGCGAAGGTACACGTGAGACGATCAGTGATCTTAACAGTTCGCTTAGGGCCCGATATTTCGTCATTGTTTTCAATGAAAAGACAAGTTTTGCATCGCGAGCGCGCGCATTTAAAAGTGCCAGGTTGTTCAGTTGTTTTGAATGCGCTCCTGACTAGAAAGTTACCTACATTTTTGTCGCGTTTGAATGAAATCAGTGGTGGTTGCGAAACGATTCTAGCAGTTTCTGGATTATTTTGCAGCATCTTAAAGTTATTAAGAATGATGGCTTTAACTGGGTTATTATGAGGGTGAAATGTGAGGGTGAATGGAATTCTGTCATTCTTTTCCTTTTGTGACGTACGTAGTGCTATGTGTTTTTTTTTTTTTCATATTTTAAAACAATGCAGGTTAAATGTGAATTGGCAAGACCGAAGTCCTGATGTGGACCTGCCTAACAACAGCTAAAAGAATACAATCACATTAACATATAAAAATAAAAATAAATTAAAAAAAAAAAAACAAGGTGTAAGTTTCTTTTTAATTGCAATAAAACTTGGAAAAATTTACATACAAAACATAAATAATAAATTCGTATCTAGAAGTATAAAAAGTCATTATTTTTCATTGAAACACAGCAGGAATTAAAGATTTAAGCTATTCAGAAGATGCCTATTCGCCATAAGCCCAATCTTAAACGATTTTAAGTTTGCACATTCCTTGACATGATGCGGAAGCAGATTACATGCCAAGGCAACCCTGTGTTTAAAAGAAAATCTGCCAATTTCAGATCTTGGTCTTGGCACTTCTATATTAAGAGAATTCCTTAAGCTGTAATTTTTATTTATCTTAGAAATCAAAATATTTAGATCCTCCGTATTAGACTATGATAGGACTGATAGGTCAGAACCAGCAGTCTCTTAACATAATACAGAGAAATGGGATTCCATTGCTTCAACTTCTTAATCTCATCAGCTGAAGTGGTCATAGGTAGCTTGCAAACAATCCTAATTGCTCTCATATGAATACGTTCAATATCCTCCATAAGTGACGGGGAAACAGAGCCCCAAACAACAATATTACATACAACACTAGGAGTAATTGAATCAAAATAAATAGATTCCAAGACTGGACTGAGGCAGGAATTTGATTCGTTTCAGAACAGCCAGTTTCTTATTAAATAAATTACAAACATTCCTAATATGATCCTGCCAACATAACTTATTGTTAATAGTTAAGCCAAGACACTTAGATGTAGACTTGAGCTCGATGGTCTTGGTGCCATATCTTAAAGCTGGCAGAGGGCCTATAGAGATTGATCTAGATATTATCATCGCTTCAGTCTTTGATTCATGAGCAATTAGTAAGTTGGTAGTACACCATATGTGTAACTGAGATAGAATACATTGAAGTGAAGAGATGATCATATCTGTATCCTTACCAATGGTATAAACTGTGGTGTCATCAGCAAACATATAGAGGTCACCATAAGATATAGATTCGGGCAAGTCGTTAACATATATTGAGAACAATCTAGGCCCCAGGATGGACCCTTGGGGCACTCCATACTTCACAGGTTGAAGGGCAGATTTCTTTCCAGAAATCTGGACAAACTGATTACGGTTAGACAAATAGTTGGCAAGCCAAGAAAACAGAGAACCCGATATTCCATTGGCTTCAGTTTCTCCAACAGGATTAGATGGTTAACAGAGTCAAAAGCCTTGCAGAAATCAACAAATAGTACTCCCACTACCAGACCTTGATCCAGAGCTGACCTCCAAGTTTCCATCATATGAAGCGAGAGACCCTCAGTAGAACGGTTTTTTCTGAAGCCCCACTGATTGCGGCTTAATAGATTGTGGGACTGCAAATGATCATTTATGGAATTGCACACCACAGCCTCAAGAATTTTCCCAGGAATGCTAAGCAAAGAAAATCGGTCTGTAATTGTTCATATCACATTGTTTGCCTTTCTTGAACACAGGAGTAACACGAGATAGTTTCCAATCACATGGGAAGGAGGCACTAATCAAGCTGTTTTTAAAAACTGGAAGCAAGCTGTGGGTAACTAGATCAGGCGATACCAAGAAAACGTCCCTAGGAGAGGCCAAATCTGGACCCGTAGCCTTCTTTGGATTTAATGCCTTCTGGGTATTACTCTTGACTAGCTCCCAATTAAAGTCAGTGCTATCTTTAGTAGGAGTAATCCTAGTAACAAAGGTAGATAGGGTTGACTTGTCTAGAGGATTTAACTTTGTTATTAGGCTTTCAGTGACATTGATGAAAAAATCATTGAAATGATCTGCTTTCATTAGGTCATCAGTTAATAGTTTATTATTGTAATCCATGACTGGACCAAACTTGGATACTTTGTTTTTCCTTAGTACCTGGTTAGTCAGCTTCCAGAATTCTTTAGGATTGGTTGATTTATTAAATTGATCTTTCCAGTAACCAGTTTCGGCCCTCTTTAACAGATTTTTTTTTGCCTCATTTCTTTCCTCTCTATATTGGCTCCATTTCACCGGATCTCCAGAGGTTTTAGCCTCCTTTAAGAGCTTAAATCTTTTGTTCATTTATTTTCTAATGGAAGAATTAATCCATGGGAGCGAATTAGGTCTGCTCTTTGCTTTCCTAGGTGGTAAATGATGATCCATAATATCCTTGTTTAAATAGTTCCAGACGAAGTGGCAATCATCAGTATCATCAAACAAACTTACCAGGTGCCGAGGAGCATGCTCGAGATCTGTAAATAAATAAGTTAATCTGTATTGGTAAATAAGTTAGGCAGTAAAAATATCAATGCTTGGACGGATGCGCCGATGCAAATAACAAAATGAACCAATCAGAATTCAAAAGCCAAAACAAAGAAATTCGCAGAGCGCGAGAAAACGAAAACAAGAAAGTCAAAGTAAAAACAAAATAAACACGAAAATTGATTTTTATTAACAATGATCAATTAGAAACCGCGCCAAAGGACGCCCTCACCTTCGTAATCTGTGTCGTCCTTCTTTCAAGATTTTGCTCGTCTCTGTAACCACAACTTTCCCAGGTTTTCGTTTCCGTTTTTGTTTTGATCTGGTGAACAAATCCTCATCAGAATCTCCTTCTTCGCTTGATGAAGAACTCTCAGGTAGATTTCTATCTTTCCTTGACGACTTCGCATCATCTTCGTAAAAGTCGTCTTCTATTTTCCATTTAAAACTAGCTGTAGGTGGAATCACATCGTAACTCACTTCAGTATTTTGCGCACCTTTTCCTTGATTTTTGTGAAGTATTTTTTGGGACCTCTTGTTTCAATCTCCTGCTCTTCGCAACTAAAAGAACTTGACTCTTCCCTCACGGTTGGCGGGATCACACTCGCGGGATCGCCCGTTCCTACACCTGACCTTCCCTCCCCTCCCTTAGCTCTTATGTCGCTTTTGGTAAAACTCTCTGATTCAATGACATCATCTTCACAGCTAATGAAATCTTCTAAAGACACCAGTTTCCTCGCAGCGAAATTCTCGGGAGATTCCATCAATTTTTGGCCATTGCTTTCGGAGCTGGCTTCCAAACCAGCTATTTCCTGCCCAAGGATATCTTCGACATCACTGAAAGAAGCTACGTTGTTGTCAACAGCCCTGGAACTCTCTTGATCATCAAATCTTATGCTTCTCATCTGAACACTCGTTGCGCTATTCAGGTTTTTCTCACTATCATGAGCTATATTTCCGGGATTAGACGGCGATACTTCATCATTGTCGATGAACTGCGATGCAATTTCTTCCAGGGCATACGGGTCTTCATCTTCTTCCGGCTTTACTCTGGGGTCGCCGGGTTCCTGAGAGTTTTCGATAGACCAACAATCAAGTTCTGTTTACAATGTAAATTCTTGGTCAAGCAGAAAGGTAACGAAAAATAGAACGACAGCTGAAGTTGATTATGCATGTGTATTTCCCAACACAATGCGAAAATACAGTTTCCTTAAAACTAACATGTCATATCAATCTCGTTTCCAGAGCCTCCTCTTCTTCCACTGTTCAACTACTCGGAGGACTAACCACCTGGTAACTATCTGGTTAGAGATTCAAAACTCGTATTCTAATAAGAGGCAACAAAAAAGTGTCCCCACTATTTTCTCCGCGTGAGAGGCTCACAGGAAACAAATACTATACAATACATGCACAATAGGCCATTTCCGAATTAGGCCCGTTTCAAAAGTCGTGCTACTGCCATGTCGAACTAAATTCGACTTAAGCACGAAGTTTGAAATCAAGTCGTGCTACTGCCGTGTAGCACGGCAAGGCTTGCCGTGCTACACGGCAGTAGCACGACTTGGTTTCAAACGTCGTGCTACTGCCGTGTCGAACTCAATTCATAAATTAAAGTTTTGGATTTCCTTCGGACAACGGCTGGTCAGTATTTTAATTATGGTACCCGACGATTCTGGTTAAGAGATTGGGCAACAGCTTTTTATTCGACGGAATTAAATTCGACGTCTGAAACCAAGACGTCGTGCGACAGCGAGCCAGCTAAGCACGGCAGTAGCACGACGTTTGAAACGGGCCTTACCTTTGGCCTCTTTTGCAAAGCGAGGCCTGGTCCACAACCATTCATATGAAAATGAGGTTAATTTGCATGTGAATGGAAACTAATTTTATATGAAAAGATGAGCATCAGGACTCGCTTTGAAAAAGATCTAGAGCCCAAAGGTAATTCGGAAATGGCCTACTGGTCACTTGGATGGACAAAGATGGGGAGATCTGGCACGAATTTGGTTAACTAAGGAACTTTGGCCGGAATGTTTTTACAATAAAAGACAGATCAATTGGGATATGAACATGGCTTTCAACTACAATCTTCGACAAATCGCTTGGGAAGGTTAAAATAATTCGTCTTTTTAATGTTTCCTTCCTCACCCCTTGACCCATTGTTGGATCAATGTTTAATCGAAACAAACACTTTTCGTGCTTTTGTTATCCGCTAAACATCCAACATTGAACTGGGGGAAGGGAGGGAGGGAGGGGGAAGGAGGAAACATCCAGCATTGAACTGAGTGGGGGGGGGGGGGGGATGATGGAAAGGAGGAAACATCCCCACCAATGAACAGTTAAGGAGGCTCGAAAGGGTTTTTCGTTGCTGTAGTGTTTGTGAAACGATGGAAGATTACAAAGAAGGATATTTAATGGTGTGGGCAAACTATATGTCTCCTTGCAACTCTATTGTTGAGCTATACTTTAGGGTACGTGTGACGTCATATCAGTTAACATGGCAACGCGCAAGGTCCACAAAAACGTCCTCTAAATTTCAGTTTTTGTAAATTATCTGAAGAACTAATTGGGTGACCCACCGTTTTTATTTCTTTGTTGGATAGTTCCCTAAATGCTTTAACTTTTCAGACAGTATGGAAAAAAGTTATCTCGTTGAATTAAATATATTTAAAAAAAAATGCGTTTTACGGCTTACAGACAATTCGACTGGAAAATTTTCCCTGAAAGTTTTATATTTGAAGTGCCATCGTGAATGGTACGTGCATGCAAAAAATCAAGATAGGTCACCGAGCAAAATTTCGAGCTAAAAACAAATGTTTTCCGAAGATTTTATTTCCGGTTTGCACGATTTTACGCAGCATTTAACTTCCGGTGTGCTGATTTTGATTCCGAATCAGCACGCGTCAGCTGAATGATTCAGCTGACGCGTGCATCCTAGTTATGGCGTGTGAAGATTGCGCGCGCGTGCAGCTAAAAACCCTTTCCAGCCTCCTTAAGGTAGTCAAGGACAACATACACTTTAGGCCTTACGACCGCCAAAACTGACGAAGATTGTAGCTAGGAATTAGAGAAGCTACGTTTCCACAAACACAGCATTTCCTGAACTTTGGCTTAGTCTCCCGGAACCAATCCCACAAGAAATAACGCACATTGCGCTAAAGACTAAACCTCTAAACGGAGAAGAAACGAGATGTTTTTTCAAGGGAAGAACACCTTCCTCCTTAGGATACAAGAAACTCTTTCCCTCTACCGCTCCCATGCTACCTTACCTCGTTTTCTGAGGTGTCCTCTCGCTTCTTCTCGGGTACAATTTCGTATTTTGCCACTCTGTACCCAGCTTCTAGTTTCTCTGTTCTATTGACGATGTCCTCGGACAGGTTCGCACCATCCGCGCGGTAAGAGAACAAATTTTCCAGTCCAAACAGCTCGCCTTTTCTATCCTTGTCTCCTTACACACCAGTAAAGTACCTTCTCTCGTTTGTCCCTTTAATAGCAATGTTGGCCAGTTGCTGTCACAATTCAAAACGAAGGACATTCTGGGAGAGTGGTTTGGTGTTTGTATACGGTTGTGTAGTGGCTACAGGTTTTATACTAGAAATTGTACTTGTGGGCACAGAGCCGCTCTGTGTGTAGGCGGTTCCCAACAACTCTGCCCCTCCCACCTCCTCTGGCATCCTCTATCCCTACCCCTCTTCATTCCTCTGTCCCCTCCTCCCTTCTTGACTTTGTTGGACAAAATGGTTTCAGGATAATAGAAGTTCTCTCAAGTGGCTTTAAATTTAGTAATTCATTGGGTTGGAAGGCATGGACGTTTTTTCTTTTCTAGACGTTACTCCAGTGATGGCTAGATTGATTACACTTCCATGTTTCCAGGTTTGTAGTGAAACAACTGTTACAAATCACCACAATTGTTTACCCATAGGAAGATAAGCTTCTCTGACAATTTTTATACCCCACTTTTGGTGCACGATTGCGAATTTTATGGGCTAATACATTCCTATTTGCACTAAAGCAAAAGCTCTTGCAAAACCTATGGTCAGCACGCAACACTTTCTCTCGGAATATTGACGATTGAAGGCATCTGTCTGCGTTTTATTGTGTACTCAGACAAGAAAAATTGTCTCACTACATTTCACAGCATTAGCAAAAAGGACAGTAGAACAAACAACAAAACAATACCGCAAGCAATGAAAGAATGGCAGCTGGTACACATCAGAGCCAGCTGATGAAATCACCAGCTCTCAAGAGGTCTACGTTACTTTACTCACTGAAAAATGAGGATTGACTCAACTGTGGTTCCACTAAATTACCTGTTTGTAGACTTGTCTCAGGTAAATCATTTCCTCAATTGTTCCTGAAGAAATCAAACGGTACACTCGCACATCCTGCCTTTGGCCAATGCGGTATGCTCTGCAAAGAAAAATGGCAAATGAACTGTAAACTGGGTGTTCGGACAAAGGTTGGAATAGAAAAGGAGGGAAGAAAAGAAGAAAGTGCAGAAATAATCGTTGCCTTACATTTTGGCCAAAAAGAGTCCAATTATGAGGAATAATCTCTGCCAAACTCCCAGAAAACAAATAAACTAATATAATGAAAAATAGTGATGATAAAGATGATGATAACGATGATGAAGATGATGTTGATACTGATAATGATGTTGATAACGATGATAATGATAAAAATGGTGACAATGATAATGATGCTAGTGATACTGACAGTGATAATGTTAGTGATTACCAGACCCTGTTCCCATGTTCCGTAATCCCGTTTTCATGAGGATAACCGCTGGAACATTGAAAACAAAATGGCGGCTGACAAAAAGCCGTCTTCTAGCTTGCAGCTATCAAAGTTTCCCTTCTTCAAGCTGCATTTTTATGTGCAAAATTGTAAAAGATGTTTACACAGTTCAGGAAGAAAGCTCCAGCCAAATCCATGTCAACCGAAAATTACATCGAGGAATAAAATATGCATTTTTGATGCAACGTTGAATTTTGGCGATGACAAAAAAGATGAGTTTGGTAAGTTTGTCAACAGTCAAATTCAGATCGAGGTAGACGCTTGTTTGAAAAGTAAAATTTTGGAACATCTGAGAGGGGCTCCGAAGAGCTCTTCAAGAGTACAGCTTGAGTACAGAAACACTGAGTAGCCTATCGTGCGGATCGTCCCGAAGAAGTATAAAGCCGCGGCTACACGAGCGATTTTTTGCTTGCGATGGTGATGCGATTTTTTCAAATTTTGTCGCGTCGCCACTGCGCGATGAAAATCACCCGTGTAGCCACCCTCGCACAGGTGATGCGACAGCTCAAAAAATCGCAGAAAAAGAATCGCGAGAAATTAAATGAGTTGAACTTTTCGCGAGAAAATCGCGGACTTTGTCACTCGTGTAGCCGCCTTGCAACTTTTTCCTGTGCACTATTGACAATTTGTGACGCCACCAGCGGTTATCGAGCCAATCAGATGCAAGAACGTCATCAGTGCTTGGATTTTCACAACATGGCGGACGTCGAGCAAGACAAAAAATTCTCCGACGAAGAAACTTTGAAATTGATTAAGTTTATGGAAGAGAACCCACAAATTATCAAGGGAAGTTTAACGACAAAACAGAAATTAAAGGAAGAACTTAAGCGAGATTTAGGTAAGCCGTATTAATAGAGCAAATTTGAATGCGTAAGTTAAAGTTTTATTTTATATTATTTATTTTTATAACTCCTAGAAAAGTGTATACTGTTTTAGGAGTATATCTATTAAAGTATTAAAGTTTTAACTTTCGCTAATCTATGAACTGTTGCCGTTTAATTGTCCCCTTTGAACCGGCTTCCCGTAGGCGGCCCGGACAAATCGAGCAGAAACTCACAAAACTTCAACAACTTGTGCCATGGCAATGGAACCACAGACGGTCTTTGAACTGTACTGACTTCGTTTTATTATCAGCCCAAACTTCTTTGACTTTGAATATGATTTTTTTCTCACCAAGAGCACGTAAACAGGATCTAATTTGTATTTTCTCAAAGAAAAAAAAACTACCGGCTGTTCCCTCTGCAGTCCGCATGTAAAATTAAAATTTTGCCAACCTTTCGCAGATAAAACTAATTTACCATTCTCACTTGTCGGTATTTTTTATCATAATTTCGAGGTTTAATTCTACTTGAATTTCTATTTTAACGTTTTCCGTTTCTTATAATCTGCAGGTGATGCGTTTTCATTGGAAGCAATCGACAGAAAAATTCATAATCTGCGAACTTCCATGAGACGACTTGTCAAGAAAGAAGCCGAACTGGAGCAGAACCTTACTGATTCTTCCCACACTAAGACGCCAAAAAAACAATGGAAATTTTACGATGCAATGCTGTTTCTAAAGAAGGATATCGAGCAAGATTTAGAAAAGGAGAAAAACGATCGTGAGATGGAGATGTCAGATGAAGAAAAGGTGATTGTGGTGGAGTTTTACAAAAATTCACCACACCTGTGGGACACAAGCCTACAGGAGTACAGAGACCGGGATCGAAAAAGGGTTTCCCTGGACAAGCTGGTCAAAGAATTTCGCGAAAAGTACAGCATGAAGCAGCTCACTGATACCTGGAACAAAATGACCACCAAATATCACAGTGAGTCTTTCAAACAAGAAAGTTCTATAAAATCAGGTGCTGGCAAAGAAGAAGTGTATATCACCGATTGGCCCTTTTTCTCCTCCATGGAATTTCTAAAAGACAAAACGGAACCAGAGTTGGGAGTGTCAACCACATTTGACCACATGGCACCTCTGGAGAAGAAAAGGATCACAAGAAGAAAACAGGAGGAGGAAAAGGAAAACACTCTTGAGCTCGCCAAAGTGAGAGTTCTTGAAGCTCTTGTTACCCGCTTAGGTGACAAAGGTTCGACAACCGGCAGTGAAGAAATGACCTGGAAAAATGGTTTTGAAGCTGGCTTTCAGGCTGGCTTACAACAGGGCTTTGCTCTTAGTCAATTACAGCCAACTCAACCAAAGCCTGTAAGCCACTTCATGTATCCATTTTCATGTACCACCCCACTTGCAGGTATGCCACATGTACAACAGCCAAACAGCCATTTGCAACCATCTACCTGCCCTGGTACTTCTACCATTAACCATACAGACATTCAGTGGAGCATTGACAGTTCTTTGTAAATTATATTTGTAAACTCCATTTTTAAGATGGTTCAAACTGTACAAATGTAAAAGATATAAAATATTGTGCATATTTTTCTTTGAAAATTGTTCATTTATTGGATATTACAATGCAAATACATTTTTAAGATGAACAGTTAAAATTGCACATAAGTGCAAAAATATACAAATACTTTTCTGTATGCTGAAAGCACATCCCTGAATGCTTAAATCTTGAAATGCATTCTTTATGTTAAGAAATATTGTTGAATTAATTTATATTATTAAACATTATTAAACAAATTTGAAATTTCCTGTGCACCATTTACATATTTTCAGACATATATTTATTTATCAATAAATTGCTTGAACATTCTGAATTCTGGATTCCACTGATGACAATGAATGGGCAATGGGAATACCAACAGTGTGATCTCAAGCAAGCAATTTAGAAATGGCACATGATTATTACCAAATCTGCCTTGGCCCTGCTCCCCTTTTGTTGTTTATAATGGTCTAAGGAGAGTCTTCTTTATTTAGGAGAGGAAGGCAAGTTGATTGATTAATAGCATTGATTTAACTAGATTTCTTAGTTCACCCCCTCATTTATAGCTTTATATTATAGCACACCACATTGTCTTTGGTAATAAACAAAAAACTTTGGCCCCCCTCACCCTTCACAATTCATGTTCTCTCTCTGTCTCAACACATTGTTTTCAATATTTAAACCATCCAAGGTATGTAGAATATATGCATGGAAAACAAAAGGAAAGAAAAGTTGATTATTTCCAACCACTGAGTATTGTTTCTCAAAAGAGGGTGTTCTTTAAAAACATAACTGATTGTTCACGAAAGGAATTAAATACCATCTGTGTTCATTTCATACAAGATGAGCACTCCTCCACTGCCAAGGTACAACACCCTCATTCATCACATATTCAGTGAATTCTTTCCTGATGTTCTTGGCTTCTTGAGTGGCATTATGGTGGCCAAAATCTTCCAGGTTTAGCCATCCATTTGTGTCACCACTGGGAGGAGCACCATCTTCCTGGGGTTCAAATGGAAGATAAATATGGCCAGCCTCTGTCTCAGTGCGTAACCAGTTATGGAGTGTGAGAGCAGCAAGACTTACACATGTTGCGCTTCTGGGCTGCAAAAGGAGGGGCTTTCTGAAGACTCTCCAACGGCTTGCTAGGACCCCAAACGCATTTTCCGAGATCCTCCGGCACCTCGATAGTCTATAGTTAAAAATACGCTTGTCTTCAGTCAGGCCAATTTGCGGATAAGGCTTCATCAAATATGAAGTCAGTCCAAATGCATCATCCCCTACAAAGACTTATGGGGTACGTTCATGCTTCTACCAGGTAATGGTTTTGGAGGGGGAATTTCGAGTGGATTGCCTTCATCCTCCAGTGCTTTACGAAAACTATTTCTGTTCCAGTTCCCACGATCTGACATTCTTCCACTCATTCCAACATCAACATTTATAAACTCGTACTCGGGGCCAACAACACCCATCAGGATGATGCTATCAGCACCTTTGTAGTCGTGATATTTCGAACCGGAATTGTTTGGCTGCTCCAGAATAATTCGCTTGCCATCTATCGCACCAAGGACATTAGGTAAATTCCACCTGTTTTCGAATTTGGTAGCAATTTCCTCCCACTCAGTTCTTGACTTAGGGGTTTTGAGAAAAACTGGGCCAAGCTCTTCATAAATTCCCTCGCATACGTCCAAAATAGCCTTTGACACAGTCTGTCTACCAAGTCTGAACTGAAAATGAAGGGACCTAAATGATTCACCAGTCGCTAAAAATCTTAATGCCAGACAACACATCTCGTCTGGTTTGATGCTGTGACGCATGTTGGTGTCCTGTCTAGCTAAACGACAGTGTAACATTTCCACTAATTGTCTAAACTGTTGCTTTCTCATTCTCATGAGCTCGAAGAAAGCTGGAGTATCTTCGACAGAAATTTCTTCAAAAAGTTGATGAAAAAAGCCTCGCTCTTCCCTCCTGGCTAACCAAGGACGTATCCACTTAGACCGCTTAAGTTTTTCTTTCTCTCTCTGTTTTTCTTCGTCCATTAAAAGGACATATATTGCGGTTAAAACAGCAACATCGTCGCTCGCCATTTTGTTTGTTTATCAACAGATAAACTCAAACCCAGTCTTCCTAAGTCGAGCGAATCACGAAAATTTGCCGCCAAGTGTAGCCACCCCCAGTGTTCTGGCGACGCGACAAAATTTGAAAAAATCGCATCACCATCGCAAGCAAAAAATCGCTCGTGTAGCCGCGGCTTAAACAATGAAGTTAATTGTACGTTCTTCGAATGCCAAACTAGGGTTGAGCTTTAACAAATGAAGATTAACTGATTGTATAATTAAGTCGTAAGCGTATTTGTACTGCAGTCATTTGAACATGTAAGATTGCTTCGTTCCGAGAATGTCGCATTTTTGTGGAAAAAAACAAAACAAAACAAAACAAGCAAGTAAACATGAAGCTTACTTGGGTTTTTAAGAAAATATAGTTGTGTTACGGCAAAAACGGGCAGCGCGTTTATCTTCAGTTGAACTTCTTTTTGCCCAAATCTATGTACACCGCCTAGGTCACGAGTTGGGGGGGGGGGGGGGGGGGTCAGTCTCAAAAGACTACAAATGAGTTGCTAATAAAGTCATGCTTTCAACACATTTGTCATTTAGAAGTACAGTACAAACCACAGTATGTAGCTAGCCATCTTCTGCTTCAACTAGTTGCACAGGCTTTTCAAATTAATTGCACTGCCTTGAGTGGATTGGAATAAAATTATTAAAATTATTGTTTGAAGGACAGGAGATAAAGAATAAGTTAAAATGCCATACACACTCTCCTATCCAGCTTCCCTCCCCATATCTTTTATACCGGCTTGACAATAACCAGCAATAATGGATGTCAAACGACTCACTACCTGTAGCAGTTCCTCCCTTGTGTACAAAAATAAAGAACGAAGCACAAATTAAAAATAAATCCAGACAGATTGCAAAGACTATTTGTATTTTTCAAACTTTATTGTGCTTGACTGCTTTACAGGAACATTTGTTGATGTTGTTTGGTGAGTGAATTACAATGCCACAGACTTGATAATGCAAAACATGACCTTAAGGAAGCATATGGTCTTCTCTGTATATCTGTAAAAAATATGAGAACATAATTATTAATACATACATATATTAATTATTAATTAATAGTTAATACATGGTTGCATTCCATGTGATCATCACTGAACACTGATGATATGTGCATAAAGATGAACTTAATACAAAAGTATTTCAGTAGAAAGACAGTCAAGTGTTTTGAATTTATCCATTGACCTCCCAGTGATTTATGGTGTAATTTATTTTAGAACCATTAATTTATAAATAGAAAAGCAACACTATCAATCTTTATGGTCTGGCTTATATCTAAATTAAGCATCAACATCTTTCCCTCCAGTGTATGCTCAACAGTGTCATACTCTTTAACTTGGCCAAGTTAGGCTAAAGCAAATCTTCAAGCTTGTTATATTTGTAGTATTATTTCGAGAGAACAGTTTGTTTGATTTTACAGTTTTGCATTGTACCTGCACAAACTCACCTAAGGGCTTAGATATGCAGGTACCAATACACTTAATTTAAATGTTTGGGTACAACAGTTGTATATTTAGGGCTAGTATATCGGCTCACTTCTGAGTATTCCTCTAGATCAGAAAACTGTACAGGTCTGTACAGCATAAAGAGTATTACGTTACCATAAATAAATAATCTTTAACACAAGCTTTATTCCATCTTCACTGGCTTCCTGTGGTTTATCGCGTTCATTTTAAGCTGTTACTTTTAGTTTACAAATCTCTTAACAATCAAGGCCCACAATACATTCAAGAATATTTACAGCCATACTCCGTTACTGGTCACCATCTACGTTGCTGCGACCAGGGCCTCTTTAAGATCCCCAGAAATAATTTTAAGACCTTTGGTGATCGCGCCTTTGCTTGCTCCGAACCATTTCTGTGGAACAAACTGCCGCGTGAAATTCGAAACAGCCAGAGTGTAGTCATTTTTAAGTCCAAGCTTAAGACACATCTGTTCAAACTGGCTTACAATTTGTTTTAACATTTTAAATAGTTTTGATATTTTTTATATAATATTTTGTAAAGCGCTTTAGAATATTTTTATAATTTTAGCGCTTTAGAAATGTAAATTATTATATTATTATTATAAGCTCACATCAAGCTTACATCAGATTTATCCGAAAAGGCCAATTTTCGCCGTTCGCTAATCCAAAATATAAAATTTCCTCAATTTTAAAAACTCCGTCGAAAATCAGCTGGTGGAAAGACCTCTTTTACTGTCCCAAAGTTTGATGATAATATTCCGAGAAAACTTGCATAACTTTATAACCATAAAACTTCGCTTACCAAGAAAGTGGAGTTGCGAGTATTTTTGCGGGTACAAAAGAGTAAACGAATGCAGAGTAATATGTGCATCACACCGTACATACCGGGTCTTCGATCAGTACTCGTGAGCAACACGCTAGACGCCATGTTTTTCGACTGAAAACTTCGGCCTTTTGAACGACTAAAGTAAAGCGCGAACCATTTTTTGGCGTAAATAAACCACGTAGAGTCAAAATAAAGTAAATATGACATACACTCATGGTGTAAAAATTTTGGGGGACGATGAAAGAAGAAAGTTACAGTGAAGTTTTTTGCTGAGTTAGCACTTAAAGAGGAAAAAAGCATTGGCCCCAAAACAAGGCAAAAACAATACAAAAAATACGCGGAAATGAAAGAATAATCAAGTAAAATTGTAATAGTGATATTCGTATGTAGCTAATCACTGTGTCGCAGACTTGATCAGCAATCGACCAAAGATTCTCCGAGACCCATGACTTGCAAATATGCATAAGTTCGCTCTTCGCAAACACTGCTGAATCTCCCCGGCGCAAAATAATAATCACGGGAGCGGAACTATTTTTTAAGTCTGGAATTCCACTGAAAAGAGAACGGAAAGCCAACGTTGACAATGGTAATTTGATTCTGGGGGACGGTCAAACGTTTGAGCAAATTGCCATCGAAGTTAAAGCAAAATCAGGTCTAAGCAAAAACATTTCGTCTAAACAGAGGCGTATATCTCATGATCGTTTTAAGATACAAGATTGCCATTCTAGGTAGGAAAAGTCTAATGTCTACACACTCACCTCTGTTGTTTGTCTTCTAGTATGAGCCTTCGTGATGTGGAGTGATCCCTTGGTAAAATCCCTTGACTTGGCGCCTTTTTCCTTCCACAGCGGAACTTTGATCAATAAAATCTCGAGACCGAATTGAACCACAAATACCTTAACGGGTCACGGTGTTAGTGCTATATGTATACATGACGTTCTCGTTCATTTCTTTCTATGGAATCCACTTGTAGGCGTAGATCCTCGAGTCAAAACTCTCACAGCGAGCTCAAGACAACAAAATGGCGGACGAAGTTAATTATTCCATCTCATCTGACGCATGCGCAGACAAAATGCCCCTTTGTTGTGCAACGAAACTTGTGCTATAAGTTTCACGAATTTCGTGTGCCGCTTTAAGACCTTTTCAACTTGCATGTTCTTGACAGCGTTAAGATGCAAGACTTCAACCGTTAACAAATTTTCTGATAAAAGCATCTAACAAACTTAAGGCAACATTTTAGCCTTTCCTATAATAAAGACCGAAATTCAAATTCAGCATAATAGCCTTCCCAAAAATAATAAGCAAAGGACAGCCGAAGATAATGCTGCTTGTTTACATAGGATCTACAAGAAATCTAATCAACCATAAAATAAACTAGAATATTACAAAAGCAAGGCAAGGCTACTTGCTTTTGGGACACGTGGTAGGGCAACACGTGTATCGAGAGGAGGGGGAGGATGGGGTGGGCAAGAGAGTCCAAGGTACGGAGCTTGATATCGTGAACGGGACATTGTGCCTGTTATCTACGTTGGCATTCAAGCTGGCGCCATTTAAATTTGCTACACCGTGCTAATGATTATAAATAAGAAATAATAAAATACTTATATAGCGTTATTTACATAAGAATGATCGGTAGCGCTAAAATTTTCAGAGGTTACAGTGTTACAGTATCGGGCTTATGGCACGAAGATGACGCAAAACAGCTGCTCAGCCGATCAAATTATAATATTTAAAAGATGAGTGCCGTTTCTCTGGCTTGGAAGGAGAGGGGTTCATTTACAGTTAACACAACACCAACTACCTCAGCCGAATCTTAATAACAAGTGACAACTTGGGATCAATATTTTCACCAACCTGTCCTGGGCTTGTAAATCACTGGAAGGATTCCAGTCCGGGTCAAATATGATCACAACATTGGCTCCAGTAAAGTTCAGTCCCACACCTCCCGCCTTAGTGGAAATCAAACACAGAGAGATACTGGGATCGAGATTGAAGTCTCGCACCAGGCGTGTTCTGTCAGCTGGTTTGGTTCCTCCATCCAGACGGCTAATTACACAAGACCTTTACTGATCACAAACTCTTCCAGAATATTGAGAAGCTGAAGGAAAGAAGGAAAAACAAAAGGGAAAACATTAGGACGGTAAATACACCACATTTTTGAGTAGGTTTCATCTAAGGGTCGTGAACCAAAACCAAAGTAATCACACTGGCCAATCATAACAAACGCAAACAACCAAACGAGCCAATCAGAATCCGAACCAAATATATGTATATTTAACTCGTGCTAAGCGCGGGAAAATGCGGACGGAAAGGTCACGATTAAAGTTTTCCTTCTCATTGGCTGAGAAAGTGGCGTGAGTTTTGGCAACCAATTACAAAGCGCAGCAAAGCAAAACCAAAACAAACGCGAATTACTCAGCACAATTAACTGAGAGCCGCTTTATGCTGAGCAACGCTCTAGTTTGTCGGTTGGTGCTTGTATTGATATGTATAATTCCCTATCTAACCTTCACATTAAGGAGGACGAACCACAACTCCCATAATGCATCGCTTCGAACTATATTATCAAATTGTCGAGGACACGTGATCACTTCATTTGAAATGGACGCGATGGAGGAGCAAGCGTGCCAAGCGCCAATGTTTCGGAAATCAAACATTTTATATCTGTATTGCTTGGACACCGAGTATATTTCCGAGCTCACAGTGCCTAGTTTACCTTTCCTTAAGCTGAGATGTTTGTTTGGACACATGAGTTTTCCTGCATCTCTTTCGTAGCGCCGAATGGTCGTCTTCCCGCACACAGAGCGTTTGCTTGACAAAGTAATGTAGTTTGCTTAGTGATGTGATGTAGTTTCGCCTTGCGTTATCAAGGTTACATCAAGTGTGGAATTTCAGGTAAGAACCAGGGGCAGTCATAACAATTGTTGTCTGTTTAATACAGTCGTTAAAATATAGCGTTGCATGACCGATTGTTGTGATTGCAGATCCAGGTCGAAGACGATGAAGAAATTATGCTCGTTTGGGATTTCGATGTAGCTGTCTTTTTATCGCTGACTGCCTCTCAGTGTTGAGTTCAAGCCAAGATTCTCTCTCACTCTGATATTTCCATAATAATCAATTCTGTTATATACAGTGTTTTGTTTGTGATATCCAGCTGACTTTTTCCCTAGCTTTGTGTTTCGTAAAGAATAATTATTCAGAGACCACAGAGGGGGAGGATTTGGTAGAGCTAAAGCCCTATCACTTTTTTTACTTGTATTGATTTTATAGGGCTCCAGATGACATGGACAATAATTATATGAATTTTACCACTTGAACTTGGCCACATGTTTCAGCCATACCACTTTAAAATAGTCTCTGTGGTCCATTTTGTTCTTAACATCATGATCACATATTTGCAACAAAAATTAACTACTTTTCAATTGCATATCTTGTATTTGGTATAAATTACATTTTGGAACACAGGCTTACGAAAGAAAAGAAAAAAATAATCAGTTTTTTGTTTTTAATTTGAACAAAAGACAACAGAAGTTGTCAAACATTTATTTTGGTCCATGTTTTCAAGAAGACTAAGCTAGATACAATGACAAAAAGCAAGGCCAAAGCAAGTTGTAAACAAAAAAGAATCAAACTCCTTGACTTTGTATTAAAAACTAAAACAATGTACCCACTCTGCCTGAATGTGGTACTCATCCTACCAGGGAAAGGCCACACATGTGCTGTGTGTGCATCTTGATAATTGGCCTGTTTGGTAATTACACTCTACACTGTACAGTAATTTGGAAAAAATCAAAAAAGCAGAATGCCATGTTTTTGAGCACTCTTTTAATTGCAAATTATAATGGCTGAAATATCTTTCCAACATGTAGAAAACATACATGTAGTATAGTGCTTGTTTGCAGATACATGTAACATCATGGCGACCATGTTGGTTGACAAGAATAATAGGATCTCTGCAGGGACCTAAACTTTATTGTTTTGTAAATTATGCCAAAAAAAGGTATTGTCAACCAACATGGCTGCCTTGTCACATGGGTGAAAACCAAGAATATCTAAACAAAAACCATCCACATCAAAATGCTGTAGCAGTTGGCTTTCAAACAAAATACTTTTTTCTATTAACTTGAAGACATCCTTGATTTGCTTTGACAAAGGGCCACGCTTGAAATATTAGCTTTTAAATCACTACACAGAGACCAATATACTTCATCAAGCCATCTGACAAACTCGAAACTGTTATAATAATGTACTTGCACTTGGTGCAAATAGTGGTGGCAAGTGTTTTAAAAGTCTTTTTGGTAAATGAGAATTTCAAAACATTGACTACATTGAATTACCCCTAGATAAAAAAATAAATAATAATAATAATAATAATAATAATAATAATAATAATAATAATAATAATAATAATGGTAATAGGACTGAGTGGCGAACACTTCAGGGAAGTACCAGTAATCAGGTGAGTGATTTTAAATTTGGCTGAGCGTGTTGCAGGAAGCTGATTTGAAATTATGAGCACCCCTGAATTGTATGGCACGAAGTCCAATTACCAATTAATTGCGTGAATAACAAAATGCAAGAAATTCAGGAATTAAAGATGAGCATATATGTTGTAGTTAAATTTATCCTTGGTTCAATCTTAAGTTCCTTATTTGTTCTTGTGTATGTTATGTAGGAAAATATGGAGAAAAATATAAATTGAACCACAACATAAATGCTTCTTGTTTTCAATATGGACCTGTCAACCTCCTCACTAAAGATATTCTCCTTGATTTTGATTGGCTAGCATCAGACTGTCTGATTTGGGCTGTCTGATTGCAAGTGTTTGTAATCGGACAGCTTGGACCTGAAACAGTCAATTTTCCCAACAAACCATAATAACAATAAACTTTATTTACTACTGAGAACCATGAGTACAAAATGTTCTATTATGCTCAGAGCATCAATATTTTCATGTTCATCAAAGAACCTCGATAACAATTATTGTTCCATATTTACACTGGATTCTAACAAGGCCAAGCTCTCCAAAATTAAATAAGTTAGTTGCTTCTCAGTTAAACAATGCAGTTTTCCAGTCAGTGATGGAGAGACATTGAGGTAAGCTGCATCACCGCTTGTTCCAGGTTGGGTGACAGTAGAGCCATCAATATGACTTGACAGATATAGCAAGTGCATCTTCAGCCTTGTCAATTGATTTATACTTCTGTTTTAAGTTAATCATCACATGGCTCCGAACACTGGGTTCTGATAAGTTAATCATCACATGGCTCCGAACACTGGGTTCTGAAAAAAAAAAGTTAAGTGACTGCACTTTACAGTGACGATCTAATTACAGCATTTGGAAAATATATGACTGTCCCTGTCATCATGAAAATAGAAAACTCTTGAAAGTCAGCTTGCTGATATGCTCGTAACTAACACTGCAGAACATTCTGCGAACTGAATTTATAAAATAACAAACAGCAAAATATCTTGATCTGTTTGTGTAAAATATTCTCAGCTCCAATTCAAAGCCTGTGCTTCATAGATTTCCTTTTCAGTGAGTTCTAAAATAAACAATATGTGAAGATTATTCATCTCATGCAAAAATCTTACTGGTTCTCTTGTATGAAGTCCCCACAGTTTGCTAGATGAAATCAGCAGCCTTTATCCCAGTATTCATGCTGATCTTCAAATGTTGGTCATTCAGGTCATTCACCAGTCTTTAGCTTAAATTGTGTTCCAATTTTTATTTTCGTTTCGAAGTAGCACGTTTAGATAAAAAATCAAGAAAAAAATCTAAGACTCAAGTACCTTTTGCAAAGGGCTTCCTTTTCCTTGAAAAGCCAACGTTCTCCGGGTTCGCGTTGGTATTTCTTCGCTTTCTGGTTCAAGCACAGGAAGAATTTACAAGGCTTTTCTCTTTTGGTTTGTTCGGGGTTCTGCCCTGGCAACATATGGACGTTTCTCTCGTTCATCCATGGCAGTAATAATCTAGAAAAATAACAGAAGAAAGGCAACTAAGATATAACCAAACAGCTGATAGGAATGTCTCGAAAACGACAAATGAAATGAAAAAAACACATGGAAAATTAAAGCTTGTTGGCATGTTTTATCACACCTCGCGAGCACGTGTATGACGAAAAATACCAAACTTTGTGGCCACAAAAGACATTGAAATCGCGAGGTTCTTCGAGGTTCCAAAATCGAACCACCTTCCGATTTATCTTATTTTGCTATTCTGACTATCTACGGGCCAAAAGATTTCGAAAACAACGTTCACTTACCCTGATTGTTTGAGGTCATTCAGCCATCACGCCATTTGCAATTAAAATGAGGTCCGAAATATTGAACTGAAAGAAGGACAAAACCATTATTATCAGAGCTAGAAACACAACTCATGATAGCAAAATGCAATAAAAATACACATAAAAATAAAAAACTGACCTTAAAGTGCTTCGATCTCTGTAAATTCGGCGATCGAAAAAGCTCACTATGAGCACTTCTTGAGCGAATGCATCGATGAGACGTATGGAATTTTAAGCGCAAAGCATCATGGGGGTCCTGATTCGTCCTCCTTACTTCACATATTCCGTTTAACGGAAGTTGGGAGAATAGAGTCCTAAAGTGTGACATCGCAAATATTTGAATTTTTGAAATGACGGGATTTGTTGAGATTTTCAGAAAGAGGAGGATGAAAAAATTGGAGACACCATACTAGCTATATTTACAAATTGTCATTGAAATTACCATAAAAAGTTATAAAATGCTGAAACTCTAAGCTAGCCGAGAGTGACAGTATAAATATGTACTTAGAATAAGATAAAATATTGATCTAATAACAGTGCTTGCTATCAAACTGTAAAAAATGCCAACTTTAGGCAAGTTTTATCTTGTTCTTTCTGATTGTCGGCTTGTATAAAATCTTAATTTAGTCGCTCTGATGTACAAACCTGCGTTGACCGTGAAAACACAAGTATTTCGCTGTGTTCCTCTAGACACTTTCTAAGCAGTTTTTCCAAAACTTTCATTTTGCCACAATACTTCGGATTAGACAGCAGTTCAAACGATGACAACTCCGTGCAACCTGAGAACTCAGGATATTTGGCAAACACGCGCAAACATAGATCTTGAGCCTAAAAAATAAAAGAATCCAATAAATCAACCATTTACGTAGAACTCGGTCAGAGTTTGAGACAAGTTTTAAATAAAACGCTAAAACTACGCAATTGATAACACAAAGAGACCACGCCCTGGGGTCCATGTCTCTCACCACTTTGACAATTTTAAGCAATCAACTCCGTTTAAGCATACAAATTGGAAACTAAGTAAAGAGACATTCGGAATCGTGCGTCCAGTCCTGATGGCACGTTTGATCTTCTTCTCTTGAGTATCCGAGTCAAACACAAATCCATTCTTAAGCTACGATGAAAGAAAAGTCTACGTTAACATTAAAGTACAAGAATCTTTTGAAAAATCTTTCTTCGTTAACAATTAAACTGGAATGAATTCGAAAGTTCTCTTTAACACTCGGTTAGCTTGATCTATTTTGGAACAACAGGGTCCAGACTTGTAGATTCTTTTTTCCAATGAAAGTTATAAAGATCTGAGAACTGGTTTCTTGGGTTTGAAGTAAGATATCAAACACGAAGAAGTGTGTTTCACAGACATCCAAACACTGACAAATGGATTGTTTTAACCGACTTCGAGGTGTTTGTATATCTGTCAAAACAAGCTCTCAAGTGTTTGATGTTGCTTGTCAAACCATTAATAATTCTTGAAAAAATTCAGTGTAAAGGTTCATCAACTGTTTCGATATATTAGGATCAGATAGCGAAACCTCCTTCACGGCAGTGATTTTCTTTGTTTTCTCTTCATAAAGTATTAATGAATTTATGATAATTAGGATCAGATATCCAATCCTCCTTCACAGTAGTGATTTTCTTTGTTTTCTCTTATAAATTATTAATGAGTTTGACAACGCAGAATCCTTTACCTTTTCCCGCTGATCCAGTGTTTGTCTGACCGTCGGCGCCAGTAATGCAGCGTGGTTGGCCACTTTTAGAAGCAGCTGAAAAAATCTCATGGTGACATTCTCAATGTCTTCCCCATTAGAGCTGAGCTGTGTACAAAAAAATTTCAATTTAAGTGCCTAATGCTCAATTAAATCTTTGTATGGAACTGAGAAAAATGCCGTAAAAATTTTTTGAATTCGGTAATTTTTTATAATGAATTTTTAAAGTGGGTGCCTTTTAATGCACAAACGAGCAAATGGGAGAATGGGACTAGTGACGTCATTCCAGGCCATTGCTCGTGTCGCTTTTGTTTATACTGTATGGGATCAATCGTTCTCAGGATTTAGTATTTTGGTGAAAGAACAAATGGGATTATCAAATCTATTCACAATGTCGTCCAGCGATGCTGGCTTTGACTCCAGCTCGGATTCCGAGGCCGCAGAAACAACTGAGTTTTGTCTCCTAAAACATATGTTTGAGGCCGGTGAAACAATACACCTTGAAACTGTCCGAGGGTCAATATCTTTCAGATCTTTTGTAAACACGCTATGGGAATAACAAACAAAGGAAGAATAATTGTTTTGTAAGTGATGAAAAACCCGTTTGACCCTGGTGAAATTATATAACTTGAAACTAAATCTCTGAACGCAGCAGAAACAAAACCTGACAGGTATTATCGATTCTCGTCATTTTACAATTTCATTAGAAATCGTGAGGAGTAGTATAGTACTTGGGGGTACCAGATCATTTTTACATTTAACGGTTTCAACATTTTGATCTCGTATTTTTGATCTCGTATTTTGGAATCTATAGTTTATTAAAAATGCGTGACTTTCTCGGAAATATCACCAAGCGTGACATTCTCGGAAAAACAGGCAATGAGTCATCACCTATAGCTATTATTCCAAGTCATGTGTTAGTAACATAAAAATAAAATATCAAATAATATTATAGAATGAGTTGTGATTCAGAAATTCATAATGAATTAATGACAATGGAAAAATATACTTGTCCTTTTTGTGATGAGCAATTGGCAGAAGTTGTCAGCAGTGTGGTACTATCATGCTGTAGTAACCAGGAAATGTTTAACGATAATGGTGTGAGTCTCTGTATAAATTGTGGTTCAGTTCATGGTTATGATTATGTTAAAGAGTATGTTGACTTTTATGAGAATATGTATAAGATAAGACGGAAATCGGTATATCACCGGAAGTACCATATCGAAAACATGATAAATAGCATATGCTGTGTTAATGGTTTTCAAATTTCTGTAAAAGATAGTGGTAAAATATTAAAAATATTCGAAGAGATAGACAAAGTACTTCCATTAGTGAATACAGGTCGTAAACGGATGATTAGTATGAAATTTGTGCTTAAGCAAATATTTTTAATGATGGATCTACCTTCTGAATGTATAATTATAAAGAATTCAAAAAAGACTCTAAAATTTTATGATCAATATTGGGTTGAAATTTTATTGTTAAGATTTGATGTGATTATAAAAATTATTAGACAGTAAATTTTTCATCATATTTTTGTATGAATTAATCAATTATTGGGCTATTATCAGTCACATAGTCATCAATATTCTTCATTGTATTATGTATGCTAGACTCATTAAAATTACCACTTCTCATTGCATCTTTTAGGGTATTGAGTAGATGTTGATAGCTTTGATAAGCATATGTACAATTTTGAATTTTAAGATCGAGGTTTTGGTGTTTCATCCAACCTTGTATCAAAAGTGCTGCAGTACTGATGGCAACCAAAGCAATACCTCCAGTTGCAATACTTGTGGCTAAACCCCCAGTCGCAAATATGACTGACAATGAGTTGCCAAGTAATTTCCATTTTTTGAATCGTTTTACCGCTTTTTTGTGAGCCCAACACTTTCTGTGATATGTGTGGTAATAGGCTTTTAATTCCTTAATCTGGTCTTCTGTTAATTCATCTGAAATATGGTTCCAGTTGAATATGCTTTTTCGATTATCTGTCATATATATCATTTATATTATAATTCTTTTGCGAATACAATAAATTAATCCAGAGATTTGACCACATAATGGAGATCTTTTCATTAGTTTTGATGTTGCATTCTCTGATACAGCATAACAATATCCCCGATCTAATGAATAACGGTCATAGAATCGACCACAAGCATCATGCAAAATGCTGTGTGAGTGTAATATATCAATCCAACCAAGTGTTCTTTCAAAAAATAGTGTAATACAACCACTTCCTGGGCCAATAAGTCCAATACCATCATGAGTATTTAAAATATTTTCTATTGGAAGTGTTGCTTTGAAATGCTTCAAAAATAAATATTGGTACACCAAGCATGATTTCAATATTGTGTCATCAATATGAATATGATGTTGTTTGGTTTCATCGAAATAACATTCGACATATTTAATTATGTTTACTATCATATACTATATCTTTGGATTAAAATTTGATGATGATCTAAAATGGTTTTTTCATCTAATATAAAATCTAAGTAAACACAGAAAAAAGCAATGGAACCATCTAAAGGTGCGATGGAACTTGGATTTAAATCACCAAAAGTCATTTGCTGACTGCCGGTTCTATTGGCAGCTGTGAAACTTCCAATATGTTTTTTGTTCCAATAGATCTTACTTTTGTTTGTATTTGGAGAAGATAAATTATCCCAATGAACAGATAAACAGTGCCAAACATTGATTTCACCCAGATCATTTACTGAATAATCTGCTATTTTTGTAAAGTTTTGTATAGATGCTGCTGGACCAAAATAAACACAATTTGATTCATCAACACCACTTATAGTTAGATTTGAACCGTTGTAATAGCTGACAAACTTATCATAACCTCCATTATCATGGCCAAAAAGCCCATTTTTCCATGGACTTCCACCAGTATTTGAATTTAATTTGTAGACAATGAAGATATTGACAGCATTATTATTCAAATTGATTTGACTTATCATTCTTTGTGATCCGTTAAACTTCAAAAAATAACGACCATTATTTTTCTCAGCCTTGGTACAAACAGTGGGTCTTATGTTTAAAGTTGATTGAGTTGCATTATTTTCTTCATTTGAAAGATCGTATAGCGTTTCAACTTTTCTATTTGCATTCATTTTTACATATCTATTATCCGCTCTATCAATTTGATAAACACATTTTGAGTATAATCTGATGAATTCTGAAACCCATAAATCCAAAAAACTATCTCTGACAATATCAGAAACTTGTGATTTAACGACAACATGATTGTCATCATTGCCAGCTTTTACATTTGTCAAAAGTTTGTTTTCAAGATCATAGTGACCATCTTGTGTCAATCTAAATCCATCACCTTTATCACCCTTCAGACCTTTATCACCTTTAGGACCTCTTGGACCCACACTACCTTTTAGACTAAGTAAACCTAAATCATTTTTATTTGATGAAAAATTGAATATTCCCATATACTAATATTTTAGATTAATTCATGACCACTTCTAATGTAAATGTTGTATCGAAAGCACCTGTATTAGGATGTGAATAGTCAATTATAAAATAGCCTCTCGATAATCATTTATTGACTGTAACTGTTCTTATGTTTCTACTCATAGAAGGAATTCTATATTCGAAAATAGTTGCTGGAAATGGCAATAACACAGCACCTTCTGCTTTTCTCTTGAAATAAAACATCCCCGGCTTCGTTCCTTGTATAATATACATTTTCTTAATATGGAAGTTGTTATGAATAACTAAATATTCAGAGCCATTTATCAAAACAGGCTTCAAAGTATTCTTATTATGTCCTTGACTGGCTTTAACAAAGCAATTTAAATATTGTATTTGACCAATTATATTATTCCCATTCAAATTTAGATCACCTCCTAATTTCGGACTGTAAAGAGCAAATCCACCCAAATCGAAAGCCGTTTCCATGATTACACCTGTAACGCTTGAACGAAATAGTTTTAAACCACCATTATGAATTCTATAGCCATTCATATTTAAATCACCACCAAGTTTAGCCTCTTTTATTGAATATGTGTTCATATTAATATCATTTAGCATTGTTAATTCCCCATTTTCTCCATCAAATAAGTTTGATGAATTATCAATCAAAGCATGCCCATTCAAATCTAAATCAGTTTGTAATTGTAGTTTTTCATTCATGATTTTATAAGCTTCTGTGAAGTCGTAAACACTTGATGGAACGTCTGTTGCTTCAAAATCAATACCATAAACAACGCAATGAACTTTGTACTTATTTGGATAAGTTGGGTTAGCATTAATATGTATTGTACAATATAAATATTCAGGTGGTGAACTTACTGAAGGTTTTTCAATCCATAATAAATGTCTGGAATGATCTTCATGTCTATTGTCAAATTTTCTACCAACAGTTCTATGAATTGTAATTCCACCAGTTGCACTGAATGTTACACTACTAAAACTCATACCTTCATAATCAGGAAATAGCCATTCGAGAATGAAAGTGTATTTTCCATCATTTATTGTGAACATATTAAATCCAATTCTGGCTCTGTAAGTATGATCGGCTTCTTTATTCAAGTCAATATCAATAACCTTTTTTGAAATTGTATGTGGTGAACGAGGTAAATTGACATATCCATTAACATCCATACCGTATTCAGTGCTTATTTCATCGATATCATTCATCAAATATTTGAAAGCATTCTTTGGATGAGAAGCAGATGAAATATGAGTTTCGTCGACATACTTTTTGTTTGTAGCATCTTTATCCTCAGTTGGTGCTTCAAGATTTATTATTTTATTGTCATCCATGTCGAGGTTACCAGACATTACATCACTTCCTTCTTTTCTAAGAAATTGTGCATCAGCATAAGATTTATTGACAGCATCTTTTTCATCGGTTGGTGCCCCAACATCTATTATTTTAAAACCTGCGAGATTCAAATTAGCAATCATTTCTTGTGTTCCATCTCGAAGTAGAGTTTGACCGATACTGCTTTTAGATTCGAGATTGGTGTCAATATAAGATTTATTTACAAGATCTGCTGGGTCATTTCCAATACCATGGCCTGTGATAATAAACCCCCCAAAATTCTGATTGCCAGTCATTATAACACTACCATCTTTTTTAACAAATGGAGAAAGATCAATACCAGCAACCTGCGTATCAACATATTTTTTGTTTACAACATCTTGTGGATTTGAGGGGTTATCCTGCAGGTTAATGATTTTATTCAATTTCATGTCAATATCACCGCCAAACGCAACATTGCCGTTTTCAATTTCATAGACTGGGTCGTGAATATGTGATAAAATGATATTAGAAAATCCATAAATACCATAAACTATAATATGATGTTTAATGTTGCTTGTTACATTGGGTGTTAAAACTATTAATTTAATCGTTGTGGTTGCTTGTCTTGTTTTTTCAATGAAGAATATTGACTTAAGATAACCATCAACAACATGAGTCTTTGGAAATGCTCTATGTATTGTACTTTTTCTGATATGTAAATTTGATGTCTCCAATTCAATATCAACAGTAGCATTCCCAGGATTATTTTCTGTATAAAATTCAACAACAAAAGTGTACTTTGAAACTTCCAATTGTGTCACATCGAACAAAAAATCTGAAGTGATGAGTTCATTTGGAATTATAAAAGACAATGATTTTTTATTGATCTTGTATGGGCTTCTATTGTAGTCTTCTAATATAAGATTATTAGCATTTTGTATTACAGTTGTTTTTGATATGTCTTCAAGAAGAAATTTAAATGGATTTTCCCGAGTTCCTTCAATTGATAAAACAGTGTCATCAACATACCTCTTTGTGGTTGCATCGTTGATAAGAGTTGGTTCTCCAACATTTGACAATTTTTTGTTTTCAACATTATAGTTACCATCCGATGTCAATCTAAATCCAGGATCACCTTTAACACCTTTATCACCCTTATCGCCTTTAAAGCCAAATGGACCTCTCGGACCAGTATCACCTTTTTCACCTTGGGGCCCCCTTGGACCACCACTAGGCCCAGTTAGACCTCTTTCACCTCTATCACCTTTATCACCTTTATCACCCTTATCACCTTTTGGACCAATTTCACCAGTATCACCTTTATCACCCTTATCGCCTTTATCACCCTTGGGTCCACTTAGACCAGTATTACCTTTTTCACCTTTAAAACCAAATGGACCCCTTTGACCTCTGTCACCTTTATCGCCTTTATCACCTTTATCACCCTTTTCACCAGTATCACCTTTATCACCTTTATCACCATTAGGACCAATTTCACCAGTATCGCCTTTATCACCCTTATCGCCTTTATCGCCTTGTGGACCAATTGCACCAGTATCACCTTTAGGGCCAGTATCACCTTTATCACCCTTTTCACCAGTATCACCTTTAAAACCAAATGGACCTCTTGGACCTCTTGGACCTACATCACCAGTATCACCTTTAGGTCCCATTGGACCTCTTGGACCAGTTAGACCTATATCACCCTTATCGCCCTTTTCGCCCTTTGGACCACCACTAGGACCAATGGGACCAGTATCACCTTTATCACCTTTATCACCTTTAGGACCGATTGCACCAGTATCACCTTTAGGACCCGCAGGCCCTGGATTACCTTGTGGACCAATCAAACCTCTATCGCCTTTATCACCTTTAGGACCCCCGGCCCTGGATTACCTTGTGGGCCAACAGAACCTGTAGCACCCTTCGGGCCAGAAGGGCCTGGTTTACCCTGTGGGCCAGCAGGGCCTGTTTCACCTTGTGGACCAACAGAACCTATATCACCCTTGTCGCCCTTATCACCTTTAGGGCCAGTTGCACCAGTATCCCCCTTATCACCCTTATCACCCTTTTAACCTTTATCACCTTTAGGACCTTTTTCACCTGGGGGTCCAACAGGCCCTCTTGCACCTGGTCCACCGTCTCCGCCTTCGCAAGTATATTTTTTTTCTTCTTCAGGGTTAAAATTAAATATTCCCATATACAATTAGATTACACTAAATATCCCCATAAAAATTCCTCTTAACTGTCTTCATTGGTTTATCAACATAACAGAAAGAATATGGTTTTTTGGTAGCCTCAATATACTTCTGCTTATCAATTCCAAGTTCTTGGGCAATTAAGTTCCTTTCTCTTGAGGATGGGAAATCATAAATGCAGAAGTGGCTACAATTGAGTCTAATAGATTTCGGGCAACCATAAAATGACTGTGTTAGATACATTACTGAACAATTTTTATGGCGACCTTGAATGAAATAGCTGATGATCTGATCTTGTTTTTTATCAGTCACAAAATCATCAAACACAACCAGCCGCTGCAATTCACTATCTTTAATCTGTTCAACAGGTACAATTTCATCTTGACTGCAGATTAAAACAGGATAACCAACTTGACTGCTTATTGCATCCATCACTTTCTTCAAATATTTATGCTTGTCTTGATCCAGGTTTTTAGCATACAGATGGATCTGATCATAATATACCAACGGTTCCATAATCAAATGCATAAATAGTGTTGTCTTTCCAGATCCAGAATTTCCAGCCAATAACATTCTGAATGTATCTTTTGGCATATACGGATACAACTGTCTAAAAGACTTGTTTGAATCCTGAAAAATATCATAATTTGGTATTTCCATATGTTAATAGTTTAGATTAGTCTAACTCAATTATATATGGATATTGAACGAATGAAAAAGCTTGTTAAAAGTGGAATTGAAGCCGGAAATAAGACGAAAGAAGTTCGTGAGGTTATCAAAACTTATGAATACGCAAAACAAGACGCGTATGATACAACATCAGAATTACTGAAACCTTCTATTGATGTTCAGAAGAGTGTGAAAGAAAGTGTTGACAAGAAACAGGATGAAGTTATTGAACAGTTGAAACAAAATCAATTAGCTTTAACACAAGGACTTGATGATGTTATGGAAGCAAATCGCAGAGAAATTATAATAGATTCGGAACTTCCTAAAGCCATTGAAGCACCAAAAGATGAGGAAAAAAGAACCACCATATTAGCGATCGATAACAATTTCAATAAACATGACAGAATTATATTAAAAAATCATGATCTTTTGAAACCAAGCAATTTGACTCAAGTCAGCCCACAAAAACTTGACGCAGAAAAGAGAAAAGCTGGAGATATTGCCTTTAAACTTGGAGGAAAAAAAGGACGAGCAAAAACACTGGAAGATAAACAATCTTATGATAGAGAATTACAAACTTTGAAAAAATACAGAGAAACGATTTCAGATGTATTAACTTCTTACAAATACAAAAAAGGGCAAGGAATGAATATTGGAGCAGGTGTTTTCCATTACGATGATATTAATGACTTGCTTTCACGACTGCAATTACTTGGTGGATCTATTTCTGCTGGTAACAATAGTAAAGGTGTCAAAAATGAGTTCACAAATATATTACACACATTAAGCAGACTGGGTATTGTTTCAAACAATGAGCTCAATAAAATAATGACCAAATATCTAATGTAATGATATATGACAGAAATATCATTACGATTCAATAGTAAAAACAGAGACAAAGTTGGTATCAGTAAGACTCATGATTTCGAAAAAAGGTTCAATACTCCCATAGTATTATCAAATGATTTTAAATATGAAATAGCCGCTAATTTAATAAGTATGACGTACAGTTGGTACAACATAAGAGAATCTTACAATAATAATAAATTCAAATACAGCACTGATAGTGGCGCAAATTGGAAAACATTAACTATTACTAATGGTGGCTATTCGTACGACGAAATCGGCAGTTTCATTCATGAGCATTTGAAAAAAGAAGGAGATATTCTTAATCCAGATGAAACAGATGAAACAAAGTATAAGTATGGTATTAATATATTTTTCGTTATCTCAACATATCGTATTCTGATAGAACTTGATGAAAACTATCGAGTGGATCTGAGAGAAGGTGATTTCAGAAAACTTTTAGGGTTTGAGTCAAAAATAATTACAGCAACAGAATATGGACCAAATATCCCAAATTTAACACACGGAATAGATGAATTATATATAACAATTGTGATAAAGTGACAGATAGTATAGTAGATGGAAACAGTACAAGTACAATTGCTGTTATTCCAGTCACACGTTTAATCAGAAGTCTACCTTTCGATTATAAACCTCGTTTTCTTTCATGGAATCCAATCTCAACACGTCTAATAAGCTCAATGCGATTTTACATAACTGACGCTTCTGGTCAACCAATAGATTTAAATGGGGTAGATTGGTACATTGAGTTATTCTTGAGAGAAACAGAATTGTAAAACATATTAATATATGAAACGATTTGAGTACAAAAGATATGATCAATATGGTGAAGGTGTTGTGACAGAAAAAAAAGAAGTTGTAAAAACAATTAGTAAACAACCAGCTAAAAAAGGAGGAAATCAAATAATAGAACTATTGAGAAAAATGAAGAATGGGAATGAGAATGTGGGTGAGATCAAAAGAAAGAGAGGAAGACCTAGGAAAATATAACTTTTTTATCTAACACAATAGTATATGGCTGAATGTCGAGATCGGGAATTTTTCATAAGTCTTGAGGATATTATTTTAGAAATGAAGACTGCATTAGTACAACCAGGAGAGACAACACCAGAAGACCAGGTAGACCAAGAAGAATAAAACATCTTTTTATCTAACACAATAATATATGTCTAACTATCGTGACTCGAAATATATCGAACGTTATGAAGATATAGTGTTCGAACTTGAGACGGCATTAAACACTGTGGTTGCAAACAATGCTCATCAAAGAAAACAGGTTACCGTTTTGTTGTTGATAACAGTGGAGAGACTACACCATTTGATTGGTACAATGCTCGTTTGAATGTTGATTTCATTTTAAAGAAGCTTGCAGATGGAGCTGATATTGCTGCTGCCGATCGTAACGGTATTGTGAATTCATCTCACGCTCTCATTAACACTATAAATGTAAAAATGAACGGCATTGATGTTTATGAGTGCAGAGATGCTAACCAAGCAACAAATATTAAATCACTGCTTGAGTACTCACAAGGTTATGCCGCAAGTCAGGGGACAAATGAGCTATTCTATCTTGACACTAGCGGGCATGCTGAAAACAGAGCAGCAAATGCCAATTACAACAAAGGATTTGCATTAAGAAAGAAGAATTTGGTTGGTGCTAATGGAAAAGAGAATATAGAGATAGCACTCAATAGATATGGATTTTTCAAGAGCCTTTGGGGTGAAATTTTGCCCAACTCGAAAATAGAGTTGAACCTAACACTTGAAAGTGATGCTAATATAGTTTGGCAGGCTGCTGATGATTGTCGTGTAGTACTAACCAAATTTCAGCTAATTGTACCCCGTATTATTTTTAATTCAGCAGGAAAGTCGCTATACATGAGCAAATATCTTGACACCAGAAGGTGGACCTACATGAGAGAAATGGTTGAGAGAGGTAATTCAACAAGACAGCAGACAGCCAATTTCCGTATTTCAACTGGAATAAACAAACCAAGACATGTATTTGTTTTCATTCTTGATGATGATAATGATGAGAATCAGGGAGCTAATAAATTTCTCTATGATACATTCTCTGTTTCAACTGATCCCAGGACATTGGATAATTGTTTTCTTGAGGTCGGCAATGGGAATGAATATCCAGAGGTACATTACAAACCATCAACAGAACCAGCAAGAGTATTCAGAGATGTATTGAAATACGTTAATGCCGTCAATGACTTCAGTGATAGTACCTTACTTACCAGCGATAACTTTGAATCAATATTCCCTTTCATTTATTTTGATTTGACTAAACAAAAACAGGATATTAAAGATGGGATGACCAAACTGACTTTTAAATACACATTGAGTGGTGCAACTGCTACAGATTACAGTGTGTATGCATTGGTGTTGTATGAGCAGGATGTTGAAATGAGAAAGACTGATGGAAAACTTATTTTAAGATCCATGTAAATTAGTTATTGAATAAATTAAACCATATATTAAATACAATTTAGTATAAACTAATAATATATGACTACTTATCATCCTCATGGAGTGAGACTCTCACAGGGTCAGAAAGAAAAGCTTGCAAGAGCTTACAGAGCAAATTCAGCTGTAACATTGAGGTTATCAAATAATGAATTGTCTGGAAATGATCAACTAATGTTGACTAAAACACAAATTAATAAACTGATGAAATCAAAAAGATCAGGAAAAGGATCTGACATCAAGATATCCAAAAGTCAAATTAGAAAGGCTGTTGTAGAAGGGGGTTCTCTTTGGTCAGCTCTATTGCCATTAGCAATGAAAGTAGCATCTAAAGCAGGTCCAGCATTGGCTACAGGTGCTTTGTCTTCATTGGCGGGTATTGGTGTTGATAAACTATTTGGAAAGAAGCAAAAAGGTGGATTTATGATTCCTTATAAAAACTTGCCACAAGTATTGAATTATCAAAATTTATTGAATACTAGACAGATGGCTGATCTTGTTAGTTCAATGCAGTCTGGTGGAAATCTAGTTATTAAACCAACAAAGACTCAGTCTGGTGGTTTTCTTGGAACACTATTGGCTTCAATTGGAATTCCCCTGCTTATGAAAGCATTGACTGGAAAGGGTATTAATGTTGATAATAAAAGACCAAGTCGGTCAATACCTGTGTATGTTCCACCAGAATCAAGTGGTGGAAAACATGCTATGATGCCATGGAGATCACCCCCAGTTGTTGGTAATTGGGGCGAAGGAATGAAAAAAAAAAAAAGGAAAGGGACTTCTACTAGGAAAAAACAGTCCATTCAATTCAATTCCCATCCTTGGAACAATACTTTAAAATTTGTGAATAAACCATTATCCAACTTTGATTTGTTAAATTGGGTTAAACAACTTGGAATAAAACATTTTAGAGGAGTTTTCAGTAAGGATAATCTTCCAAAACAAATTAAGAATAAAGAATGTGGAATAGTAAATCTTGACAGTCAGATTGGACCAGGTACTCATTGGGCATGTTATCGGAATATGGACACATACTGTGAATACTTTGATTCATTCGGATTAATGATGCCGACAGAAGTGCAGATATATATGATGACAAGTGGGAAACAGCTTGGATACTCTGGTGATGAGATTCAGGAAAGGGAATCAGTCTTGTGTGGATATTGGTGTTTGTACTATCTTCTTGAAAGACAAAAAGGTACATCAATTCTGGATACAATACATAATTCCAAATTCAATCCAACAGATCCAAGTGTCAATCACAGATTCATAATAGACTATTTCAAAAATATCTAAACCAATAGTATATGAGATCATATTGTGTTGAACAGAAGAAAGTCACAGAATGTGTACCTTGAAGTGAAAGATATCAGAAGACTAAAAATGGTAGAACTATGTTGAAATGCACTTGTGCTGAGTGTGGGATAACAAAAACTAAATTTGTCAAGAAACAGGGAAACTGAATAGCCCGTCTGAAGGGGCGGGCATTTTAACAACTGGATTAGATCTAGCAGGAAAAGCAATGAAGGATGTAATTTTACCACAAGCTTGGAAAGCGGGGAGATATTATGCTAGTGAAGCATTACGCAATCCCAAAACACAGCAATATTTGGTGGATAAGGGACTTTCACTTATAAAACCCGCTATTAGTTCAGTTGGGAAAAAAGCATTATTTGATTTAAGCACAAAAATACGTCCCAAGCGTGCTGATAAGAGACAAACCCATAAAACTGATATTAAGGGAATTGATTACACACGTGGTGGTGCTATTGATATTCACAAAGTTATTGGCAAGCTTCCTAAACCAAAAGCTGGATGGACACCTAGCAAGTATAAGTACATGGGACCATATAATCCATTGCATGAACAGTTAGAATATGATCCATCAACTGGTGAGGTTTTAAAATGGAATGTACAACCTTACAACAAAGTGGATGAAATAACAGCTTACCACGATATTTGTTATGACATGGGGAAAAATAAAGGTGACTATGATAGAACAATGATTCAATCTCTAGATCAGATTCCTTATGGTGAAATGCCTAAATGGGGTCAAACAGCTAGGTTCTTAATTGATAAAAAACAGAAACTAGGGTTGGGTGTTCCAAAAAACGGAAAAAGCCGTCGAGTGAAGAAAACTGGCAAGAAAAATTAGCTGATGAATTACATACACCCATAAAACGCAATTTTACTCGACGGCGTGTGATTGTAAATAAAATTGATGAAATATGGGCTGCTGATCTTGTTGAAATGCAAAAATTCAGCAAATGGAATAAAGGTCATAAATATCTTTTGATGGTTATCGATGTTTTCAGTAAATACGGTTGGATTGTTCCTCTGAAGGATAAAAAGGGTGAAACTGTAACTGAGGCATTTCAAACAATATTCAGAGATAGAACACCACAATATCTATGGGTTGATAAAGGCAAAGAGGTTTACAACAAACACTTGAAAAACTTGTTAGAGAAAAATGGGATACATATGTACTCTACTGAAAATGAAGAGAAGTCATCAGTAGTTGAAAGATGGAATAGGACAATTAAATCCAAAATGTGGAAGCAATTCACTGTTCAAGGCAATACACAGTATTTAGACATGTTACCAAAATTAGTGAAAGAATACAATAACACAAAACATAATAATAATAATAATAATAATAATAATAATAATAATCACTTTATTTAAGTCTCAAATCTATTTAGCCAAGCACAGATGCTATACTAATTGGGGAGACTAAATCAAATCAACTCTAAATAAATCAAATGAAATGTTGATTTTTGGGGAGAGGGGAAAACCGGAGTACCCGGAGAAAAACCTCTCAGCCCACTTATGACGCCGAGTCCGGGAATCGAACCCGGGCCATATTGGTGGAAGGCGAGCGCTCTCACGACTACGCCAACCCTGCTCCCCTGCATACAAGCACAAAGATGACACCCACAGAGGCTTCAAAGAAAAAGAATGAAGGAACTGTTTACTTCAATTTGTATGGTGATATAGAAACATCAAAACAGAAACCAAAATTTAAAATAGGTGATAAGGTCCGAATATCTAAGTATAAACGGAATGTGTTTGATAAAGGATACACACCAAATTGGACAGAAGAAGTGTTTACAGTTGATAAGATCCAATACACTAATCCAATAACATACAAAATAAAGGATCTTAGAGGTGAAGATATTGAAGGGAGTTTTTATGAACCTGAATTATTAAAAGCCAAACAAGAGGTATTCAGAATTGATAAGGTCATTCGGAGGGATTATCAGAAGAAACAAGCTTTAGTAAAGTGGAAGGGGTATAGTGATGAATTTAACAGTTGGATACCAATGAAGGATTTAAAAGATATATGAAATTATCTAATGTATATATAACAGTTGATACAGTCTTTGCTGTTATTTGCTAATATTTAGCCAAGAATATAATTATTATTCCTGTCTATATTTAAACACAGGTTGAAAGACAATTAAAAAAATAAATTAATATAATATACATGCAAAAATATTCTTACGATAATAAAGAATTAGATGTATCAATTGATTGTTATCTTGATGATAAAAATGAAATATGGTTCAGAGGAAGAGACATAGCTAAGATTCTTGAATATAAAAATCCACAAAGAGCAATCAGAAATTATGTTGTATCTGATGATAAAATCTTGATAGACTTAAAATTAAACACAAACAGCAGAGGGACCAAAAGTGTCCATCAGGTCGATAGCAGAGGGACCAAAAGTGTCCATCAGGTTGAACAGTCTTATAAGTGTTTTTTTATAAACGAATCAGGATTTTATTCACTAATATTATCTTCTAAAAAACAAGAAGCTGTAAAATTCAAACATTGGGTTACATCTAAAGTATTACCATCAATCAGAAAACAAATATATTACAAACGGTTCAACGATAGGAACAATAATATGCTTTTAATTGAAAGTGAAAACGATCTGCACGACAAGATTGTATCATTCATCAGAAAGAAATACGATGATGCATTAATGATTGTCGGTCTTGGTGAAAATCAAATAAATTCTAACATGAGAATCAGAAGTTATAACAAAGGATATATGGCTGGTCAGTGTGATTTGATGTTGTTGAATCCCACTAGAAAATACAATGCTCTTTGTCTTTAATTTAAAAGCCCTACTGGTGTGTATCAAGTATCGGACAAACAAGTTAATATGAAGCAAATGTATGAGAAAAATAAGTGCAAATACATTATGAGTGATTGTTTTGAAGATTTAATTTATGAAATAACCAAACACATGGAGGAAAGCAAATTGTACATATCACGAAGAGAAAAATAATCTATATAAAAAGAAAATTATAGTAGTATAATATATGGAGAATGAAAATGTTAAAAGAGGTCGTGGAAGACCCAGAGTTCTAAGTGATGAAGAAAGAATAAAACGCAGGACTGCCTAAATGTTGAATAAAGAATGGTTCTGTAATATTTGTAATAATGGTAAAAATTACACAATGGCTGGTAAAACACTTCACATAAAAACAAAAAAGCATCAAAAAAATAAAATTTAAAACTATTCAATGGGCCCATAATTTGGGTCACTTGAATTATTGACCCTACTTAAAACGCACATTATAATGGCTTAAACAAAAATTAATATATAGTTATTATTTAATGATGGAAAAATTATCTCACCATATAGTAGTATGAACAAGAGTGAACTTGAAAAACTGAGCAAATCCCAGCTTATTGAATTGCTGATGAAGAAACAGAAGAAACCAAAGGTTGTTATCGTGGATGATTACAAACCAGTCCCTCCGCCTAGAACCAAAAAATTGATGAAGAGACTAGCGGCAACAACAAGAACCAAAAAGCCAGTCACAATACCTAGAACCCAAACTGTGAAAGAATTGGTTGATTATTTTGAGAGGAAAAGATTACCACCTCCACCTGCTGAATGGTTGGAAGAAATAAAAAAGATGCCTGTTCCAGCACCAAGGACTAAAAAGACAGTCCAAAAACCAATCACAGCACCCAGAACAAAAATAGAGCAAACAGAGAAAGCTCTGAAGGGCTTCACAAAGTCTTTCGAAATTGATATAAAAAATGACAAAGACCCGCTAGAACAACTATTAAACACAAGAATGGCAATCGAAACACACATTAAAAAATTGTTAAATGAAATGAAAGGACTGAAATTTGTTGAAACACTCAAGGTAACATTCGCAAAAATGACTGACGGAGCAATAGAATACAAAACCGCATATTTCAACAGTCAAGCTGAAACAATCATAAACAATCCAGCGATTAATGAATCACTACAAAGGTAAAAACAACAAATAATAAATAAGATTGCAGTTTGGGTTTCTGAGGGGTCTGGTTGGACTATTGATTCAGTTGATAGTCATTATCTTAATGTTGTCAAATATCAACCAATGAGAGGATCCTCATACATAAAACTACCACAAGAACTCAGAAATAGTGCTAAAGGTTTAATCAACTTGAAAAATGAGGATAATGAATGTTTCAGATGGTGTCACATCAGACACTTAAACCCACAAGAGAAATACCCTCAGAGGATTAAAAAATTGGATAAAAAATACATTGAAAAATTGGATTACACAGGGATTGATTTCCCAGTAACCACAAAGCAGTACAACAAGATAGAAAAACAAAATAAGATCAACATCAATGTTTTCGGTTATGAGGAGAAACAGCCATACCCAATTTATAACTCAAAAGAGAAGTATGAAGACTGTTTGAATCTCCTTCTGATAACAGAAGATGAAAACAAGCATTATGTACTGATCAAAGATTTTAACACGTTTATGTACAATCAGACAAATCATAAAGAAAGAAAGCATTTCTGTATGCATTGTTTGCAATGTTCCTCATCTGAGAGAATATTAAATGATCACAAAGACAATTGTATTCAGATAAATGGTACACAAGCACTTAAAATGCCTGAGAAAGGTAAAAATATTTTGAAATTCAATAATTTTCATAAACAACAACCTGTACCATTTGTGATTTATGCTGATTTTGAAGCCATGACAGAGAAAATACATGGTTGTCAACCTAATAATGATAAATCATACACAGAGGCTTATCAGAAGCATACAGACTGTAGTTATGGATATAAGGTCGTTTGTTGTTATGACGATAAACATAGCAAACCTGTAACAGTTCACAGAGGTGAAAATGCAGTGTAAAAATTCATGGAGGCTATGCTGGAAGAAGTCAAGTATTGCAAAAGTATTGTGAAAAAGGAATTCAACAAACCATTAAAAATGACGAAAGAAGATGAGGAGGAATTCCAAAAAGCCATAGAATGCCACATTTGCAATAAAAAATATACTGATAAAGATATTCGAGTTCGAGATCATTGCCATATCACTGGTAAATACAGAGGCTCTTCCCATCAAGAATGCAATCTAAAGCTCAGAGTAAACCCAGAAGAAATAAAAATACCTGTTATATTCCACAATCTGAGAGGTTACGATAGTCATTTCATAAAGCAAGAAATTGGAGCTATTGTTAAGAAATATACTTACAAAAATAAGAAAGGTGAAGACTGTCAAATGGCAATCAATGCTATACCCAACAACATGGAGAAATACATGGCTTTCATGCTTGGTAATCACTTCACATTCATCGATAGTTTCCAATTCATGAGCTCAAGTTTGGATAGACTAGTCAGTAATCTACCAAAAGAGTCATTAAAATACACCTCCCAAGAATTCAAAGGTAAAAAGCTTGAGTTGATGGCACAAAAAGGGGTTTATCCATACGACTTCATGGACAGCTTTGATAAATTCAATGAAAAGCTACCACCGAAAGAAGAATTTTACAGTGTATTAAGAGACGAACACATAAGTGATGAGGACTATACACATGCTCAGACTGTATGGGAAACATTCTGTCTCAAAAATATGGGTGAGTATCATGACCTGTACCTTAAATCAGACATCCTTCTATTAGCTGATGTATTCGAAAACTTCAGGAAAACATGCCTTGAATACTACAAACTGGACCCATGTCATTATTTCACGTCTCCAGGGCTTTCGTGGGATGCAATGCTTAAAATGACTGACATTAAACTAGAGCTTATGGTTGATATTGATATGTTTCAATTCATTGAAAAGGGTATGCGTGGAGGAATCAGTTATATAGCAAACCGATATGGAAGAGCAAACAATAAATACATGAAAGAATACGATGAGAAGGCGCACTCGAAGTACATCATGTATCTCGAAGCTAATAATTTGTATGGTTGGGCTATGAGTCAATATTTACCAACAGGCGGATTCAGATGGATGACACAAAAACAGATCAATAATTTAGACCTGGCTGTCTATAAAGAAGATAGTGCAAAGGGTTTGATTCTTGAAGTTGACCTTGAATACCCCCAAGAGTTACATGATCTGCATAATGACTACCCACTTGGACCGGAAAAGATTAAAGTGACCGAGGACATGCTATCAGATTATTGCAAAAACATCGCGAAGAAATACAAGATATCAACTGGTTTGGTACATAAACTGATACCAACATTAAGCAACAAAGAAAAATACGTGCTTCATTACAGAAACCTTCAACTCTATACAAATCTCGGTTTGAAAATAGCTAAAGTCCATCGAGTGTTAGAGTTCAATCAATCCCCTTGGCTCAGGCAATATATTGATTACAACACTCAGAAAAGAACTAATGCCAAAAACGCATTTGAAAAAGACTTTTTCAAGCTGATGAATAACAGTGTATTTGGAAAAACGATGGAAAACCTCAGAAAGCGAGTAGACGTCAGATTAGTCACCGATGAAAAGAAACTATTAAAAATGGCTGCTAAACCGACATATGTTAGCAGTAAAATCTTCAATGAAAATTTGGTAGCTGTGCATAAGATTAAAGAAACACTCACCCTAAACAGGCCGGCATATGTGGGGATGTGTATCTTGGATTTGAGCAAGACACTGATGTATGATTTCCATTACAACTACATTAAAGAGAAGTACGGAAACAAGGCGAAGCTGCTCTTCACAGACACAGACAGCTTGACCTATGAAATCGAAACCGAAGACGTCTATAGAAATTTCTGGAAGGATAAAGATAAATTCGATAACAGCGACTACCCAGAATACTCTCCATATTTCGATAAGACGAATAAAAAAGTAATTGGTAACTTCAAAGATGAGGCTGCAGGAGTTCCAATTTGTGAATTCATTGGTCTACGATCGAAAATGTATAGCTATATGAAAGACAACCAAAAAGGAGGGGAAGACTGCTAAAGGAATTAAGAAGAATATTATTAAGAATAACATCAAACATGAAAATTATAAAGAGACTCTATTTGATAATAAACAGTTGCATCATAGAATGAAAACAATCAGAAGCCAAAACCATCAACTAGGAAGTTATGAGATAAATAAAGTATCACTCAGCTGTTTCGATGATAAGCGGTATATTCATGATAATGGCGTGACAAGCTATGCATACGGACATTATAAAATCTAAAAAGTTCAGCTGTTGCGGTGTTTTTATCGCCTCAAACCCACTGATTTGCCTAATTCAGGATAGTATTGTGAGTTTTGTTGTATATTTAATTTAAAATACTGCCTTTTTTCTGACCCTTTACCCGAAGAATTAGCATATGAGACAGGAACATTTGTTGGGAGGTTTCCCTTTCGAATGAGTCACCAAACTACGTCACTATGTTTAGGGGATTCTAGATTTTTCGCTTTTTACACATGCGTATTATTTTTTATCTTTGAAAATTTCATTTATGTACCACAAGCATAAAAATGAAAATACAAACGCATATATAAGGGTTTTTTACACAGATAAAGTGTGGCTTGTATACAAAGTATCTAACGATTGGAAAAAGCGGGGGCCTTTCGTTAGCGAAATGTATACAAGCCACCCCATGGAATAACGAAAAACCCCCGCTGTTATTCCATGGGTTAAAAACACACAAAAATCACCCTGAGATGGTGACGGGTTGTTGGGTAGAGCTATATTCAAGCTTAGACTTGTCAGAAGTGCCGGTTCAACCTCAAGCCGGAGGGTGAAAAAAACAATTAAACAAATACTTAGCCTTAAGAGGGTCTGATAGGGCCAGAGCGGAGTGGAGGTGGGAAAAACATAAATGATAGTGCTCTGGTGGTGTGGAGGTGGGAATACAAAAAACAAAAAAAACCTCTCATGAGGGATGGGTGGTGATTCAAATTCCAAATTAAGTCCCTCATGAGAGGTTCTGGTGGCCACCAGTTTTGCTATTTTTTTCTGCATCTTTAATTGCTTCAACAAATTCAAAGGTGATTCTTCCGAGAAAGTCACGCATTTTTAATAAACTATAGATTCCAAAATACGAGATCAAAGTGTGCTGACCTTGGTTCCATCAGATTGAAAAATGATCTGGTACCCCCAAGTACTGTTTTTCCGAGAATGTCACGCTTGGTGATTTTTCCGAGAAAGTCACGCATTTTTAATAAACTATAGATTCCAAACTACGAGATCAAAAATACGAGATCAAAATGTTGAAACCGTTAAATGTAAAAATGATCTGGTACCCCCAAGTACTATACTACTGTGAGGCGCACGCAACGGATTCACCAAGTCTCAGTCCCTACTAAGCCACAAACACTGATCAGTAAACAAAGACGAGAGAAAGCTTCCTCCCAAAAGATTTGACTTGTGAAGTTTGTAGTGGCAGTTGCAACAGAAATGAAAGATCAAGATCAAGAAGAGAACAAGACAAACAGACTTGGCAGCTTATTTTCCACGTCTGGCTTGTTGTTGTCTGTTGTGTGTTGTATCGGACTAATTCACGTGGAAATCAGAATACAAGAACAGCATCGACTCATATCACACTCAGTCAAATCCTGCGATCAGCTGGAGAAGAAAATACTTCGCAACGTACAGCAGAATTACGCGAGATGGCAACACGATGAACTCCCAAACACTGAAGGTCACTCGCGCGATACAGAAGGTAAGTTTTGCCTTTGTTCTTGGCGGGAAAGATATTCACATTTTAACGGTTACACGGGTTTGAAATATTTCAACTTTGGTTCGATTTACAACCTGCACTTCTCTTTAATACCTTTTCACCAAATCTTTGTCATATCATCATTCACATTTGCTCACACAAACTTACAATTTCCAAGGTCATGGAGGCGTCCTGTTTAGAGAAAAACGAGCTTCACCCGATGATTCACAGCCGCAGAAATCAATCCAAACAGCCTCCGAAGCCAAACTGTTGATCAAACAAGAACTTCGTCTGCTGCAAAGCCAAATTTCTGCTAAAGATGAAACGCTCTGCAGTGCAGGACCAAAAGGTAACACAGGACGACGGGGGAAACCGGGAACCCGAGGGAGGCCTGGTCCCCCTGGGAGACCAGGGCCAGAGGGACCTCCTGGGAAATATGGACCAATGGGACCGCAAGGACCAATGGGCATAAAAGGGGACCTCGGAGCGCCGGATGAACCTGGTCCCCAGGGACCCAGAGGCCGACCCGGAGTGAAAGGCGCCACAGGTGAACCGGGCCAGTCTATCTCGCCTCCTTCCCTGCTGCAGAGTCCTGTTAGAAGCACAGTCAATGAAAGTCAAACAGCCATCTTGAAATGTTCAGCAAATGGTAATCCGCCTCCAAAAGTCACGTGGTCTAAGGTGAACTCGTCGCTTCCGGCTGGACGACACGTCATTAAACCCAGTGGCGCTCCGATAGTGAATGACGTTCGACCTGAAGACGACGGAGTTTACAGCTGCAGAGCTGAAAGCTTTTTGGGAAGCGTCAACGCCTTTGCTAAACTTAGTATCCAATGTAAGTTCTTCAGCATAAATTATTCTGTCAAAAGAGAGTTTTACTCTTTAAGCGTTTTTCGAGGATTTGATTTTGCGCTTCCATTTCATTGGAATATAATTAACAAGACAAATGGTCGGCCAATAAAAATACAAGTGATCTAACATCTTTTGTTTTGTTTTTGGTTTTTTGTTTTTTTTGTACACTATCATAATCTCCTTGCCAGGCACGAGTTCCTAAGTTTTAATAACTGAATTAATTTTTATGTCCAAATTGTTTTTTCATTTTTCCGACAGTCGCTCCTCAGATTTTGTTGTCATCCAAAGCACTGTTGGCAGAGGAGGAACAAACCATCACCATCGCATGCACTGTGACTGGTCAGCCGCAGCCAAGTATGACGTGGTCCAAGGCGTTTGCAAGCTTGCCAATAGCAAGAGCTAACGTGATGAAAGGAAACCTGACCATCTACAATGTGACAAAGAAAGACGGGGGAACATACATTTGCAAGGCAGAGAATATTCTGGGATCAACAATATCTTTGGTTCAACTCATGATATTTTCTCGTCTGCGGTTCAAAGTCCGTCCTCCTCAAGAGGTGACTCCTGTGATTGGTTTCACTGTCCACTTACCTTGTGTGGCCGAGAGTGACCTGAGACCGAGATTCAGTTGGAAAAAGGATGGTAAGTCTTTGCTTCCCGTAGAGTCGACCGTTTTATGGAATGGAACACTGGTTCTTCAAAATATCAAAAAATCTCACGAGGGATTCTATACATGCAGAGCGACTAACCAACTGACAACAATAGAAGCTGAAGTTAAAATAAATACACCGGTCACTGTTACATCCTGTTCAGTTATGAGAAAACATGCCAGGGGTGTAAGCGGAAATTACATCATTGATCCGGATGGCACAGGAGGTCTGGCACCATTTACAGTGTACTGTGACATGACCGACAAGAATGGTGTTGGCGTGACAGTCATTAGTCACGACAGTGAAACCAGAACATACGTTTATAATGGTCGGGAAAGTTGGGGCCGTCAAGGAAGCTACTCACGTGACATTCATTACACAGGAGCGAGTCTGTCTCAGCTGGCGAGTCTCACCAGAGTCTCTTCACATTGTCAACAGTTCATTAAGTATGAGTGTTATGATTCTAGGTTGCTCTACAATAACGATCAATACGGATGGTGGGTGTCACGTGATTCTACTAAGATGACGTACTGGGGCGGAGCATCTGTTAGTGGTAAGTGCGCATGCGGGATGACCAACTCATGCGCATATTCCAGTTATGGTTGTAACTGTGATAAGAATGACAATGTATGGCGTGAAGACAGTGGTCTCCTCACAGACAAGACACGTTTACCAGTCAAACAGCTCAGGTTTGGGGATACTGGTAACGGCAACCAGATGGGTTACCACACACTGGGTAAACTGAAGTGCTATGGCATAGCTTAACACTGACGATGTAACGTAAGGCCCAAGCATAAGAAAATTTAACTTACAGAAAGTTGAATGTTTTAACCTGACGATGATCACGACGACCATGATGGTGATAATGATGATGATGACGACAACTATCAATAGTCATTAACTATTTTAACATAGCTGGTAAATTTGTGTAGTCAAGTTGAATTGCGCGAGCGTGCTTCATACTCCTATTGTGCACGCTGATGACGTAGCAGAGGGAATTTCTCTTTACACAATATTTAAACTACCGCGTTGAAAATGTTATAAAACAATTGGTTCATGTGTGAGCTGTGCGTTCATCGAGATATGAAGCACTTTGGAAGTTTGGAGAGCACTCAAAACTTCCCGCGTGCCTCATATCTCGATGAACGTACGCTGATGCATGAACTAATTGTTAATTTACAGCAAGGAACGTAAACATAGTCACTTCCAAACTTTCAATACGGATTTTGAATCCCGCACCTTATTCGACTTCACCTGAATAAAACGCTTTAGTATCATCACTGAGATGACAGCCCTTAGACAGAACATTTCTGTCAGCCAGCAAATTAATTTCCAACACAAAACTTGAGGGCTGATGATAAGGAGCCTTATGACAAGCTAGATGTAGTTTTGTAAAATATTGTGATTAAGTTTTGGGCTTCTCTTCCTTGAGAAGCTACAAGTTTTCGTAACAAAAGGCAGCGTAACAAGTTGTTCTTAAAGTGCCTATGAAATGAAAAATAATTGCTGCTTATTTGAAAGGCTTTTCAAAATATTGAAGAATGGCGTTGTCCTTTTTGGAATATCTTTTTTTGTTCTAGAGATACTAAGGTTTTTGTTTTATGCAAATTAGGAAAGTGATGACGTATTAAACTGTGCAACTGAAATGTTAAAATACTGAATCAAGAATATCTCTAGAAATATCGGAGCGGTGTTCTTCAAACTTGGCACCAGAAATGTACACAACAAAAGAAACAAAATGACACCTGTGGTGCTGTTGCCATGACAACAGCTTTACCGCTGGTCCTGTCTTAATTAGAAATGAAATTCCCAGTTTTTGTCTTAACCAAGTGTCATCCACCCCCATCAATCTAAGGAGGAGAGTTTAGACAATATTAGAACCATGTCTGTTTCGAGCAGGACCCTCTGTCCTCCTTTGAGCGCGGGCAACACGTCTTCAAACATCGGATTTTTTCGCTTAAGTCAAAAAACAACTCTCCATTCCGAATTTCTAGCACGGCAACCTGTGGCAAATGGGCCAACACTCAACTGCGGGCCACTTTTAAGACGAGAGTTGCTTTCAGACTGTCCCACCTGGCTCAGTACTCTGTACTGCAAAACCCCGATGTGTTCCAGGAGTCAACTTAAATCTCTTCGCGTTTGGCAAGCACAGAGAAACACCACTGGCTTCTTTGAGAAGTGTCTAACTTGCCGGTCTACAGACTTAAATGACGTCCGTTCGACCACCAGGCTGGCGAGTTTCGATTAAATTTAGCTAGCGATCGACACCTCACAGCCACGTAAGTTTCCTATCAATAAAATTTAAATCGATGTTTTAACCGCCAAACGCGAGTGGCATAGTCTACGTCACACTATCAAACAATACTTTCTACCCGTCAATCATTTCACGTGCTCTACAGGTAGTTCAATTCGCGCATGATTATTAATACACAAGGGAATGAGCTGACTTGAGTTTTTTGCATACGTTATTTCTCGAAAACGAAGAGGAAATCGGCGAAAACAAATACAGAGCAATGTTTTTTTCTTAACTGGAATACCAAATCTCAGTTTCTTTTAAGCACATCGAAAATCGACCAAAAACCGGGAGGACGTTCTTGCCCCGAGCCCTTCAATTGCTCAGATCTACATGTTCATTTTACATTTTGGTTAGGGTTTAGGGTTAGGGTTAGAGTTAAGGGTTAGGGTTTAGGGTTAGGGTTAGGGTTATTATTGTTGTGGACGGCATTGAAATAAAGAAAAAGAATGAAAAAAGTACTGTTATGGAAAGATGTCCTCCACAGGACCTTCAATTTGATCATTTGAAATTGTTGTTTTCAAAGGACGGCAAAGAAATGCACCAAAATGTAAAATGAACATGGAGATCTGTGGAATAATATTGTAAAGACCTGGGCAAACGGCTTCAGCATTTGCTTCAACATCGGTTCAATTCTGTTGAACTATGCTGAATGCCGGGGGTGGCAAACGATTCCAACATGTCATCAAGATTTGATTCAACAAAGCTTCACAATCCGAGGCTTGGTATTCAGTCCCGCATTGTTACTATGGATACATCTTTGAGAGACCGATAAGTGCACACGCACAAACCTAACAATGTTGAAAGCGGGTGGCAAACGGCTTCAACATCATTCAACATTCGCGATAACAAAAGAAATGTTGAATGGATGTTGAAGCAAAGTTTAAACTCATTCAACATTGTTTCAAATTCCATTCAACATGTTTCAACACAGTTGAAAGTGTGTGGTAAACGGTTTCGACATTGCTGTTCAACAAAATCAAATGGATGTTGAAGCCGTTTGCCCGGGCCTTAAGCCTTATTGTACCATACGTACCACTTGAACGACTTGAATCAGAGCCTTCACGACTTAAACAAGTGGTGAGCATTGGACATGCATGGGACGACAACCAATAACTGCTATGTGGGAATTTACATGTATACTAGTTCACGGCCATAGACAGAAAAATTGTATGTGTTTTTCTTTTCAGTTCAATGCCATTGATCAAGGGCAGACCAAAAGATTTTACACATGTGTAATAAAACTCTCACCTGAGTCCCTGGTTGAACCCCAGGCTGTGATAACACCAAAGGAACTGAGGGATGCTGGGCTGCCTCTGTGAAGGATGGTCTTTCTTTGTCCTGATCATCAAAACCTGAATACAAAAATTATCAAAATTTTAATCAAACATGTTTTATTTTACTAGTATTTTGTGCTCAGCTCAGCCACAAGCACAAATTCAATCTAGAAAGTAAAAAATTGTGAAAAAAAAAAAGAAGAAATTTGAGACGAGAGATGTGTAAAGATGTGTAAAGATGAAGTGTTCCTAATCAAGGTTCTACTGTACTCTAGCATACTCTGGAAATGATATTTATCGCAGTTTCATGGAAGGAAAATGGCATACACACTTGATAACACTAAAAATACACAGAACCTCACCATCTGCTAACATTTCATCAGGCACGTAAAATGGGGGTGGAAGGCCTACACGTCTCCTACTCACATGTTTGTCGCTTCTATTTCGGTCTTTTGATCCATTTAGCTTCTTGTATGTTTTCAGCGGGTTAACATGATGATTTAGAGGATTTTCATGTTACTGACTAAATGGAGCCATGTGCTTAAAGGTCGCATACTTGATCTCAAAGGTCATTTCTGGGTTACAAGTTTCAACGCCTGTTTGTTTGAACCCTTGTTGTTTCTGTTTGGCGACTGTGGTTTTCACGCCCTTTGAGGCACTTAATCTAAGTTTGGTTTGGCTCATTTAAATGCTTCCGGAGACAATACAGCCAGTTATCTTTGTAAGGATAGGATTTTGAGCCGTGTAATAATCTGTCTTGCAATTTTTGTTTTGCCGGGCCCGGCTGTTTGTATTTGCAGCAAGATGGTGTGCTTCTATCACGGCTTTTTGTCTTCCGATCCTTTCTTTAGCACTGTAGCTTCTTAGAGAGCTATGCAGCACTTGGAATTGATCGTTTAGCTTTAGTCACGGCAGTGTTTTTGTCTTCGTTTCCGCGCTCCGCTCTGTGACTGAAGTTTCTGTTGCGGGAGCTTAGTACTTTCCCCCTTTTGTTAATGCCAGTTTATGATAGGCAAGACCATGGTTTCGATCCTCCCTTGTGGATCTCATCATTTGCCGGGAATGGCTTGATTCGAGTTGCAACGTCGTTCTTTTTGTGAGAATGAGAAAGCATTCTGTTTGGCATAAGTTTTCGCTTGTGCTTTTATACCCACTAGGCGGATGGAAAATACTGGATTTCTATTGGCTTTCCAGGTTGCCAACTGTGAACTGCGGTTTTCGATCCTTTCATGTTTAAAGCTAGCACATCTTTCCGCTTGTGCGACAAGCTATGAAATTTCTAGCACTTCGTTGGTTTCGTAGAGTTGTGGAGATGTCGGTTGTTTCTGATGTTATGCAAATTCATCGTGTTTGAGTTGTGAAGCTAGATATTCTAATACAGCACAGTCTGTTCCCGTGAAAAGGTTTGCCGAGTGTTAAGAAAAAGTTGCAGCGGCACCCAACGAGCCAAGTCAACCAAAAGCTGTAGAAAGGCATTTTTGAGTACCTTGTGGTGTTTGAAGTCTGTTTAAAGTGATGTTTTGATAAGCTAGAAGAAGTTCATCTGTTCGGATTCCCTAGCTGAAAGTTTAATTGCTCGAAAATGGTAGGGAACAAAATCTTCCTTTGAGAAAATGCAAGCTGAAATGAACTTTCCACGAGCTTTCTAGGGAGCTATTTTCCTTCCGAAAATGCTAGCTGACGTTTTTGACTGCCAGAAACAGCAATTACGACCTTTCCGAAAATCTGAGGTGCTATGCTTTCCCAATTGCGAATCTTTTAGGCCACGTTTTAGTTACGAAAATCCGAGTGCACTCTTTAATCGGCGCCGAAAACCCAAGGCGAATTACTCTCCACCGAACAGATATCTACCGAAACTTGTCGTGGGGTGCCCCTGAAGTTGGAAGCCTCGCACGTGCAGTGTTTATCGGCTAATCGATATCACAAGTCGAATTCGAATGCTCTGACCACAAAGTTGTTTTCGTAATGTGATGCCTTCCATTTAATACGTGAGGATTTCAAGGCGAATACAGAAGATCTGTTCTACCCTAGCGAACATTAAGGAAATTGAAGTCCTCACTCAAGAAATTGGGCCGAGTGGACGAAAGCGAGGTGAATGCGGCCCAACTGGCCCAGATGACCCAAATAGTTTATCATTGAAACATTTATTATTTACCCGGCGTAGCTAATCGAACGAAACCGAACCAAAAACCAATCGAACCCAATCGTTCGATTGGAGTTTGATTGGTTCGGCAATCGAACATAATCGAACTGGAACTTTTTTGTGAGTTCGATTAAGTTCGATTACCGAACCCAATCGACGCGATTGGTTCGATTTTGTTCGGTAGAAAAAGAAAATGGTATACAACATTGATAAGCATTAACTCTTAGTAGAATTGGAAGGAATTCACTCTTTAACTGAGTTTTAGCTAGAGGAGCAAGTGTGAGAGATATTAACACATCACGCCGGGTCAGTGTGCGCTCCGAAGCTGCACACTGCTGTCACGAAAAAAAATGAGTATGTGTGACAACTTTTGTGTTGGGGACTGGTTCCTAGTTTAATGGAGGTCAGAAAACTACCCTGGGGTGCTCATGGGATACCATGAACGACAATCTGAGCATGTGTTGAGAAAGAAGAAGAGTCGGTCGTCATTTTGATACCAAACTTGTCCGTGCAGAGTTTTAGGATCTGTAGATGAGGTTGCTGCTTTTTTAAAGCTTTTTACCGCATCTTGAAACAACATTCCTTTGAGAACAATATTCTGGCCGGATAGGTTTTGCTCAGGACGAAAGAAATACCCATAGATTGCTACGAGAAGAAAGTTTGCTGCTTCAGTAAGGATCCTATGATTTTTTTTTCGGATTCAACAACAGCATTAACGCACGAGGATCACAAACAGAGACTGCTCTCCTCCCACATTTGAGCTCGAAATCCATGGGTCATTGAATTTCCACGTGGTCTGCCAGAAGCAATTTTCGTTGGAATTAAGGAAACTGTCAGAGGGAACTTTCTTTCTTCCCACGGTGTCGTTGTGACTGAAGACAACAGAGAAGGCACCGTTTTGTTGAGAGATCTGTCACTCCTCTCAGGTAGAAGCGGAGACGAAATTCTACTACAGTTTAACAAAGTGACGAGGTTACGAAAAGGAAAGCAGAAGTGATTGTCTTTGAAGATAACCATTTTGTGTAAGATACTGTAAAGGAAAACACTACATTTGTAGGTGTAATTCATTGTCATTATGAATTCACCAAGGAATTTTTTATGAGCATATATTTATTGTGAACACTCAAGTACATTAACTTTAATACGGAAAAAGTATGCCACAGACAGGAAACAAGCGCTTTGATCTGGCTGCCTACATGAAGGCTCGAAAAGAAGCAAGGGACAAACAGGTGTTTAAAACTCGCAATTTAGCCAAGGAATTGAAAAGAATAGAGAGATATGAGGGGTGATCAAGGTCAAAATTCACTTTTGCTGTTCTGCAGTTCCATTTCGTAATTACGAGGCTATGATTTCTTATTTCACAATTTGGTGTGCCTGTTACGACTCTCACGTTCGTTATTACGAAGTTTAAATACGCCATTTTATAATTACAAATTGTAATGCTCCATTCCAATTCAGTTTGCTATCATTACATTTTGCCTTCCTGTTACAATGGTTAGGCTCCTTACCGCGCTTCCAACTTTGTTTTTTTGCTAGTTTACTCTTTGAACAGCAGTTTGGCGTTCCAAGTCAGCTTTTCTTTGTCGCTACGTTATTACCAATTGTTACTTCTGTTCAGTTTCCTATCCTCTATTTCCGCTATGCAATTCAGTTGGGCTATTACGCTGTTACTTGTGCTGTTACGCCGTTCAGTTGTGCTGTTTTGTTGCTGTGCAGCACCGCGCGGTCCCAGGTGGACGTGAGAGAACTAGCACCAGTTGGGCAACTCCTTCGAGTCAAAATGGCAGACAGCTTGGGAGGCGATTTTCGACAATCTGCTCGTGATAGAGTGTCTCGCGCAGCAAATCTCTTAAACAGGGCAGTGGAACTACTAAATAATGACGGTAGTTGTGCTGTCTCCGATCGGGCTGGAGCTCGTTCTGCTGATTCAAGCGTTTCCAGTGCTTCGTCGTGTGGACCCCCCTATTGGCCTTTTATCTTTCCGTCAAAACTCTTTCAACGAGTTTTTTCTTAGAATCACTTGCTTTAAAATTCACTCCCATTTCCAAAAGTACTTCTCGTAATAAAATAACTGTCATATCCTTTGGATCTCCTTCCTTCAGTTTCCTAATTTTCTCGAGTTTTCCCTCTTTTTCTCGTCTAACACGTTCACGTTCATTTTCCATGAATGCAGGTAACTTTGTCTTGATAAAAGTCATGTCTTGGTCGTCCATACAAAATTTTCCATCTAAAACCTCGCAATGTAACACCCTGACACACTCTTTAGCATTACACCACATATACGAAGTCGAAACAGAATATGTTTGCGGCAGACTTTTAGAAGCAATATTCGAAACTCCATCAAAAACGTTTACAGCTACTTCCGTGAAGCTTGGTAATTCCACGATGTCCTTGTCGAGATACAGAACAGGGAAGGAGGTCGATGCTTTTAATGTCCTTGTTATCCTAACAACTTTTCCCACTACCAGATTTAAGCCAGGAACAAATAATGTAGCCATATCGCCCAACTTAAGACCACTGTTGGTAACATTTGTCGAGATGGAGTAGTAAAAGTCAGACCTTGATGCTGCCATCCACCGCGATAGACGTCGACAGGTTGGCATATAGGTTTTTCCTAATTGAAGGGATAAAAAGTTTGCAATGTGGTACACATTACCATTGTGCTCGACGTATTGTTCAGGATTTGATTTTTGGTGGAATCGTTCACGCATTCTTTGATCACTAGCTTTTGGGAGAACGGCGACGGATGCACTGCTAAGGATTGATTTGTCCTCCTTTGATGTTGTGACCTTATCAGAATACAAATCGGTATTTCTGCAGTCATGACTGGGACATATAAACGAGTATTTATCTCTCTCGGTTTTTGACTTGAACTTGATCCCCATACAAACTTCATGCCACCAGTATCCGCATCCCGGGAACTCGCAGCCTATCCAGTAAGTAGTCGCTGGCTCTGCAAAGTCTTTTTGCAAATACTTGCAAGTTCCCTTTTCGTAGAGCTGGCAGTTTCTCGGGTCTCCTTCGTCAAGAATAATTTCTGACTGTTCACTCTGCATTTCATCGGCAATAATACCGGTTAGGCCATCAATTTCAGCTACGTCTGAGCTGTCGATATTATCAAGTAAAATTTCGTTTTCGAGATCAAATAGTTCATCAACACTGAATACACTTAATTCGTCCGGAAAAAGGTCCTTTTCGGAAATGTACGCCTCAGTAGCGGTGTTAAGGTAAGTTAGTTCTCCTGTTTTGGGATTTTTATAAACTATGTTGGCTTCCCTTAGTCCAGGCACCATTCCCATTTCTTCCACTGTTTTTAGAACCTCTCTTTCTGCATCTTTTATGCCTTCAATGATCATTTTTTCAAGATTACTTGGCCAAGCAGAGTGATTGCGTTTGGACTTGAGTCGTCGGCCTTTGTATTTCAATTCCAAAAGTTTAACTGTCCTGGCAGTTATGTCGAGCATTTCAAGAAAATTGAAGTTGTTTTTACCCCTGGTAAATGCTCGAAGGTATGAAAACAAAACCTCACATGCGTCTGATCCAAAAAAGCTAGGGCAGAATGGCACATCTGGATAATACTTCGAAAAAATTAGCATATTTAAAATTAATGAGTGTCCAGCAAGGATAGTATCTGTGTAAGTCTGGTCGGAGATAAAGTGGATCTTAGAATCGTACTGTTTAGACACAATCCATATTTTCCAAAGCCGAAGAAATATCACAGGAGTCCATGCAAGCTTCGCTCTCTCGCGCACACTGATTTCATTATCGGTATAACAACGTAGCAGACAGAAACCAACGGTCAAATACGCCCTCAAGCCTCTAGTGGAATCAAAGTTCGACTATATAAGACAATCACGTACTGCTGGCTGCAAAAGTCGTTTTGCCGCATCCACATTCTGTTTGTCGCGTACAAAAACGTCAGAAGTAGTATAGTAATTAGCGGTACGAGCGCATTTTTTAATTAGATGTTATCAGATCAAAAAATCAATCAAGTGATCTGATATTTTGGTAAAAATATATCTTTTCAATTTATATATTTAAATCTTTATTCTAAAATGGTATAATATTTTTGTAATGATCTGATGATATTAAAATTCTTGGAAAACCACCTGGTTTGAAATTCTTGGAAAACTGGTTTTGTGCTGTGGTTCCGTCTGATGGGTTATAAAATAATATCTCATATAATAGTATATAGAATGAGTTGTAATTCAGAAATTCATGATGAATTGAAAAATATGGAAGAATATACTTGTCCTTTTTGTGATGAGCAATTGGCAAAAGTTGTCAGCAGTGTGGTTGTCGAATGCTGTAGTAACCAGGAAATGTTTAACGATGATGGTATGAGCCTCTGTATAAATTGTGGTTCAGTTCATGGTTATGATTATGTTAAAGAGTATGTTGACTTTTATGAGAATATGTATAAGATAAGACGGAAATCGGTATATCATCGGAAGTACCATATCGAAAATATGATAAATAGCATATGCTGTGTTAATGGTTTTCAAATTTCTGTAAAAGATAGTGGTAAAATATTAAAAATATTCGAAGAGATAGACAAAGTACTTCCATTAGTGAATACAGGTCGTAAACGGATGATTAGTATGAAATTTGTGCTTAAGCAAATATTTTTAATGATGGATCTACCTTCTGAATGTATAATTATAAAGAATTCAAAAAAGACTCTAAAATTTTATGATCAATATTGGGTTGAAATTTTATTGTTAAGATTTGATGTGATTATAAAAATTATTAGACAGTAAATTTTTCATCATATTTTTGTATGAATTAATCAATTATTGGGCTATTATCAGTCACATAGTCATCAATATTCTTCATTGTATTATGTATGCTAGACTCATTAAAATTACCACTTCTCATTGCATCTTTTAGGGTATTGAGTAGATGTTGATAGCTTTGATAAGCATATGTACAATTTTGAATTTTAAGATCGAGGTTTTGGTGTTTCATCCAACCTTGTATCAAAAGTGCTGCAGTACTGATGGCAACCAAAGCAATACCTCCAGTTGCAATACTTGTGGCTAAACCCCCAGTCGCAAATATGACTGACAATGAGTTGCCAAGTAATTTCCATTTTTTGAATCGTTTTACCGCTTTTTTGTGAGCCCAACACTTTCTGTGATATGTGTGGTAATAGGCTTTTAATTCCTTAATCTGGTCTTCTGTTAATTCACCTGAAATATGGTTCCAGTTGAATATGCTTTTTCGATTATCTGTCATGTATATCATTTATATTATAATTCTTTTGCGAATACAATAAATTAATCCAGAGATTTGACCACATAATGGAGATCTTTTCATTAGTTTTGATGTTGCATTTTTTGGTATGGCATAACAATATCCACGGTCTAATGAATAACGATTATAGAATCTTCCATAAGCATCGTGGAGAATACTATGTGAGTGTATTACATCAATCCAACCAAGTGTTCTTTCAAAAAATCGTGTAATACGACCATTTCCTGGACCAATAAGTCCTATATCATTATGAATATATAAAATGTTGTCAATTGAAAGTATTGTTTTGAAATGCTTATAATACAAATATTGGTATACAAGACACGATTTCAATATTGTGTCATCAATATAAATATGTTGTTGTTTGGTTTGATTAAAAAGACAGCTAACGTATTTAATTATGTCTTCTATCATATATTATATCGTTGGATTAAAATTTGATGATGATCTAAAATAGTTTTTTCATCTAATATGAAATCCAAGTATACACAGAAAAAACTGATACAACCGTCTAAAGGTGCAATGGAATTTGGATTTAAATCACCAAAAGTCATTTGTTGACTACCAGTTCTATTAGCAGATGTAAAACTTCCAATATGTTTTTTGTTCCAATAGATCTTACTTTTGTCAGTATTTGGAGAAGATAAATTATCCCAATGAACAGATAAACAATGCCAAACATTAATTTTACCCAAATCATTTACGGAATAATCAGCTAATTTTTTTAAACTTTGTATAGATGCTGCTGGACCAAAATACACACAATTTATTTGATCAACACCACTTATAGCTAAATTTGAACCATTGTAATAGCTGACAAACTTATCATAACCTCCATTATCATGACCAAAAAGCCCATTTTTCCATGGATTACCACCAGTATTTGAATTCAATTTATAAACAATGAAAATATTGACAGCATTATTATTCAAATTGATTTGACTTATCATTCTCTTTGATCCACCAAACTTTAAAAAATAACGTCCATTATGTTTCTCAGCCTTGGTACAAACAGTAGGTCTTAAATTTATAGTTGATTGTGTTGCATTATTTTCTTCATTTGAGAGATCATATAATGTTTCAACTCTTCTGTTTGCATTCATATCTACAAAATTATTATTCGCTCTGTCAATTTGATAAACACATTTTGCGTATAATCTGATGAATTCAGAAACCCATAAATCCAAAAAACTATCTCTGACAATATCAGAAACTTGTGATTTAACAACAACATGATTGTTATCATTGCCGGCTTTTACATTTGTCAAATGCTTGTTTTCAAGATCATAATGTCCATCTTGTGTCAATCTAAATCCATTCCCATGATCACCCTTATCACCTTTGTCACCTTTTGGACCAATTATACCTCTATCACCTTTATCACCTTTTGGACCTTTTTTACCAGTGGTTACATTATCTAGATTTGTTTGATGGTTAAATATTCCCATATAATATTAATTTAGATTAAAGTGTGAACGGATTGTTCTATACAATACATCTGTTCCCCCCACCCCGATCATATTTACAAAAATTTTATGCAAGAAACTCAGCAGTAAGTGTTACTTTTGTTCTATTGTTAAGTCCGGTAATTTTAAACGTTAATGCAGTAGCTGAAAATACAAGTGTGTCCTAATGTTTGGCAAAACTACCCACCCAGTTTCCCCTTTGGAAATATTGTGAGATGTAAGCCGTTGTTCTTTTCCTCCAACAGCGACATAAACACGAAAAGAACCATTTTGTGGCATGGAAGTGCGGTCATAAAAATGTAAATCGGTGCGAATCAATTAAAAAACGGTGTATATGGAGCCCAAAACGTTGGCATAGAAAAAACATCTTCTGATGCGGAAGAGCCGGTTAACAAAGAACTTGCTATTTTATAAACTAACCCTGATAAAATTAAAGGGCGTGGAACTTTTATTTGATTTGAGGTAATTTCGAATAACAGATCATTTCCATTGTAAATATTATGTCCGTTCAGGTTCAAATTTCCACCCAATTTTGGATCTTTAATTAGATAAGTGTTCATATTAATATCATTTAGCATTGTCAATTCACCATTTTGACCGTCAAATAAGTTTGATGAATTATTAATCAAAGTATGTCCATTCAAATCTAAATCAGTTTGTAATTGTATTTTTTCATTCACGATTTTGTAAGCTTCAGCGAAGTCGTAAACACTTGATGAAACGTCTGCAGCCTCAAAATCAATACCATAAACAACACAAGGAACTTTGTATTTATTGGGATAAGTTGGGTTAGCGTTAATATGTATTGTACAATATAAATATTCAGGTGGTGAACTTGATGAAGGTTTTTCAATCCATAATAAATATCTCGAATGATCTTCATTTCTGTTGTCAAATTTTCTCCCTGCAGTTCTATGAATTGTAATTCCACCAGTTGCACTGAATGTAACACTACTAAGATTCATTCCATCATAATCAGGAAATAGCCATTCAAGAATGAAAGTGTATTTTCCATCATTTATTTTGAACATATTAAATCCAATTCTGGCTCTGTAAATATGATTAGCTTCTTTATTCAAGTCTACATCAATAACCTTTTTTGAAATTGTATGTGGTGAACGAGGTAAATTAATATATCCATTAACAGTCAAACCATATTCAGTACTTATTTCATTTATATCATTCATCAAATATTTGAAAGCATTCTTTGGATGAGAAGCAGATGAAATATGGGTTTCATCGACATATTTTTTGTTTGCAGCATCTTTACTGGTTGTTGGAGCCCCAACATCTATTATTTTGAAACCTGCGAGATTTAAATTAGCAGTCATTCCTTGTGTTCCATCTCGCAGTAGAGTTTGACTGATACTGCTTTTAGATGCGAGATTAGTGTCAATATAAGATTTATTCACAAGATCTCCCGAGTTAGTTCCAATACCATGACCTGTAATAATAAACCCCGCAAAATTCTGATTGCCAGTCATTATAACACTCCCATCTTTTTTAACAAATGGAGAAAAATCAATACCAGCAACTTGTGTATCAACATAACTTTTGTTCACAGCGTCTTGTGGGTTTGAGGGGGTATCCTGCAGGTTGAGGATTTTGTTTAATTTCATGTCAATATTACCACCAAAAGCAACATTTCCGTTTTCAATTTCATAGGCTGGGTCGTGCAAAAAGTAATTTAAATTGGTATGATATCCAAAAGCTCCATAAACAATGAGATGCGTTTTGGTGTTAGATGCAGGAGCTGTGCTACTTAGTTCAACCTGTATTGCCGCCTGCCCACCACTGGTTTTTTGTATCTGGAAAAGTTTATTTCATGTAACCATCAACGTGTGGAGTTTTAGGAAAAGGTTTTTGTAACGACAGTCCTGCGTCACGAATGTTAACTGTGGGAAGGAATAAATCGACTGTTGCATTTTGAGGGTTTGATGGTGAATAGAACTCAACAACAAATGTATACTCACCTTTACTCAAAGATGTAACATCAAAACGAATTTTAGATGTAAAGTTACCACTTCTTTTAATGAAGAAGGACAATGATGACTTATTTATGTGGTATGGTGATTTGTCAAAATTCCCAATTTGAAGGTTTTCCACACCTTGAACACCAGAAGACTTGGATTTGTCTTTTAACAGAAAAGCGAATGGATTGCGTTGAGAACCTGATGCTGAAAAAACAAGGTCATCAACATAAGATTTTGTGCTGGCATCATTATTTCCAGTTGGTGCTGCTACATTAGTCAATTTTTTGTTTTCGATATCATAATTTCCATCTTGAGTTAATTTTAATCCATTTCCGTTTCCAGTATCACCCTTATCACCTTTGTCACCTTTATCACCTTTATCACCTTTTGGACCGATTGGACCTATATCACCTTTATCACCTTTTGGACCAATTAAACCTCTATCACCTTTATCACCTTTATCACCTTTATTACCTTGTGGACCAATTGGGCCTCTATCACCTTTATTACCTTTATCACCTTTGTCACCTTTATCACCTTTATCACCTTTTGGACCAACTGGACCTCTTGTACCTTTACCGCCAGTTGTTGGATCATCTTGATGTGGTAAAAAATTAAATATTCCCATATAATATTATATTGGATTAAACAGCACCATAAAAATTTCTCTTCACTGTTTTCATTGGTTTGTCAATATAGCAGAAAGAATAAGGTTTTTTAGTTGCTTCAATATATTTCTGCTTATCAATTCCAAGTTCTTGGGCAATAAAGTTCCTTTCTCTTGTTGATGGAAAATCATAAAGGCAGAAGTGGTTGCAATTAAGTCTGACAGATTTTGGGCATCCATAAAAGGATTGTGTTAGGTACAGTACTGAACAATTTTTGTGGCGACGTTGAATGAAATAGCTTATGATTTGATCTTGTTTTTTATCAGTCACAAAATCATCAAAAACAATCAAGCGCTGCAATTCAGTATCTTTAATTTGTTCAACAGGTAAAATTTCATCTTGACCGCAGATTAAAACAGGATAACCAACTTCTTTGCTTATTGAATCCATAACCTGCTGCAGATGTTTATACTTGTCTTGATCCAGATTTTTAGCTTATAGATGGATCTGATCATAATAGACTAACGGTTCCATAATCAAATGCATAAACAATGTTGTCTTTCCAGATCCAGAATTACCAGCCAATAACATTCTGAAAGTATCTTTTGGCATATACGGATACAACTGTCTAAAAGACTTGTTTGAATCCTGAATTATGTCATAATTTGGAATTTCCATATGTTAATAGTTTAGATTAGTCTAACACAATTATATATGGATATTGAACGAATGAGAAGGCTTCTTAAAAGTGGAATAGAAGCTGGAAACAAGACTAAAGAAGTTCGTGAGGTTATCAAGACTTTTGAACATGCAAAACAAGATGCATATGATACAACACTACAATTGCTAAGACCCTCTATTGATGTTCAGAAGAGTATAGACAAAAAACAGGATGAAGTTATTGAACAGTTGAAAGAAAGCCAAAAAGCATTAACAAGTGGACTTGAAGATTTTATGCTTTTAAGCACACTACCTGAGGAATCAAAACCTGTGGAAACAACAAAATTACCAATTAATTATAAACCAAAAATGATGTCAACTTATAAGACAAATCTTGACAAAGGTTTTTCACCTGAGGAGCTTCAAACACTTTTGAAATATAAATTATCTCCTCCATCAATTGTTTTTGATATGCAAATGGACGGATCAATAGATATTGCTGACTATGATGTGGGAATTGGTAAATTAATAAAAGAACTTGGAGGTAAAAAAGGTCAACTATCAAGTAGCAAAAAATCGAGAGATAAAAATAAAGAAGAAGTATATGAATTAGGACAAGATATCAAAACATTACAAAAGTATCGAAAAAGAATTGATATTATTGAAGAAGGCTCAAAAACTCTTGGTGAAGGTATTAAATATGGATCTAATATTTTTCATTACAATAATATTGGTGACTTGCTTTCACGACTACAGTTACTTGGAGGGTCTATTTCTGCGGGCAACAATAGTGCTGGTGTCAGAAATGAGTTCACAAATATATTGCACACATTAAGCAGACTGGGTATTGTTTCAAATAATGAGCTCAATAAAATAATGACCAAATATCTAATCTAATAGTATATGACAGAAATATCATTACGATTCAACAGTAAAAACAGAGATAAAATTGGAGTCAGTGAGAGTCATGATTTTACAAAAAGGTTCAATACTCCTCTCTCATTATCAAATGATTTGAAACATGAAATGGCTGTGAAAACTATTAATATGACATACAGCTGGTATAACATCAGACAATCTTACGGGAATAATCAAATAAAATACAGCCATAACAAAGGTGTAAACTGGGAAACAATAACTTTTGTTGATGGAATGTATTCGTATGACGAAATTAATATTTACATACATGAGTATATGAGAAAAAACAACCATATACTGAATCCATCTGAAACAGACAAATTAAAATTCAAGTATGGTATTAATATCCTTTTCGTCTTATCAACATATCGCATTTTGATCGAACTTGATGAAAACTATCGAGTGGATCTAAGAAATCTTGAATTCAGAAAACTTATCGGTTTTGATTCAAAATTAATTGCTGCCACAGAATATGGAACAAAATTGCCTGATATCACAAGAGGAGTAGATGAAATATATATCAATTGTGATAAAGTGATAGACAGCATAGTTGATGGCAATAGTACAAATACAATCGCTGTTATTCCAGTCACAGATCTTGTCAGAAGTTTTCCATTCACCTACAAACCTCGTTTTCTTTCATGGAATCCTGTCTCAACACGATTAATCAATTCAATACATTTTTACATCACAGATGCTTCCGGAACTCCAGTCAATTTAAATGGGGTAGATTGGTATATTGAGGTATTCTTGAGAGGGGTGGAATCATAAAACCAATTAGTATATGAAGAGATTTGAGCTTAAGAAGTATGAACAACGAGGTGAAGGTGTTATAACTGATGTTATGAAAACAGTTGGGAAAAAAGCAGCTGTAAAAGCAGCCTCAACAATTGGTGAATACGCAGGCAAAAAAGCTGGTGATAAAATAATAGAACTTTTGAAAAGGAGAAAGAGTGGTGGCATTAGTGGGGGTGAGATAAAAAAGAGAGGTCCCGGCAGGCCAAGAAAAAAATAACTTTTATCTAACCCAATAATATATGTCTAACTATAGAGAATCGAAATATATCGAACGTTATGAAGATGTTGTGTTCGAACTTGAGACACCATTAGTCACTGCGGTTGCAAACAATGCTCATCAGAAGAAAACAGGTTATCGTTTTGTTGCTGATAACAGTGGAGAGACAACACCATTTGATTGGTACAATGGTCGTTTGAATATTGATTTCATTGTAAAGAAGCTTGCTGATGGAGCTGCTATTGCTGCTGATGACCAAAACGGTATTGTGAATTCAACTTACTCTCTGATTAAAACAATAACTGTGAAAGTGAATGGTATTGATGTTTATGAATGCAGAGTTGTTAACCAAGCTGTAAATATTAAATCATTGCTTGAGTATTCACAAGGTTATGCTTCAAGTCAAGGAACAAATGAGTTCTTCTATCTTGACACCAACAGACATGCTGAAGACAGAGTTGCTCAAGCTAATTATAACAAAGGATTTGCGTCTCGTAAAGAGTTGTTGAATGGTGCAAATGGGAAAGTAAATGCAGAGGTGGCTTTTAATAAAATGGGTTATTTCAAGAGCTTCTATGATGAAATTTCACCTAACTCGAAAACAGAGGTTAACATAACACTTGAGAGCGATGCTAATCTAGTTTGGCAAGCTGCTGATGATTGTCGTGTAGTAGTCACCAAGTTCCAGCTACTTGTTCCTCGCATTACATTCAATTCAGTGGGGAAGTCACTATACATGGGCAAATATCTTGACAACAGAAAATGGACTTATCTGAGAGAAATGGTTGAGAGAGGTAATTCAACACGACAGCAGACAGCCAATTTCCGTATTACAACTGGAATAAATAAACCTAGACACGTTTTTGTTTTCATTATCAATGATGCAAATGATGAGTCTCAGACAGCCAATAAATTTCTCTATATTACATTCTCTGTTGCAAATGGACGAACAATGACAGATTGTTATCTTGAGGTTGGTAATGGAAATGATTATCCAGAGGTTCATTATAAACCATCAACAGAACCAACAAGAGTATTCAGAGATGTTTTGAAATACGTTCATGCTGTTAATGACTACAGTGATAGCACCCTGCTTAACAGAGAGAACTTTGGTTCAATATTCCCTTTCATTTATTTTGATTTGACGAAACAAAAACAGGATATAAAAGATGGGATGACCAAACTGACTTTCAAATACACTTTGAGTGCTGCAACAAATGCAGATTACAGTGTGTATGCACTATTCCTCTATGAACAGGATGTTGAGATGAGAAAAACTGATGGAAAACTTATTTTGAGATCAATGTAATTTAAACAAATTAAATAATTAAAAAATATTAAATAAATTAAATAAATAATTAAAATTAAATAAATTAAACAAATAAATATGAAACCAATTTTAGTATTAAATTAAATACAATTTAGTATAACCATATAATATATGACTACTTATCATCCTCATGGAGTGAGACTTTCACAGGGTGAGAAAGATAAGCTTGCAAAAGCTTACAGAACAAATTCAGCTGTAACATTGAGGTTGTCGCATGGTGAATTGTCTGGAAATGATGAACTAATGTTAACAAAGACACAAATCAACAAACTGATGAAATCAAAAAGATCAGGAAAAGGATCTGACATCAAAATATCAAAAACTCAAATCAGAAAAGCTGTTGTACATGGAGGTTCTCTTTGGACAACTCTATTGCCATTTGCAACTAGAGCACTATCTAAAGCAGCTCCAGCATTGGCTACAGGTGCTCTTTCTTCATTAGCAGGTATTGGTGTTGATAAACTATTTGGAAAGAAACAAAAAGGAGGATTTATCATTCCTAATCAAAACTTATCCCAACTATTGAATGTAAAAAATTTATTGAATACAAGACAAATGGCTGATCTTATTCAAAAAATGCAGTATGGTGGAGACGTTATTATCAAACCAACAAAAACTCAGTCTGGTGGTGCTCTTGGAACAATTTTGGCTTCAATTGGAATTCCACTGCTAATGAATGCCTTGACTGGAAAGGGTTTGCAAGTTGACTGCAGACGACAAAGACGGACATAACCTGTGCATGTTCCAAATTCAACAAAAAGTGATGGAACTGGTTGCAGGTTGAACGTAGTATTCCAAGACGGTCATTGCCTGTCCATGTCCCGGATTCAATTGTTTCGAAAAAAGAAGAAGGAAAACATGTTTCTTTTCCATGGAGATCACCCCCAGTTTTTGGTACATGGGATAACCCAATCGGTCTTGGAATGAAAAAAAAATAGACCAAAGGAAAAGGACTTCTACTGGGCAAAAACAGTCCATTCAATTCAATCCCCATACTTGGAACAATACTCTAAAATTCATCAACAAACCATTATCCAACTTTGATTTATTAAATTGGGTAAAACAACTTGGAATAAAACATTTTAGAGGAGTTATTAGTCGGGATAATCTTCCAAAACAAATAAAGAACAAAGAATGTGGAATAGTCCATCTTGACAGTCGGATTGGACCTGGTACTCATTGGGTATGTTATCGGAATATAGACACATACTGTGAATACTTCGATTCATTCGGATTAATGATGCCAACAGAAGTTCAAATATATATGGCCACAAGTGGGAAACAACTTGAATACTCTGGTGATGAGATACAAGAAAGGGATTCAGTCTTGTGTGGATATTGGTGTTTGTACTATCTTCTAGAGAGACAAAAAGGCAGATCAATTCTTGATACAATACACAATTCTAAATTCAATCCAACTGATGTGAGTGTCAATCACAGATTCATCATAGACTACTTCAAAAATATCTAACTCATTTGTATATGAAATCATATTGTGTTAAACAGAAGAAAATCACTGAATGTGTACCTGGAAGTGAAAGATATCAAAAGACAAAAAACGGTCGAACTATGATGAAATGCACTTGTGCTGAGTGTGGGATAACAAAAACTAAATTTGTTAAAGACAATCAAACAGGAGGAGCTTCAAGATCAACCATCAGAAGAATTCAAAATAAAGGTCCTTCAGCTGTTGATAAAGCTGCTTATATAATGCCTAATTTTGTGACTCCAGCTCCTAGTTTTGCTGGTTTGGCTAAGATACTTGCAGGTCAGGCAGTCAAGGGTGTAACAGACAATATTAAACATTACAGAGGTGGAAAATATCTAACTCACTAGTATATGAAATCATATTGTGTCAAACAGAAGAAAGTAACTGAATGTGTACCTGGGAGTGAAAGATATCAAAAGACAAAAAATGGTCGAACAATGATGAAATGCACTTGCGCTGAGTGTGGTATAACAAAAACTAAATTTGTCAGTAAACAGGGAAACTGAATAGCCCGTCTGAAGGGGCGGGCATTTTAACAACTGGATTAGATCTAGCAGGAATGGCAATGAAGGATGTAATTTTACCACAAGCTTGGAAAGCTGGAAGATATTATGCTAGTGAAGCATTGCGTGATCCCAAAAAACAGCAATATTTGATTGATAAGGGACTTTCACTTGTAAAACCAGCTATTAGTTCAGTTGGTAAAAAAGCATTATTTGATTTAAGTACAAAAATACGTCCTAAGCGTGCTGATAAGAGACAAACCCATAAAATGGATATTAAAGGTATTGATTATACACGTGGTGGTGCTATTGATGTTGATAAGCTATTAAAGAGTGGAGTTGCAGGAAGCCCCTGACAAGTGGATCTGAATAAAGGGAAAGAGTTAATCACAGACCCAAATTTGTTTAAATTCCCAAATCCAAGTGAGATAAAAGATGCAAAAGAAAGAGTCAAGGTTTATAAGAAGTTGTATGAAACTGAAAAAGCTAATGGTTACAAGGGAAGCTATAATAAGTTTATACTTGAGTCTGGATTTGGATCTAAACCAACATTTACAATTCCAATAAAATTCGGATCTGGTTGGGGAGATAAAGTTTTTGACACTAGTATGCTGAAATATGGTGTTCTTATTCCTAAACCTTTTACCAATCCTAAATTTATGAGTGCTTTTGGAAAAGCTATTAAGGGAAAAAATAACAAAGGTTGGACTTCTTATGGACAAATAATTGCTGATACAGCCAAGAATTATTATGGTGGCGCTATTGATATTCACAAAGTTATTGGCAAGCTTCCTAAACCAAAAGCTGGATGGACACCAAGTAAATATAAATACATGGGACCTTACAACCCTTTGTACCAACAGTTGGAATATGATAAAAACACTGGTGAGGTTTTGAAGTGGCATGTCCAACCTTATAATAAAGTGGATGAAATAGCAGCTTACCACGATATTTGTTATGATATGGGGAAAAAAAAAGGTGAATGTGATAGAACAATGGTAAAATCTCTTGACCAAATACCCTATGGTGAAATGCCAAAATGGGGTCAAACAGCTAGATTCCTAATCAACAAAAAGGAGAAACTAGGTTTAGGTGTTCCAAAAAACGGAAAAAGCCGTCGAGTGAAGAAAACTGGCAAGAAAAATTAGCAGATGAGTTACATACACCCATAAAACGCAATTTTACTCGACGGCGTGTGATTGTAAATAAAATTGATGAAATATGGGCTGCTGATCTTGTTGTAATGCAAAAATTCAGCAAATGGAATAAAGGTTATAAATATCTTTTGATGGTTATCGATGTTTTCAGTAAATATGGTTGGATTGTTCCTCTGAAGGATAAAAAGGGTGAAACTGTAACTGAAGCATTTCAAACAATATTCAGAGATAGAACACCACAATATCTATGGGTTGATAAAGGTAAAGAGTTTTACAACAAACACTTGAAAAACTTGTTAGAGAAAAATGGGATACATATGTACTCTACTGAAAATGAAGAGAAGTCATCAGTAGTTGAAAGATGGAATAGGACAATTAAATCCAAAATGTGGAAGCAGTTCACTGTTCAAGGTAATACACAGTATTTAGACATGTTACCAAAATTAGTGAAACAGTATAATAATACCAAACATTCAAGTACAAAGATGACACCCACACAGGCTTCAAAGAAAAAGAATGAAGGAACTGTTTACTTCAATTTTGTATGGTGATATAGAAACATTAAAACAGAAACCAAAATTTAAAATAGGTGATAAGGTCCGAATATCTAAGTATAAACGGAATGTGTTTGACAAGGATTACACGCAAAATTGGAGCGAAGAATTATTCATAATAGATAAGATTCAATACACTAATCCAATCACATACAAAATAAAGGATCTTAGAGGTGAAGATATTGAAGGGAGTTTTTATGAACCTGAATTATTAAAAGCCAAACAAGAGGTATTTAGAATTGATAAGGTCATTCGGAGGGATTACAAGAAGAAACAAGCTTTAGTGAAGTGGAAGGGGTATAGTGATGAATTTAACAGTTGGATACCCATAAAGGATTTAAAAGATATATGAAATTGTCTAATGTATATATAACAGAAGATACAGTATATGCTGTTATTTGCTATTATGTAGCCAAGAATATAATTATTCCTGTCTATTTATTTAAACATAGGTTAAAACTATTTAAATGAAAAAAACCTATAGATTATATACAAATGCAAAAATATTCCTACGATAATAAAGAATTAGATGTGTCAATAGATTGTTATCTTGATGATAAAAATGAAATATGGTTCAGAGGTAGAGACATAGCTAATATTCTTGAATATAAAAATCCACAGAGAGCAATCAGAAATCATGTTGTATCTGATGATAAAATCGTGATAGACCTCAAAATAATCACAAATTCACGGGGGACCAAAACGGTCCCTCAGGTCAATAGCAGGGGACCAAAACGGTCCCTCAGGTCGAACAATCTTATAAGTGTTTTTTTATAAATGAATCAAGATTTTATTCACTAATATTATCATCCCAAAAACAAGAAGCTGTAAAATTCAAACATTGGATTACATCAAAAGTATTACCATCAATCAGAAAACAAGGATATTACAAGAAGTTCAACGACAGGAACAATAATATGCTTTTGATTGAAAATGAAAACGATCTACACACTAAGGTTGTATCATTCATCAGAAAGAAATATGAAGATGCTTTGATGATTGCTGGTCTTGGTGAAAATCAAATAAGCCCAAATATGAGAATCAAATGTTTCAATAAAGGATATATGTCCGGACAATGTGATTTGATGTTAATGAATCCAACTAGAAAATACAATGCTTTGTGTCTTGAATTTAAAAGTCCCACTGGTGTGTATCAAGTGACGGATAAACAAACAATTATGAAGCAAATGTATGAAAAAAATAAATGGAAGTACATTATGAGTGATTGTTTTGAAGATTTAATTTATGAAATAACCAAACACATGGAGGAAAGCAAATTATACATATCACGAAGAGAAAAATAATTGTTTCTATCAACATTTAAAACAGATTGAAAATGTATTAAAAAAATAAAATTATAGATTATAATATATGGAGAATAAAAATGTTAAAAGAGGTCGTGGAAGGCCTAGAGTATTAAGTAATGAGGAAAAAAGGAGAAATAAAACAAAATGGATGTTAAATAGAGAATGGTTCTGTGATATTTGTAATAATGGTAAAAATTACACACTCTCTGGGAAATGGTGTCACTTCAAGACAAAAAAGCATCAATTAAATCTGATGGATTAATTTTTGAACTGTTCAATGGATCCAGAATTTGGATCACTTGAATTAATCACACTTAAAACGCACATTAAAACCATTTAAACGAAAAAATCTATAGAATAAATATAATGGAAAAAATTATCTCACACTATAGTATGAACAAGAGTGATCTTGAAAAATTGAGCAAATCCAAGCTCATCGAATTGCTATTGAAGCAACAGAAGAAACCAAAGGTTATTGTGGTGGATGATACAAAACAAAAACCTGTCCCTGCACCTAGAACCAAAAAACCTGTCCCTGCACCTCGCAACAATATAATTCTTCCACCAATGGAATTCAGGGATAGACCTGTGCCAGCACCCAGAAGGAGTGTTAAGCAGATGGTTCGAGATTATGAAGATAACATAATTCTTCCACCAATGGAATTTAGGGATAGACCAGTTCCTAAACCAAGAACTAAAAAGCCTATGCCTGCACCTAGAACTAAGATAGAGCAAACAGAAAAAGCTCTAAAGGGCTTTACAAAGTCTTTCGAAATTGATATAAAAAATGACAAAGACCCGCTAGAGCAACTACTAAACACAAGAATGGCAATCGAAACACACATTAAAAAATTGTTGAATGAAATGAATGGATTGAAATTTGTTGAAACACTCAAGGTAACATTCACAAAGATAACAGATGGTGCTTTAGAGTACAAGACAGCATACTTCAACAGTCAAGCTGAAACAATCATAAACAATCCAGAGATCAATGAATCATTACAAGTGTCAAAACAACAAATAATAAATAAGATAGCTCAATGGGTATCTGAAGGTTCTGGTTGGACTATTGAATCAGTTGATAATCATTATCTTAATGTAGTCAAATATCAACCATTAAGAGGTTCTTCATATATCAAACTACCACAAGAACTAAGTTAAATCAGAAGTCAAAATCATCAATTAGGAAGTTATGAAATCAACAAAGTATCACTCAGCTGTTTCGATGACAAACGTTATATTTCAAAAGATGGAATCAACAGTTATGCATATGGTCATTATCAAACTAAATAAATTATTCTTTACTTTAATATATATTGGTATTCATAATCTGAAGAAGATATCCATTTCTTTCCATCAGACGGAACCACAGCACAAAACCAGTTTTCCAAGAATTTCAAACCAGGTGGTTTTCCAAGAATTTTTATATCATCAGATCATTACAAAAATATTATACCATTTTAGAATAAAGATTTAAATATATAAATTGAAAAGATATATTTTTACCAAAATATCAGATCACTTGATTGATTTTTTGATCTGATAACATCTAATTAAAAAATGCGCTCGTACCGCTAATTTACTATACTACTGTCAGATTTCCACAATCCCGATTCCAGCTTATAAGTTTCGTAAATCTCCATTAAGTGCTCCATAATTACAAGGTTTTTCCCCATTAGCAGAATTTTTTTGGTATTCAGTAATTGATTGCGCCATTTCTTAATGAGATGCCTCCAGTCTGGTTGCATGGTTGTGGCGATGTTAGTTGTTTCGATACTTTTGACAACAGCAGCAAAATCGAAACCTTCGAAATCGAGAGTTAACCCATCTGTTTCTTGCGCTTTTTTGATATATGTGTCCATGTAGAACTTCCTTACCTTAGAGTCACCATCAGCGCCAATTCCAATAATTGGGAGATTGTTGTCAACGGCCATTTGAACTGCTTGATCAAACCAGCAACTCACTGTCTGTGAGTTCTCGCCCTTCATGACTGGAGATAATGCTAGTACATGGAACGGCTCAGATAAATGAACCGGAGCTATGACAAAGGCATTAACAAGTTTGGTTTTCTCAAGGGTTGTGTCCTCCACAACTCTAATGATGTCTTCTGCAGATTTAACAACAACTTGATCTCTCTGGGCCAGCCCGAAGATCTTGTTTCCACGCACCTTCAGAGACGGTATAACAGGAGTTGCATCAACTGCAAGAATGAATGGTCCCTGGATCTCTAAACTGTCAAAAAAATCCCTGGCACGAGCAAAAGATAGTTGTTCAAGGGTTTGGGGAATTGTGTACGGTAATCGAGCAGTTCTGTATAGTGTTGCGAGTGATGGACCACCAAATCTTTCACGAATTTGATTTGCTAAGGCTGGGTCTCCAAAATCAAGTATTACTGCAAACATTGTTTTGCTGTTGTCAGACCATTGCGCTCCAGTTTGTTTGTTGATGTTCGTAATAAGATCGCAAATTACAGGGAGAAGGTCAGGTCTTTCCACTTTTTGCGGATGTAATATCAATTCCGTAAACTTCTTTATAATTGGGTTTGCTGTTTTGGAAACTTCATTTATATGGGTTGAGATCACTTTTTTCATTGCGAAGTGCTTGCTTGCAGGTTCAGTTAATGATATCAATAGCTCCTGTGTACGTTGCCCCAACTTATAGTTTTCTGTAAAAAGTTGATCTATCAACTTCATATTAATGCCATGCTACTCGCAGATTTCTTTGTTTAAACGGGTCTTAAAAGCATAGGTTAGAAGTCTTAACTGCTCATTAGCGTTGCTTTCTGCCTTCTAAGCCGCAGCCGCTGTCGCAGAAGCAAACATTTCCGCACTGTGTCTTTTTTCTCTAGCTTCTGCTTCTTTTCCGGCTGCTACGGCGATTGCTAAATCATGCTCCATTTGTGATTGAGAACTTCTTTCCACTGAAGACTTGTCAATATATGCCTCCATACGGCTAAATGCTGAAGCAAGCATCTTTCCCTGTTGCACCTCCATTTCGTTTTGTTTACTCTGCATTCCCTGTGGAAGGGAAAGACGTTTTTTAGAGTACTGTTTTCGGAGTACTGCTTAGAATCCCTGGGCTTATAGAGCTTCGTAAGGGGTTGGGGTGGACTTATAACTGGTGAAGCCTTTATATCCGGAGGAGCTTATAAAACCGCTTCCAAGACTTAGCCCCTACAAGTACAAGTGTCTGATAATAACGTACTATCATCAGATCTCTACCACAAACCTTACAAATGGAGTCCGTCAAACAAATGTTTTTCACAGCTGAACCCGCACTGCCGTCACCTGTTACTGTTCCACCGGGTGGTAAAATTCTCGGCTTCTTTGACTGAATT
>JAEMWC010000384.1:652500-717500 GCA_016490735.1 Pachyseris speciosa
ATAGCACAGTCACCAGTTCACGTTGTAAATGACCAAGCTGGCTGCGGTCATCGTCAGTTACCTTCAGAGCAGGACCCCTATCTCCTCTTTTCTGCTTGACAACAAATTTATCCCCGACATGGACGGCGAAAGAGCACTCGTGGTAGCCCTTTACCACCGCTTCCAGAATGGTAAGTTTCACCTCTGCCCTGTCCGACATCTTGCCTGTTGCACTCGTGTTTGAAATAGAATCCAATAAATAACTTATTTGACCGCAACGCTTTGTTTCAGACCGGATGAAACTGGTTCGTGTTTGTGATTGTTGTGCTGTTCGATTGCGTTCGATTGGCAAATTTTTTTTGTGAGTTCGATTAAGTTCGATTACCGAACCCAATCGAACCCAATCGAGCGATTGGGTTCGATTGGGTTCGATTACCGAACGTTCGATTAGCTACGCCGGGTATTTATCAAGTTATCCAGTTGTCATTTTATTCACTAGAGCATGTATTATTTATCAAGTTATCCAGCTGTTATCCAACTGACCCAAATGGCGCAACTGGCCCAACTGACCGAAATGGTTTATTATTCGAACATTTATTATTTATCAAATTATCCAGTTATCATATTATTCATTAGAGCATGGCCCAAATGGCCCAACTGGCCCAAATAGTTTATTATACATTTCAAGTTACCCAGTTGTGATTTTATTCGTTAGACCATGGCCCAACTGGCCCAACTGGCCCAAATAGTTTATTATTTAAACATTTATTATCTATCAAATTACCCAGTTGTCGTTTTATTCATTAGAGCATGCACTATTTATCAATTCACACACTATCTTTCGGTTGACCGACGTCACGCAATTTTCGTCAACCGGTACACGAGGACACAGCCACGATCTAAATAAGCATTCAATGATTTTCATGAGCTTGTAGAAAGCGAAGAAGACAAGGCAGCTTCTTATCAGAGGTTCGATTTAAGGGACCGAGAATATATTGAGTCCCGCATGAAAATCAGTAGTCAAATACACGCCATTGAAAGAGAGTCCATTAAGGCCTCGTCCGTGAAATCATCTTCCCAATCAAGTTCTCGTAACATAAGATCGTCGCATTTATCAAGTTCCCATGGCGAAGAATTCGAGACAGGCATGCGCAATGAAAGTTGACACTTAGAAAACATCAGGCATTTCACATTACGGAGAATTGACTGAGAAAAGAATAAAAATCGAAAAATGCTGTCCTCAAAACATTCGCATGCACCGGTTTCCATCTGATTTGATTAGTACTGTTGTTCTTTTAAATGACTTTGCTTTAATTCTCACCGTACAAGTTGTATCCGTTGCGGTTTTCAGATAAACAGTAAGCATAATTTTCTGACACGGGCTTGTGTGACTTTTCTCCCCAAAAGGCCAAATGATACCATGCTACAGTGCTCCAGTTCGCGTCATAATTCATTGCACACATCAGTTTCCATCTCTTTCGAAAACCCAAAGGTGCTTCCTTTCAGGTCGAAGTACCTTTAACATTCGCCGATTTAAATCCGCTGCGGTATCCAGGAGGGAAAACATGGTAAATTTCAGTAAAATTTAAATTTTCAGTAAAAGTTAAATTTTGGTCATGTTAAAAGCTTTCTTCTCGCTGTTGAACTTGCAAACATTCATATAGACACTTCTCTTAACATATTAGTTGTTCAGACTTCAAAGACACAAGGTGAATCGACGTTTTCCGATACGTGACAACAAGTATCATTCTTGCTGTTGATATGAGATTTATACTTCCGAATCACTCGGCCGTGAAAGGTCAAACTCCCTTTGTCTGTAGTCTCTAATTTTTGGCGCCCCCCTCGCGTCGCGTCTCCTCGCAACTTCGCGCGCGCACGTGTCTTTCGCCCGCCCCACAATCCATCGCCAAAATTAGACACTACTCGCAGTCTACTGAAGCAGACACGAGGAAACACGGCAGTCCATCTGGAGTTAAGTCTACTCATGTTAAAAGCTTTCTTCTCGCCCTTGAACTTGCAAACATTCGCATAGACACTTCTCTTAACATATTGTTTGTTCAGACTTCAAAAGACAAGGTGGATCGACATTTTCCGATACGTGACAACAGGCATCACCCTGTTAAAAATAGTTAGCGCCTGCGCAGAAACGCCGGAAGTGAGCTTTGTGGATGATACTCGACGACGAAAAAGAAGAACCGTCGGTAATCTTAGACCCGGGCGCCGCGCGAGACGCGGGCAGCCCGAGTAAAAATTTATTGATCCAAACGTCCTTCGCAGTAGTGGTTTCATTAGTTTTCTCTTCGTGATTTATTAATGATTTTGAGAACGCAGAATCCTTTACCTTTTCCCGCTGGTCGAGTTTTTGTCTGACCGTGGGCGCCAGTAATGCGGCGTGATTGGCTACTTTCAGAAGCAGCTGAAAAATCTCAGTGACAGTCTTGATGTCTTCGTCATCAGAAATGAGCTATGTACAAAACAAATTCTATTAAGAATCGAAATTAAAAGAACGTGAAAAGGCGTAGTGGAGTTAGGGTATATATCTCGATTAAAAGCACGCTGTGGGAATAAAAAAATAATGCACAAGAATTATTTTGCTCTTAACATAACGAATCCGTTTGACCCCAGTGAAAGAATACGCTTTGAAACTGAAACTCTGAACGAAGCCCACAGCAACAAGAACTGACACGACGTTTTACAAGTGCATTCGTAAGCGTGACGCGCACGCAACTGATTTACCTTGGTACCTATTGAAGATCAGTAAACAAAGACGACAGACCGCTCCCTACTAAAAGATTTTACTCCGGTAAAGTTTCCAGTGGCAGTTGCAACAGAAATGAAAGATGAAGATCAAGAAGAGAAGCGAATAAACAGACTTGGCAGCTTATGTTGCACGTCTGGCTGTTTTAACAGCCAGACGTGCAAAACAAAATGTACAGGTCAAAGGTCGATAGCTAAGGATGTGCCAACATAGGAATTGCCTTCTGATCAACATCCTGTCAGACTGAATATTCAAAACAGGAAGATTTAGTTTCCACTCTCACGCAACTCACTTACAGTTTCGCGACCAATTAAAGCACATAAAAGTGATCTTTATAAGGAGCCGAAGAAGAGAGAAAACGTCGCCAGATAATACTGGAGAAATACTAGAGAAGCAATTGCTGCAAGAATGAAAGAGAAAGATCAAGAACAGAAGCGGACAAAAAGACTTGGCAGCTTATGTTTCACCACCTCTGGTTTGTTATTGTCTGTTGTGTGTTGTATCGCACTAATTCACGTGGAAATCAGAATACATGAACAGCATCGACTGATATCACGCTCAGTGAAATCCTGCGATCAGCTGGAGACAAAAATACTCCGCAAAGTACAGCAGAATTACGCAAGATGGCAATACGATGAAGACACAAACACTGAAGGTCACTCGTGGGATACAGGAGGCAAGTTTTTTTTGGCATTTAAGATATTCACAATTTAACTTCAATTTAACGATATTCCTGTCTGCATTACGCTCTCGTTAGATTCTTAAAACAGTTAGTCATAGCAGTTATTCATAACGGATTTGCCACAAAACTTAACCGATCTAAGCTGAGGCTTGGCTGGATTTACCAGTAAACTCTTTCTTTTTTTCCCTCTCAATCAAGCATTTGCCGCGTCATCTGACTCACATCTTTTATTTCCAAGGTCATGGGGACATTTTGTCGCGACAAACACGAGCTTCACCCAATGATTCGCAGCCACAAAAATCATTCCAAACAGCTTCTGAAGTCAAACTGTTGATCAAACAAGAGCTCCATGTACTGCAAAACCAAATTTGTGCTAAAGATGAAACGCTCTGCCGCACAGGCCCAAAAGGTAACGCAGGACGACGGGGGAGACCAGGAACCCGAGGGAGACCAGGTTCTCCAGGGAAACCCGGGCCAGAGGGACCTCCCGGGAAACATGGACCAATGGGACTGCAAGGACCACTAGGCATGAAAGGGGATCTCGGAGTACCGGGTCAACCTGGTCCCCAGGGACCTACAGGCCCACCGGGAATAAAAGGCGTCAAAGGTGAGCCGGGTCAGTCAATCTCGGCTCCTTCTCTGCTGCAAAGTCCTGTTAGAACCACAGTCAATGAAAGTCAAACAGCCATCTTGAAATGCACAGTTGATGGTAATCCACCTCCAAAGGTCACGTGGGTTAAGGTGAATTCATCGCTTCCGGCTGGACGTCACGTGATTGAAACCAGTGGCGCTCTGATAGTGAATGACGTTCGACCTGAAGACGAGGGGGTTTACAGCTGCAGAGCTGAAAACTTGTTGGGAAGCGTCAACACCTCAGCTAAACTTACTATTCAGTGTAAGTTGTAACTTTGAGTTGTTTCTTTTCGGTTTTGCCCAAAGCCCTCGTTCTTCCTCGGCATTTCTTCTTGATATTGGCTTTTCAAGGGTTTGTTTTACGTTGCTGGTAATTGCAACATGATTGCTGTGGTAATTAGTAGAGGGACTAAAATGCAAATGATTTAAAACCTGCTTTTTGTTTTTATATAGCTTTCACGGCATTTGCGCGTTCGTACATTTGGTGCATGAATCCTATCTGAATTTTATATAACCATATTCGGTTTACAGTAATTTTTTGGTATTTAATTTATTTTTTTTTTTCAGTTACTCCTCAGATTTTTCTGTCATCCAAAGCACTGTTGGCTGAGGAGGAACAAAATGTCACCATCGGTTGCAATGTCACTGGTCGACCGCAGCCCCGTATTACGTGGTCCAAGGCATTTGCAAGCTTACCAATAGGAAGAAATAAGGTGATGAAAGGAAACCTGATCATCTACAATGTGACAAAGAACGACAGGGGAACATACATTTGCAAGGCAGAGAATATTCTGGGATCAACAACAGCCTTGGTTCAACTCACGATATTTTCTCCTCTGCGGTTCAAAGTCCGTCCTCCTCAAGAGATTACTCCAGCAATTGGTTTTACTGTGCGTTTACCGTGTGTGGCCGAGAGTAACCTTAGAACTACAATTACATGGATAAAGGATGATGAGACTTCCCTCCCTGTTGGCTCAAACATTTTATCGAATCAAACCCTCGTTCTTCAAAATATCACGACATCTCACAAAGGATCTTACACCTTTAGAGCGACTAATAAACTGGCAGCAATAGAAGGTAAAGTCAAAATAAACACTCCAGTTAGTGTGATATCCTGTTCGACTATAAGTAAACACGTCAGCAGTGTAAGCGGAAATTACATCATTGATCCGGATGGCACAGGAGGTCTGGCGCCATTTACCGTGTACTGTGACATGACAGACAACAAAGGTGTTGGTGTGACAGTCATTAGTCACGACAGTGAAACCAGAACCTACGTGTATAATGGCCAAAGGTATGGCGGTCGGGGTAGCTACTCACGTGACATTCATTACACAGGAGCGAGTCTGTCTCAGCTGGCGAGTCTCACCAGAGTCTCTTCACACTGTCAACAGTTCATTAAGTATGAGTGTTATAATTCGGTTTTGCTCTACAGTCCATACGGTGCATACGGATGGTGGGTGTCACGTGATTCTACTAAGATGACGTAATGGGGCGGTGCGTCTGTTAGTGGTAAGTGCGCATGCGGGATGACCAACTCATGTGCACACCCCAGTAATGGTTGTAACTGTGATAAGAATGACAATGTATGGCGTGAAGACAGTGGTCTCCTCACAGACAAGACACGTCTACCAGTCAAACAGCTCAGGTTTGGTGATACTGGCTTGAACGAAAAAGGTTACCACACACTGGGAAAATTGAAGTGCTATGGCATAGCATAACACTGACGATGTAACGTAACGCCCAAGTATAAGAAAATGTAAGTTGCAGAAAGTTGAAAATGTTAACTAGACGATGATGACGACGACCATGATGGTGATAACGATGATGATGATGACAACGATCAATAGTCATTAACTACTTACAGCAAGGTAAACATAGTCACTTCCAAACTATCAATATGGATTTTGAATCCCGCGCCTGCTTCAACTTCACCTGAATAAAACGCTTTAGTATCATCACTGAGATGACAGCCCTTAAACAGGACATTTCTGTCAACCAGCAAATTAATTTCCAACACAAAACTTGAGGGCTGATGAAAAGGAGCTTTATGACAAGCTAGATGTAGTTTTTGCAAAATATTGTGATTAAGTTTTGGGCTTCTCTTCCTTGAGAAGCTACAAGTTTTCGTAACAAAAGGCAGCGTAACAAGTTGTTCTTAAAGTGCCTATGAAATGAAAAATAATTGCTGCTTATTTGAAAGGCTTTTCAAAATATTGAAGAATGGCGTTGTCCTTTTTGGAATATCTTTTTTTGTTCTAGAGATATTAAGGTTTTTGTTTTATGCAAATTAGGAAAGTGATGACGTACTAAACTGTGCAACTGAAATGTTAAAATACTGAATCAAGAATATCTCTAGAAATATCGGAGCGGTGTTCTTCAAACTTGGCACCAGAAATGTACACCACAAAAGAAACAAAATGACACCTGTGGTGCTGTTGCCATGACAACAGCTTTACCGCTGGTCCTGTCTCGTAACAAAAGGCAGCGTAACAAATTGTTCTTCAGTGGACATTAAGTGTTCCCTTCTAGTATCTGCCATTTTCGACCCGTCTTTTATCGCGACAGAACATTATTAAACTATAAACATTAAACGAATTGAATGGAAACCGAATGCTTAAGGAAGTTGAACAATGCCCAATGAAGTGATCAGCACCAATGGCGCTTGCTTTTAATCAAATATAAGTTGATTAACCGATACAACATCGAAGCCCGTTAGTTATATAACATTATAAATAGTGATGGTCTTCTTATTCATTATAACGAAAGCAATGTATTAATAATAAAGTGTCTAGGTGTTATGATTGACGAATCTTTAAGCTGGAAATATCACATCTCTTTTGTCTGTTCCCGTATATCTCGAAACACTGGAATAATATCGAAATTGAGGCATTACCTCTCAGTTAAGCAACTTACACAAATTAATTATAATTTAATCTATCCTTATATTTCTTATGGCATATTAGGATGGGGAAGTGTATGTAAAACACATATTAGTAAAATTCAAGTAAAACACAACCATATTGTAAGATTGATATTTTTTGCCACAGCATTTGGTAATGAAACAGAGAACGATAAACCTCTGCTGTAAGAGTTGTAGGATCTGCAATTCCGTTAAGATCAGTTTCATTCTGAATCCGCAATCCGGCGAAATTACTTACATAATCCGACGATCTGTAGACCTATTTACTCTCATCTTAAAATGTACGTAAATATGACACACAACGAGTCAGTATAGAGGACATCTACCAATGAAAACGTACCTTTGTTAGGTAGCTGATTCGCTGTCAAGTCTTTCGTCCTTCGAAGAAAGAATTTGCCAATTTTATCTTCAAGATCTTTCGATTCTACAACAAGAAGCAAATCATAAGGATCATAGGCAACATACAAACCATTGCAGCTTTCACTGCATCACTTGATGACTGAATACAAGAGAAACTAGGAGCACGAATGGCTGCAAAGGTGTGGTCAAGGTTTCCATAGCGACTAACCATGAAGCAGTGTGATTACATATCAAAGTAAACTGCCAGAAAATTCTGGAGACAACTCAGAGGGGGAAATTGATTTTTCTCGATCTGATCCTTTTCCGATATAAAGAAAAACTTGAACTTCTTAATGTACGTACTTGTTATATATATGGGTTATTGGCCAAGCGTAAGGTCAACAAGGCGTGATATTGGCCAAGTTCTGTTTTTGCGCGTTTATGGAACGAGGCGAAGTCGAAGCTTGGTCACTAAAGGATTTATTATTAGACGCTATTGAAAGACAGTTAAACTTGGGACGAACCGGGCTATCCCGAGCGGTCACGATGGCTCCATCTTGACCTCGCGCGTAACCAATCACAGCAGGAGAATTGATTCATCTTGACCGCTGAAAGAGTCAGTCAAATAATAAAATAGAATCCAAATAGCTACAAGGAAAATCGTGAAACACATTCTCTGTTGAACAAGTTTAGAGCAGTCGGCTTATACAATATCAAAGACAAAGCTCTTTCACTGAACTATCAAACCTTAGGGAGCAAAGCATGCTTAAATGTTTCGGTCATTTTGTAAAACTATAGCGCATAAGAAATTGTGACAGCCCAGAACAATGTTATGCGGTGTCTGTTTCAACAACTCCGTTGCAAAATAAGGCACTTACACTACAATAAAAACGGTAGAGCGTTATAACGATTTTCACCTTAGTCGTACAGTACGGAATGGAAGTATGCCTCAATCATTTAAACACCCCTCAGTCCACAGACGTCTGTCATTACCTCGGGAGATTTTGAGTCTCTCCGAGGCAAGAATTTTCATTTCTTATTTTCATTTCAATTTTCAACCACTGAATCAGCCAGGTAAGCCAGAACTTGAATTTTGGGGAGTTTTAAGGGGTGAAAACACGATGCACAACGAGTATTCTAAAAGTTCCTTGCGATGGGCACCGTAAAACCTAAATGAACTGATCTAGAATAGAGTTAGGTTTCATCTTCTTAACAGTTTCTTTGTCTTTCATGACCATCAAATTGTCTTTTTCTCTAATGTTTTAACTTCCCAGTTTTATCCACATTCTCGCTTTTTCGACCACCTCTACAAGAACTAATTGACAAAAACTCGTCCAAAATGGACACTGAAGTAACCGAGTCGTTATTATCAATAGACGAGCCTTGAAATTCAACCCTGTATCTCTTGTTCGATTCCAACGCTGATAAACTACATTCCTCGTCTTCTGTTTGTAGTTGATTGCTTTGAATTACAAGGTCATTCGATCCAGTTGTACATTTCCTGGCATTTAGATTAGTAACATTCTCTATGTTGCTGTCTATATCCTTGGAAGCCTCATTGACTTGAATCTTTTTAGTTCTTTTCTTCAAATCTGCTCCCTTTTTCTCCTGGAGAGAAGCTGCAGAACAAAGCACCTTTCTGCCGTGCGAATCATCCAAGTCAAGCCCTTGATTTTCATGTCTTTCATAACTTTCTTCAGAACTTATATCTTTCCCATGTACTTTCACCCTCGTTCTTGGTTTCTTTAGAGTTTTCTCCGCCTTTTTGCGCATTACGTGGTCTTCAGTTTCTCGTGGTTTCATCAATGATCTCTTAGCACGCTTAAAATCTTGTCTCTCGTTGTCCGAGGTTACCCCTGACATCTCTACTTTGGTAGTAAAACTGGACAGAGCCGACAAATCTGGGTTTCTCTCTACGTAGAAACGCTTCAACATCCCCCGCCTTTCAGTGCCAGTACTCTCCACGACAGCTTTAGCGAAGTCGATTTCCGAAGAAAATCCGAGTAGATCCGACATCTCCCGGAAATGTTGTCGACGAATTCGTCGGGGCGTTGTCCCAACAAAGACAGTGCTGTTGCCAATTCTTTCAACAGTGCCATCGCTATCAGTTTTCAACGATCTGAAAAATCGAAGAAAAGGACTGAGCTTTACCAGTCCGTTAACTCTTCATTACACAAAACCACTTGTATTAAGCCGTCTGGTGGAAATGTCTCACCTTTTCAATGATGGTGGATTCGCATGACTCGCCACAACTTCTGCTTGATCTCTGGGTTTCGCTTCTTTCTCTGGTTTCGTGTCCACAGAGCTCTCACCCAAGTCATCACTTTCATCGCTTGTCTGTGACAAAAGAAATATGGGAGAAAATTCAGAACAGTCCAAAAACGGCGGGAGACGATGAAGTAAGAGGCGGACTCGTACATTAAGAATAATAGTGCCGCTTCAGTTGGACATTTAACTATGCATTGTTTTTTCTCGATTCTATAGGCCCTGGCAAACGACGAGACATTGTTGCGGACATAAATGCGCAATCTGGAAACAAACGAAATTGTGGAGCATCATCACAACATGCGACAGTAGACTGAAATTCATCCCATACGATGTTGCGTGGAAGAAGGTTTTGGAATGGGAGACTGTCCGGCAGGGGATCATTTCACTTGAAGCTTTACAGTACCTCCAAAGTAGGAAAGCAGTTGGCAGGCTGCTGGGAAAACTGCCTGAGTTCAAACACATCCTGCAAAGCCTGTTTGGACATGTGATTTTCCGCTTCACTTGGGCCAACAATGTGTCGATTAGCATGCGCATAACGGACTCCACAAGATTCTGCAAAGAGAAAACAAAACAGAACCTTTATCGTCACACAGACGATAAAATGACTAATTTAAGCCTGGTTTCCATATGATCGCAGACGATCGCAGACGATTGCGGATCGCAGATCGTAGAACGCAGACGATCGCAAAGAGAGCTGTTTCCATATAATCGCAGGCGATCGCAAACGATCGCAAAGCCGACCGTAGCCATACAATTCGGTCAGCGGAAATGTCAAATGTAGACGCGCGTTGTCGGAATAACAAATGTTATGGGATAGGTTTCGATCGCAGATCGCAGAACTTTGGTTTCCATATGATCGCAGGATCGCAATTGATCGCAGACGATCGCAGAAGATAGAACATGGTTCTATCTTCTACGATCGTCTGCGATCGTGATCGCAGGATAGCAGACGATCGCAGAAGTGTGTTTCCATATCATCGCAGACGATCGCAGAACCTTTTGCGATCCGCGATCTGCGATCGTCTGCGATCATATGGAAACCAGCCTTTAAAAACTACCGATTTTGAGGTGCTTTCTGGTTGAAAGATATGGAGATATTTGTTTTTGAATGATAAAACCGCACTACTCCACGAGCACCTTTAACAACTGACTACACTCTATCTCGAAAATACCCTGGATTAAAACACGACAAAAAATAAGCCCAACACTCAAGAGCGAAAATATAAAAACTCTTGACGTTCGATTATGCGCTACACCCGTCTGCAAAACACGATACTTACTTCAAATGTTGGAGCTCTAAAGCGGCGCTTAATCCGAAAGATGGCACCATCATTTCCAGTAAGCCATAAGACATCGATCTACCGCATCTTACCTAAGATTTGTCCAACCGTATTTTCCTTTCTGGATCTCTTCACTTCGGCTTCTTTTCTATTTACTGTGATGTGTGGAGCGTGCTTTCCAGGAAACCTGGTCAAATAATAATAAACGTAAGCGGTTCAATTACCGTCATAGACACAATGGCTACTCCCCGAATAGCATTCTTGCTATATTTATTGTTTTATTTATCAGATATCATTTCCGCTGGAGTTGCTTTTCATGGCGATTTCGTGGCTGACGTTCTTACAAGCAAGTTATGACCTCAAGCATAGGAAAAAAAAACTCATATCGCAGAACCGGAGAGCAATTTACCCCTAATAAAATACTTTAAAACGCAGGGGATACCCCTGTATTTTTGTCATTCACGTCACATGACGTCACGGAGGCCATGTTGGTGTCCCAAAACAAAGAAATGGCGGCCATGTTGGTGTCCCAAACTAAAGTTCTGGGAATTGAACTCTATTTTTATCCAAATACTTTCTTTTGTTTGAGTAAACCAATATGGCCGGTAGTCACGTGAATGAAAACGCTCTATATCAAGATGGCATTCCTACATAATAGGACCACATCCTAAAGTAATCTTACGTGTTAAAGTAAAAGTAAAGTGAACGCGAAACTCTTACACAGGACGCCCTCACCTTCGTAATCTTTGTCGGCCTTCTTTCAAGATTTCGCTCGTCTCTGTAACCACAACTTTTCCAGGTTTTCTTTTCTGTTTTTGTTTTGATTTGGTGAACAAACCCTCATCAGAATCCTCTTCTTCGCTTGATGAAGAACTCTCAGGTAGATTTCTATCTTTCCTTGAAGACTGTAAATCATCTTCGTAAAAATCGTCTTGTATTTTTGATTTGAAACTAACTGTAGGTCGAATCACATCGTAACTGGCTTCCGTATTTTGCGCTTTCTTTTTTCCCACCTTTTCCTTGATTTTTGTGAAGTACTTTTTGGGACCTCTTGTTTCAATGTTCTGTTCTTCGCGACTAAAAGAACTTGACTCTTCCCTTGCAGTTGGCGGGATCACGCTCGCGGGATCGCCCGTGCACGGACCTGACCAACCCTTCCCTCCCTTAATCCGTGCGTCGTTGTCCTCCGTAAGAGTCCCTGATTGAATGAGGGCATCTTCACAGCCAAAGAAATCTTCTAAAGACACCAGTTTCCTGGCAGCGAAATTCGTCGAAGATTCCACCAATTTTTGGTCATTGCTTTCGGAGCTGGCTCCCAAACTAGCTATTTCCTGCCCAAGGATATCTTCGACATCACTGAACGAAGCTGCGTTATTGTCGACATCCCTTGAACCCTCTTGATCATCAATTGTTTTGTCTGTCATCTGAGTACTCTCTGCTTTATTCAGGTGTTCCTCGCTCTTATCAGCTATAATGCGCGGATTAGAGGGCGGTACTTCTTCATCGTCGATAAATTGCGATGCAATTTCTTCCAGGCCATACGGGTCTTCATCTTCTTTCTGCTTTGTGCCGAGATCGCCGGTTACCTGAGACTTTTCGAAAGATCAACAAGCATGTTCTCTTTACAATTATCAATGCTTTGCCTAGCAGAAAAGTAATGAGAAATAGTAGAACAAAGAAAATCGAATGTCATAAAGACAAACTGAAGGAGAGAGAACTTCTTTAGTCGAACGAAATACGAGCTGAAGTTTACTATGCATGCATATTTTCAAACGTAATACGCAACTACAAATTACTACATGTCACATCAATCTCGTTTCCAGAGCCTCCTCTTCCACTGTTCAGCCATGCAGAGGACTAATAGATCTGGTAACTACCGGGTTAGAGACTCAAAAGTCGTACTCTAACAAGAAGCAGCAAAAAAGTGTTCCCAATATTCTCTCCGCGTGAGAGGCTCACAGGAAACAAATACTATACCATACATGCACAATAGGCCACCAGGATGGACACTGATGGGGAAGTTGGCAGGAATTTGGTTCGCTGAGGAACTTTGGGAACATTTCGGATTTCAATTGAATAAAAGACAGAGATCAGTTGGGATATAAATGTAGCTTTAAATCAGCCAAGAATTCGAGTAGTTCCGTTTCCGCAACTCAAATGCGGAGATATTGTCTCCAAGAGAAGAAGCGAGATGTTTGTTCAAGCGAAGAACGCCCTCTCTACAGTATACAAGAAAATATCTCCCGCCCAACCCAACTGCACCCATATTGCTTTACCTCGTTCTCTAAGCTATCGTCTCGCTTCTTCTCGTGTACAATTTCGTATTTTGCCACTCTGTACCCAGCCTCTAGTTTCTCTGTTCTTTTGACGATGTCCTTGGACAGGTTCGCACCATCCTCGCGGTAAGAGAACAAATTTTCCAGTCCAAACAGCTCGCCTTTTCTATCCTTGTCTCCTTCCACACCGGTGAAGTACCTTCTCTCGTTTGTCCCTTTAATAGCAATGTTGGCCAGTTGCTGTGACAAGTCAAAACGAAGGATAATGCATTGGACATTCTGGGAGAGTGGTTTGGTGTTTCTATAAGCAAGAGTAGTGGAGGCACGGTGGTGTAGTGGCTACAAGTTTTGTACCCCACTTTTGGTACACGAATGCGAACTTTATGCGCAAATACATTCCTATTTGCAGTAAAGCAACAGCTCTTGCAAAAGCTGTGGTCAGCACGCAACACTTTCTCTCGGAATATTGACGATTGAAGGCCTCTGTCTGCGCTTTATTGTGTACTCAGACAAGAAAAATTGTCTCACTACATTTCACAGCATTAGCAAAAAGGACAGTAGAGTAAACAACAAAACAACGCCGCAAGCTATGAAACAGTGGCAGCTGATACACATCAGAGCCAACTGGTGAAATCACCAGCTCTCAAGAGGTGCTACGTTGCTTTACCCACTGAAAAATGAGGATTGACGCAACTGTGGTTCCACTAAATTACCTGTTTGTAGACCTGTCTCATGTAACTCATTTCCTCAATTGTTCCTGAAGAAATCAAACGGTACACTCGCACATCCCGCCTTTGGCCAATACGATACGCTCTGCAAAGAAAAATGGCAAATGAACTGTAAGCTGGGTGTTCGGCCAGAGGTTGCAATAAAAAATGAAGGAAGAAAACAAACTGCAGAAATAATCGTTGCCTTACATTTTGGCCAAAAAGAGTCCAATTATGAGGAATAATCTCTGCCAAACTCCCAGAAAACAAATAAACTAACATAATGAAAGATGATGATGATGACAATGCTAATAATGATAATGACACTGATGATGTTAGTTGTTACCAGACCCTGTTTGTAACTTCTTGTGCAACGAAACTTGCGCTATAAGTTTCACTAATTTCGTGTGGCGCTCTCAGACCTTTTCAACTTGCTTGCTCTTGGGAACATTAAGATGCAGGATTTCGACCGTTTTTAAGTTTTTTGATAAAATAATCTAACAAACTAAGGCAACATTTCAGCCGTTCCTATAATAAAGACCGAAATTCAAAATCAGCATAACAGCCCGGCCTTCCCAAAAATAAGTCATTAGGAAAGGACCGCCGAAGATAATAGGGAGTTTAAGCAAAGCCGTTTTTGAGCGACGTACGTCAACCGGAAGTGTTGTTTTCCGCTGGCTGAGGCACGAAAGAAGCGGAAAACGTTTTTCTCACACACATCTGGGAGTCTGGGTGCTAGTGTGCGGGGGTATAGGTCACATGGCTTATAGACATTTCTCATATTTGGGCAGTGGTTGTGCACAAATTTTCAAATAAATCGTCTCTATTAGAGTAAACACACTTAGTAATATAAATCTGGTAACGTATGGCAAGCCGTTTGTAGCAAAATTTAATCCTTGAAATATATGTTTAATCCACCAAATATTGGTTTAATTTAAACCTGTGAAAATTCATTCAATCCATAATCTATCAAATATTGGTTTAATTTAAACCTGTGAAAATTCATTCAATCCACAATCCACCAAATATTGGTTTAATTTAAACCAGTGAAAAGTCATTCAATCTAATCGTAAACATAAATTTTCATTCAATTCAATCTTTTGATTATTATCATTTAATCCAATGCTTCGAGTTTTGATTCAATCCAAACCTTGAAATATCTGTTTAAACCGGAAAATTTTATTCAATCTTCCGGGGCCGAGCGCGGCCAAGAGAAACCAGAGTAGGTTGAGTACGAGAGAGAGCACAGTTCTTATGGCGAACGAAGGACATTTTGAGTTAGAAAAGACTCGCCGAAGTTTCTTGCAGAAATTTTAGATAAAAGCGACAACCTTTTCAAGGTAATTTTGACGCGAAAACTGTAGAAGCGCATGCTGAAGTTCTTAATCAAACTATTAGTTTGGTTAGGTTGTATCTCGTAAGAATCATCACCGCTTTCTTCACAAAGACACTCGAATCCTACTTTCACTTTCACATACAGCAGTCCTTGCCCAGCCATTTTCTTCACCACAGAGTACGGTAATAACAACTTTGTCAGGATCAAGTTCGACCCTTGATATTTTCTTTTGATGCAATTTAACGAATTCGAAGTCGTTTGCTCGTATGGTGGTAATTTTCTTGCCAAAAGATTCCTTGATAGCATTTTTGACAGACTCTTCATCATCTTCCTCGACTCGTCCAGCGTTATCATACATTGGCAATAACCGTTATGCTCTTCGCCAAGAATTTTTAGAGGACCCCCCCCCCTGAAAACCACTCTAGTGACAGAGGCCTCATGAGTCTTAATTTCGATTGATAAACGGGGCAGTAGCTCGTAGCCTCTCTGACCGATTCAGACAACGATAGGTCCCAGTAGATGTGCCGTTTCTGATCACACATTGTGTTTCTAGCATGATCCAGTGATCTCTGTACAGAAATATCAGTGCGCTAGTGCAACTTCAAGCCTGATTGTTGGAACCTGAAGCCTGTTGCATCTGGGAATTTGCCATCGATGCTCTTCCCCGAAGGATATTCGAGGCATTTTCCTACATTTGAGCTACACGTTTAATTTTATCTTCTGTCCTCTCCATCATGCACAACAAAGCTCCTGAGTACCTCACTGCACAACAAAGCTCCTGAGTACCTCACTGAGGCATTTCGCCTTAGTTCGTGACAGTACTGCTTATAACGTCAGAGACTCTAACTTTAATTTAGCACTTCAAAAACCCAACACCGAAAACTTAAAGAAAAGGTTTTCATACTGTTTGTGGTAAGTTATGGAATTCCCTGCCATCTGCGATTAAAGCAGAACCGTCTCTTGAAGTCTTTAGGAAATCTTTATTCACACTCGGTCTCCATGACATCAATTAATACTTCTTATTAGTTTTTGTTTACTTGTTATTCATGTAATTTTTATTCAATACGTCTTGTGATATTTTATTGGATGCACGGCTTTCTTGGAAACCAATTCCATGTAACTGAAGAAACTCCATGTTGAAATAAAATGTGTGTCTGTCTGTCTGTCTGTCTGTCTGTCATAGTCTCCTTTGCAGACGTGTTTTTTGTTTTGGGATGTCACGTAACACTTCTCTGTGGTGAAGAAAATGGCTGGGCAAGGACAGTTGTGCGTGAGGCCAGATTCAGACGCCGAACTTTTCATGAGTGGAACTTAATTCGAATTAACAAAATTAATAATAATAATGATGATGATGATGATAATAATAATAACTATAATAATAATAATACAGTAAAAACCCGCGTGTAAGAACCTACTTTTTTAGAGTTTGGCAAAACAGGTTCTTATATTTTGGGGAAGGTGTGAACCTCGGTGAGGAAGACATTTCTGTTCTAAAGACTGACATGAAGAAAAATGAATTTGAAATTGAAGGGCTTAGAAAACAAATCCTTTACATGGAGGCATACTCTCGAAGGGAGAATGCCAAATTTATCGGGGTTCCTGAGGAGCTCATCAGCTCTGAAGTCGGCATGGAGCAAGACCGTCCCTCACAGAAGACCGAAAACACCAAGGAGGTTATCTATAAGTTTATGGAAGAACATCTCTAAATTGAGCATGCAAGTGACAGAATTGAATTCCAAAGGATCCATAGACTGGGTAAACCAGTTTCTGGAAAATCGCGTCCCATTATAGCAAGGTTTTTGCGGTACAAAGACAAAGTGCTAGTAATGGAACAAGCTCGTAAATTATTGAAAGGCAAGGAATTTTCTATGTTTGATGACATACCGAAGGAACTCTATGATTCTAGGAAGAAACAGATAAAGAAATTGAAAGAAGCTAGGAGAAATGGTCTCAATGCGTATTTCAGCAAAGCCCATCCCGACAAACTTTTTGTTGAAGGTCGATATGTTGCCCCCGATGAGCCATTAAGTTAGTTTTTTTGTTGTTGCTGTTTTTTCTTTTCTTTGCTGTTTAACGTTTTTAGAAAAGTGGAAAGTTTGCATAATTTTCAAGCTTAATAATTGTAATCTGCTTCTGTGCTTTTTTTGTCACCTCCTTTACTCCTCCGCCACCTTTCGCACTATTACGTGACAAGTTGTTAGAGTAATGAAGCATTGTTTGTATCAAATATCACTGCTTTCGGAGCACTTCATTTATGCACGTCTAAGCAACGGATATTGAAGGGGCTCTCACAAACACCTTTCGGAGCGCTCTCAGGGGTAAGTAAGCAGTCTGTTTGTCTTTTTATATGTTATGTCTTAATGGCTATTGTATGTTCTGTTTTGCTTATGTTACACTTTTTCTCCCCCCGGATTTTATACTGCTTTTGTCTAAAACCCGATGCGGAAAACCTTCAAAATTACTTATGCTATTTAGGCTTAAATTTCTAAAGTTATGAGTGAAAACCTGATAATATGCTCGCTAAACGTTAGGGGCTTAGCAAATGTCTGGAAGAGAGACCTTTCGATGGCTTAGATTGAAAAAATATTCTATATATTTCCTGCAGGAGGTTCATAGCACTATAGATGTCGAGGCGTGTTGGTTAGCTGAATGGGGCTACTCTGCGATCTTTAGCAGTTTCTCCAGTGCAAGCGCTGGAGTTTGTGTATTATTTAACAACAACTTTGTTTTTAAAATATTAAGACAGTTCTCTGACCCAGCGGGAAGATTTATTATAGTTGATATTGAGACCGAAGACCGTGTTCTCACTTTAGTAAATATTTATGCGCCGAACCAGGATACCCCAAACTTTTTTAGAGATGTTGCTGATCATCTCTGTTCCTTCGAGTGCGAAGAAATATGCTTGGGAGGAGATTTTAACCTGGTATTAGATGTAGCCAAGGATAAGAAAGGTGGAAATCCAGTGACTCACTCTAAATCGGTCATGGAGGTAAAACGCATGATGGCTGAACTTGATTTGACCGACACATGGCGTGATCTCCACCCCGATTCTTACGCATTTACATGGAGAAGAAGAAGGCCGGACATTTGTTGTCGATTAGATTTTTTTTTAATAAGTTCTGGTTTAACCACAATTTGCATTCAAGCCGATGTTCTCCCTGGCTATAGAACTGATCACTCCCTAATAACAATCGAACTCGATAGTAAAACAAATCCTAGAGGGCCAGGGTTTTGGAAGCTAAATAATTCGTTTTTACTTGAAAGCGAGTATGTGAGCTTGATAAGAGAAACGATATCGGAAGTCGTAAATGAATATGCAAATAACGATGATGTGGATGCTGTACTTTTGTGGGATACAATGAAGATGAAAATTAGAGCAAAGTCACTGGAGTACGCAAAGTCGAAGAAAAGGAAAGACAATTTTGAGGAACAACTTCTCGAGTCAGATATCAGGTCTCTTAGTGAAATGTTGGAACAAAAGGACTTATCTGACGGCGAAAGAATGATAATTTTGAACCAAATTGAGGTTAAGACGGTAAGAAGAGATAAAATTTGCCAACACAAAACTCGAGGCTCAATAATAAGATCCAAAACGCGTTGGTACAATGAAGGTGAGAAAAATACCAAATATTTCTTAGGTTTAGAAAAAAGACATCACAACAACAAAACCATCAAAATACTTCGATTGGCAGATGGTAGCCTTATTAGCACTGATTGTGAGATCCTAGAGGAAGCACAAAGATTTTATCGTAGCCTTTATTCATCCTGTATTGCTTCTCAGGTAAATGAGTATGACGATCTTTTCTTTTCGGCGGGAGAAAACATTAAGGTAGCCGAACATGAACAGGGTGAATGTGAGGGTCCCTTGACTGAATCTGAGTGTTTTGCAAGCCTTAAAACAATGACGTCTAATAAAAGCCCAGGCAGTGATGGGCTACCTGTTGAGTTCTACAAAGTGTTTTGGAAGGATATTTCACAGTACCTCCTAAAAGCACTGAATGTCTCGTATGCCAAAGGCTGTTTATTTGTTACGCAAAGAAGAGGTCTAATATCATTGATCCCGAAAAAGAACAAAGATGCTAAATTGTTAAAGAACTGGAGACCAATAACACTTTTAAACTGCGATTATAAAATCGCATCAAAGGCTGTTGCAAATAGATTAAAGAAATTTCTACCGACACTTATTAATCACGATCAAACGGGCTTTCAAAAAAATAGGTTTATTGGGGAGAATATCAGGTTAATCGACAGTATAATAAATTACGCGAAGGAAAAAAATGTACCCGGCCTGTTACTCTTTGTCGATTTTGAAAAAGCCTTTGATTCCCTGGAATGGAACTTCATTGAGAAAACCTTGGCGCATTTTAATTTTGGACCGTCTCTAAGAGCCTGGATAAGGCTTTTCTACACCGATATAACTAGCTGTGTACAAAATAATGGCTGGTCTTCTGACTTCTTCTCTTTGAATCGCGGTGTTAGACAGGGATGCCCTTTGTCGCCATACTTGTTTCTGTTGTGTGCTGAGGTACTAGGAAATACTGTCCGAAATGATAAACAGATAAAAGGTATTAAAGTAATGAATTCAGAGTGCAAAATTAGTCAATATGCTGATGATACTACAATGGTTTTAGATGGATCAAAAGCGTCTTTTTTGCGGTCCATTTTTCTTTTAGATTCCTGTTCTTTAGTCTCTGGTCTACGTGCAAATTATGAAAAAATGGAATGTCTTTGGATTGGATCACGAAGTTCTTCTACAGATATTTATTCTTCAGGAAAACCAATTCAACTGGCGGATAAAAAGGTTTTCGCTCTTGGAACTTGGTTTTCGACTGTCAATGAGCTCAAGCAAGCCAATTTTGCTGACAGACTTGAAAAAATGAAAAACATTTTAAACAGCTGGTCAGCAAGGAGATTAACTTTACTGGGTAAAATTACAATTATAAAAAGTTTAGCGGTATCACAAATCGTCTACGTATTATCTTCTCTCCCAACTCCCAGAGGTTTGCTGAAGGAAATCAATTCTCTGCTTTACGAGTTTCTGTGGGATGGTAAAGGTGATAAGATTAAGAGGACTCAAATCATAAATAAGTATGATGAAGGCGGCTTGAAAATGGTGGACATTGACAGCTTTAGTAAAGCCCTTAAAATAAAATGGGTAGTAAATTATCTCAATGACGATAGTCATGGTAAATGGAAGCTGTTTTTTGAATATTACTTGCAAAAACATGGCGGTAAGATGCTTTTCCAGTGTAATTTGAAAAGTGAGGACGTACCTTTACTTAAACTGCAGAATGCCTTCCTAGAGGAAATTGTGCAAATTTGGACGAACATCCATTATAACAACGAGGAGCAGGACTTCGGTAATTCATGCATTTGGTACAATTCGCTGATCCGCCCTTCTTCTACCAATCATGGTTTAATGCAGGGGTAAAGTTGATTAAGGATTTAATGGATACTGATGGTACTTTCCTAAAATATAATGCCTTCCTATCTAAATATAGAATTAAGACCAATTTTCTCAGCTATCATGCTGTTTTATCAGCTTTAAGAAGTTACAAAAAGACCTTTTCTCCACATCTTAACAAACTGGAGAAAAAAGTAGAAGAGCCAAAACTCTCAGTTCCAGATATGAAATGTAAGAAAATCTACAACATGCTTATTCAAACGAAGGTTTCCCCACCAACACGAAGCCAAATAAAATGGTTAGCTGAAGATGCTCTACTGGATTCGTTCCCTGTTAATTGGAAGCAAACCTATTCCTTGCCCTTTTTATGTACAAAAGAAACAAAACTTAGGGTTTTTCAATTCAAGTTTCTCCAACGGAGAATCGCAACTAACGACTTTCTTTACAGAATTGGGATCGTCCCGACTAACCTCTGCACGTTTTGCGGAGAAGCCCCAGAAACTCTCATGCATCTTTTTTGGAACTGCGAATACAGCCAACTCTTTTGGAAAGAGGTCCTGGCATGGATAAAAGACAAGTTTTTTCAGTCTGAGGGTCACTCTCTTTCCTGCTCCATCTGCCTCGGTTTTGTGAGTGAATCTCCTGACCCACTGGTTCAACATCTTCTTCTTATTGCTCGACACTATATATATACTTGTAAACTTAAAAATACGACTCCAGCGCTGACGGTTTTTATAGAACTAGTTATAAACAGCGCCCGAATAGAGAAAAGGTTTGCTTTTGAGACAAATGCCCTCGTTATATTTGAAACGAAATGGTCTCGGTTGGGTTCCTTCCTCTTTTCCAGACTGTAGTTTGCAATCTCTTTTGGAGGTTTAGATGTGGAAAAAAGCAGTATCTGGGAGGGGAGTGTAACATGGGTAAGTAATGCAGTTTAGTGTCAAATGAGTTATAGTATGTAATATAAGTAATTGTTTTTAAATGTAAGTAGTATGCACCTGTGTCAAAGTAAGCTGCCTTCCTGTACTTTACTGTGAACATGTGAACATTGTAGTATAATTTATGTAAAAGTATCTAGTCTTTCCGTAGTAATGTAAGTTATAAGTGAAACGAAATAAATAAAGAGTAAAAAAATATATATATATTTTTGGGGTACTTACTGGCATTTTAGGCTAAGTAGGTTCTTAATTAGGTTCTTAATTTTTACAGGCATGGAACACTTAAACCAAGACCATAATTACATACAAATGATACATTCTTTTAATTGTAGCAGAATTGTTTTATAACAACAGTTCACATTTAACATACATTGTGCATTGTTAGTTTCACTGTGCAATTTTTTGATCTCTAAAGACAACCATTTTGGTAAAATATTATAAATAAAATAGTTTAACCCCACATATAAGAACCTGTTGGAACTTTTTTGGCTAAACAGGTTCTTATATTTTGGGGTATTAAAGTAGCAAATTTCTGCCAGGAGGTTCTTAATTTTCTAGGTTCTTACACGCGGGTTTTTACTGTAATAACAATAATAATAGTAATACCACTTTATAGGAGTGGCACAATTACTGGTAGCCCAGTAGTTTCCACTGCTGCCCACAAATAGGCTAGACACAAATAATGCAAATACCCTAAACTCAACATGATAAGAATCCCAACTGGCCGGAGGCAAACCAGTTGGCTATTTACAAAGATGACCGAGGACTTGAACCAGGGACTACCCAGAACAGGACCAGCTAGCGGCCAGAGCGGGATTTGAACCCGGGGCAACTGCATTGAAATCCATCACCCTAACCGCTGGACCATCATGCCCCCTCAAAATACCGCCTGTTGGTTCAGAAGTCGAACTTAATTTGCCATTCCGCAGGCGTTGCTAATACAGTTCCAGTTCTAGTTCTAGTTCGGAGTAAAACTGCTTAAATATGTAATATAATAATTTATGCATTAGGTTTGACGCATGAAAAGTACGGCGTCTGAATCGAGCCTCAAAGTGAAAGAAGGATTCGAGTGTCTTTGTGAAGAAAGCGGTGATGATTCTTACGAGATACAACCTAACCAAACTAATAGTTTGATTAAGAACTTCAGCATGCGCTTCTACAGTTTTCGCGTCAAAATTACCTTGAAAAGGTTGTCGCTTTTATCTAAAATTTCTGCAAGAAACTTTGGCGAGTCTTTTCTAACTCAAAATGTCCTTCGTTCGCCATAAGAACTGTGCTCTCTCTCGTACTCAACCTACTCTGGTTTCTCTTGGCCGCGCTCGGCCCAGGAAGATTGAATAAAATTTTCCGGTTTAAACAGATATTTCAAGGTTTGGATTGAATCAAAACTCGAAGCATTGGATTAAATGATAATAATCAAAAGATTGAATTGAATGAAAATTTATGTTTACGATTAGATTGAATGACTTTTCACTGGTTTAAATTAAACCAATATTTGGTGGATTGTGGATTGAATGAATTTTCACAGGTTTAAATTAAACCAATATTTGATAGATTATGGATTGAATGAATTTTCACAGGTTTAAATTAAACCAATATTTGATGGATTATGGATTGAATGAATTTTCACTAGTTTAAATTAAACCAATATTTGGTGGATTAAACATATATTTCAAGGATTAAATTTTGCTACAAACGGCTTGCCATAGTAACGCCAAGACGAGTAAGAAGAGAAAATGCCTCACTTCCGGTTGACGTATGTCGCTCAAAAACGGCTTTGCTTAAACTCCCTAATGCTGCTTGTTTACGTAGGATCTACAAGAGATCTAATCAACCATAAAACAAACTAGAATATTACAACAGCAGGGCAAGGCTCCTTGCTCTTTGAGACACGTAGTGTGTCATCACCTGTGTCGGGGGGCCAGAGAGTCCAAGGTACGGAACTTGATATCGTGAGTGCAGTTTATCTGCGTTCAAGCTGCCGTCATTTAAATTTGCTACACCGTGCTGATGATTACCAAAAAGGACGAAAAAGCTCTCCACGGTTGCCACCCTACTTTATCGAGTTTCAGTCATGCTGGCGTCTCGCAAATTCAACTTTTTCCGCGTAGTATCAACCTTGCTTTTGTGACATTCCAAAAATAAGCCCTCGAAAGAAACTTCCCATTTATGACTTTTCGGGAGGCATAGTGAGATGTTTTAACCTCTAGAAACTTCAGAGGTTACATTGTTACAGTATCGGGCTTATGGCACGAAGATAACGCAGAACAGCTACTCAGCCAATAAGATTATGATAATGGTTATATCACCAACATTTAAAAGATGAATGCCGTTTCTCTGGCCTGGAAGAGGAATGGTCATTTACAGTAAACACAATACTAACTACCTCAGCCGAATCTTAATACCAAGTAACAGCTTGGGATGAATCTTTTCACCGACCTGTCCTGGGCTTGTAAATCGCTGGAAGGATTCCAGTCCGGGTCAAATATGATCACAACATTGGCTCCAGTAAAGTTCAGTCCCAGACCACCCGCCTTAGTGGAAATCAAACAGAGAGAGATACTGGGATCGAGATTGAAGTCTCGCACCAGGCGTGTTCTGTCAGCTGGTTTGGTTCCTCCATCCAGACGGCTATACACAAGACCTTTACTGATCACAAACTCTTCCAGAATATTGAGAAGCTGAAGGAAAGAAGGAAAAACAAAATGAAAAACATTAGGATGGTAAATACACCACATTTTAGACTGGGTTTCACCCAAGTATCGCGAACCAAAACTAAAGTAACCACACTGGTTCCTACGATACTATGTTTGTCGAAGTCTCCCTCGGTAACAATTACGTTAAACTGCGCATGCGTTCAGTAATCTATGCATAAGAAATGTTTTTTTGTAAAGCACTTTGACCGGGTTGAAGTCCTAATGCATTAAAAAAAAAAAGCGCAAACAGCCCAAAGAGCCGAAAAGAATCTGAACCTAATATATGTATATTTAAGTCGTGCCATGTTAAATCACCTGTACTATTGCTTTCCATAAGTTCTGAAAAAAACGAGTGATATTAATCCTTAATATCCACTTTTGCAAAAAGGCCTTTGTTATCTTGTTCTTTCTGGATGTTCGCTGGTATGCAATCTTAATTTAGTCACTCTGATGTACAGACCTGTGTTGATCGTGAAAACACAAGTATTTTGCTGTGTTCCTCCAGACACATTCGCAGCAGTTTATCCAAAACTTTCATTTTGCCACAATACTTCGGATCAGACAGCAGTTCAAACGATGACAACTCAGTGCAACCTGAGAACTCAGGATATCTGGCAAACACGTGCAAACAAAGATCTTGAGCCTAAAATAAAAATAAAAGCATCCAATAAATCAACCATTTACGTAGAACTCGGTCCGAGTTGAGACAATTTTCAAATAAAACGTTAAAACTACGCAATTGATAACAGAAAGAGACCACGCCCTGGGGTCCATGTCTCTCACCACTTTGACAATTTTAAGCAATCAACGCCGTTTAAGCATAGAAATTGGAAACTAAGTAGATAGACATTCGAAATCGTCCAGTCTTGATGCCAGATTTGATATTCATCTCTTGAGTATCCGAGTCAAAAACAAATCCATTCTTAAGCTACGATGAAAGAAAAGTCTACGTTAACATTAAAGTACAAGAATCTTTTGAAAAATCTTTCTTCGTTGACAATTAAACTGGAATGAATTCGAAAGTTCTCTTTAACACTCGGTTAGCTTGATCTATTTTGGAACAACAGGGTCCAGACTTATAGATGCTTTTTGCCAGTGCAAGTTATAAAGATCTGAGGACTGGTTTCTTGGGTTTCAAGTAAGATATCAAACACGAGGAAATGTGTTTCACTGACATCCAAACACTGAGAAATGGGCTGAAAAAACGAGGCGCAGTCTCGACCTCGAGACGTTAACGACCTCAAAATGTTTGTATATCTGACAAAACAAGCTCTCAAGTGTTCGATGTAGCTTCTCAAACCATTAATAATTTTTCAAAAAATTCAAGGGAAAGGTTCATCAACTGTTTCGATGTATTAGGATCAGATAGCGAAACCTCCTTTACAGCAGTGATTTTCTTTGTTTTCTCTTCATAAATTATTAATGAATTTGAGAACGCAGAATCCTTTACCTTTTCTCGCTGATCCATTGTTTGTCTGACCGTGGGCGCCAGTAATGCAGCGTGGTTTGCTACTTTTAGAAGCAGCTGAAAAAATCTCATGGTGACAGTCTTGATGTCTTCGCCATCAGAACTGAGCTGTGTACAAAACAAACTCAGTCAACTTAACCACTAACTCAAATATAAACAAACAACTGCCCGAGGACAACTGCAAGAACAGGTTAGACAACGTGGAAACTGGAAAGGAGTTATGGAGTTAAAATAATTTATTCAAGCTGGCAAATACCAGCCTTCAACAGTTTTATTAAGAAGTGAATCACGATTTTCATGGTGTGTATATGTAAAGCTATCAAAAAGGACCGGAAATTACATGGAATAAAGTACTGAATATAATGTTGCAATGTGCAAGAACAGAGGAAAAGGTTTGTTTCTAAGATGAAAAAATCAAGATAACTGATAGTGTTAAAATTCATAGCATTTGTCACTGACTCGAGGCTCAAGTGTCTGAGCTTCATGGATCAGGAACGCCTCAGGGGCCCTCCGAATATAATCACATTTAATTGTAATACGCTTCAGCCTCAAAACTTCCAAACAGCATAAAGAATTCTAAAACTCAAGATTAGCTTTTAAAAATAAAGCCAATTTTTTTTTCTGGTGATTTTTACTCTTATAAAATAAAATTACTAGAACAGATTGTCCATGGCCTTTAAAAAAACAGATGATTTACAGTGAGCAAATACATGCACAGTCCAAGGGTCAATATGTGTGTTATGGTCCAATTTTATCTTTGGTTGAAATTATTTCTCATTTTGTTTTAGCCTGGAACCAGGCTCCGCAGAAGAGAATGGAGAAAGAAAAAAGAGGGTTGGGCACTGGGGGAGGGGAAGGGGCGGCGGCTATTTTGCTGAAAGTAATTATCATACATTAAATATTACCATACATTACCATAACTAAAAGAAAATAGAGAAATAATTTAAACAAGGACTACATTGAACAATAACATATATTAAAAGCAGGGTCTGGGAATCGCAAACAAAAGACAAAAAATATTATTTTGTCTTTGAACAAATCCCATTGACCCCAGTGAAACAATACACCTTGAAATTGAATCTCTGAACGAAGCAGAAATAAAACCTGGCATATATTATCTACTCTCGGAATAATACGACCTGGCGCGCACGCAACGGATTTACAAAGCCTTGGTGCCCATTGAACCATAAAACACTGATCGGTAAACAAAATAGACGAGAGAAAGCTTCCACCCAAAAGATTTCAGTTGTAAAGTTTGCAGTGGCAGCTGCAACAGAAATGAAGGACAAAGATCAAGAACAGTAGCGAACAAACAGACTTGGCAACTTATGTTCCACGTCTGGCTTGTTGTTGTCTGTTGTGTGTTGTATCGCATTAATTCACGTGGAGATCAGAATACAACAACAGCATCGACTGATATCACACTCAGTAAAATCCTGCGATCAGCTAGAGACAAAAATACTCGGCAAAGTACAGCAGAATTACGCAAGATGGCAACGCGATGAAGACATAAACACTGAAGGTCACTCGCGTGATACAGGAAGTATGTTTTGTTCTTGTTCTTGGCATTTTCAAGATATTTACAATTTAATGGTCAGATTCCTGTATGTCTTAAGCTCTCGTTTGGCTTTTAACATTTTTAACATTTGGTTATTTTTAAGGTTCTTCAAATTCTTCAGTTGTCCTCTAATAAACAAGAACTCGGAAGGTTTTGGCTCTCAAATTACACCTTGGCTCTATTTACAATATGCGCATTTTTTTAAACCCTCTATATTAATTTTCAAGGTCATGGAGACATATGGTTTAGGAAAAAAGAGCCTCACCCGATGATTCACAGCCACAGAAATCATTCCAAACAGCTTCTGAAGTCAAACTGTTGATCAAACGAGAACTTCGTTTGCTACAAAACCAAATTTGTGCTCAAGATCAAACGCTGTGCCGCGCAGGACCAAAAGGTAACGAAGGACGAAGGGGGAGACCCGGGACGCGAGGGAGATCTGGTTCCCCTGGGAAACAAGGCCCCAAGGGAGACCGGGGCCAGAAGGACAGGAAAACATGGACCAATGGGTTTTCAAGGACCAATAGGCATAAAAGGGGATCTCGGAGTGCCAGGTGAACCTGGTCTCCAGGGACCTACAGGCCCCCGGGATGAAAGGCGCCAAAGGTGAGCCGGCCAGTCCATCTCGGCTCCTCTGTGTTGCAGAGTCCTGTTAGAACCACAGTCAATGAAAGTCAAACAGCCATCTTGAAATGTACAGCTGCTGGTAGTCCACCTCCAAAGGTCACGTGGGCTAAGCTGAATTCAACGCTTCCGGATGGACGTCACGTGAATTGAACCCAGTGGCGCTCTGATAGTGAATGACGTTCGACCTGGTGACGAGGGAGTTTACAGCTGCAGAGCTGAAAACTTGTTGGGAAGCGTCAACGCCTCAGCTAAACTTACCATTCAGTGTAAGTTGTAACTTTGCGTTTTATCTTTTCGGTCTTGTCCAAAGCCCTCTTTCTTCCTTGCCATTTCTTCTTGATATTGACTTTTCCAGGGTTTGTTTTACGTTGCTGGAAATTGCAATATGATCACTGCGGCAACTGGTAGAGGGACTAAAATGCAAATGATTTGAATTTTTGTTTTTAGTTTTCACGGCATTTGCGCGTTCGTACATTTGGTGAATGAATCCTGTTTGAAATTTATTGAACTATATTCGGTATACAGTAGTTGTTGTTGTTTTTTTCTTCACAGTTACTCCTCAGATTTTTCTATCATCCAAAGCGCTGTTGGCAGAGGAGGAACAAAGCGTCACCATCGCCTGCAATGCCACTGGTCAGCCGCAGCCCAGTATCACGTGGTCCAAGTCAGTTGGTAGCTTGCCGAAAGGAAGAACTAAGGTGATGAAAGGAAACCTGACCATCTACAATGTGACAAAGAAAGATAGGGGAACATACATTTGCAAAGCAGAGAATATTCTGGGATCAACAACAGCCTTGCTTCAACTCACGATATTTACTCGCCTGCGGTTCAAAGTCCGTCCGCCTCAAGAGGTGACTCCTGTCATTGGTTCCATTGTCCGTCTGCCTTGCCCAGCCGAGAGTGACCTGAGACCGACTTTCACTTGGAAAAAGGATGGCAAGTTTTCGCTTCTTGTAGAGTCGAACGTTTTATTGAATGGAACAATGGTACTTCAAAATATCAAGAAATATCATGAAGGATACTACACATGTAGAGCGACGAATACAATAAAAACCATAGAAGCTAGAGTCAAAATGAATTCCCCACGTGAAGCAAATTCATGTTCCGAGGTAAGGAAATACGTCAGCAGTGTGAGCGGAAATTACATCATTGATCCAGATGGCATAGGAGGTCTGGCACCATTTACAGTGTATTGTGACATGAAAGACAAGAGTGGTGTTGGCGTGACAGTCATTAGTCACGACAGTGAAACCAGAACCTACGTGTATAAGGGCAGATACTGGGGCGGTCGAGGAAGCTACTCACGTGACATTCATTACACAGGAACGAGTCTGTCTCAGCTAGCGAGTCTCACTCGAGTCTCTACACACTGTCAACAGTTTATTAAGTATGAGTGTCATCATTCTAAGTTGCTCTCCAATAACAGTCCATACGGATGGTGGGTGTCACGTGATTCTACTAAGATGACGTACTGGGGCGGAGCATTTGTTAGAGGCAAGTGCGCATGCGGAATGACCAACTCGTGTGCAAACCCCAGTTACGGTTGTAACTGTGATAAGAACGACCAGGTATGGCGTGAAGACAGTGGTCTTCTCACAGACAAGACACGTCTACCAGTCAGACAGCTCAGGTTTGGAGACACTGGTGGGTACCAAAAAGGCTACCATACACTGGGTAAACTGAAGTGCTATGGCATAGCTTAACACTGCAGATGTTCTTTTTTCTTTTTTTTTTTTTTTTGTAATAAAAAAAAATAAATAAATAAATAACACTGTAGATGTAACGTAACGCCCAAGTACAGGAAAATGTAAGTTACAGAAAGTTAAAACTTTAAACTTCACGATGATGACGACGATGATGATGATAATGATAATGATAACAACGATCAGTAGTCATTAACTATTTACAGCAAGGTAAACCCCGTCACTTCCAAACTATCAATATGGAATTTGAATCCCGCGCCTGTTTCGACTTCCAAAAATTACCGAAAGATTGAATACTGGACGTTTCGGAGTCATCTTGACGCCATTATCAGGAGAAAATAAGAATAAATAAAGCGAATATTTAAGTAGGCTAGCGCTAAAAATTAACATTCAAATTAGACGGCTAAACAAACTCTTTAGCGCAAATTGAGTTAGTTTGCACTTTCAGTTCTGATTCGACTTAACCTGAATAAAACATTTTAGTATGATCACCAAGATGAATAGCCCTTAAAGAGAACATTTCTGTCAACCGACAAGTTATTTTCCATCACAAAACTTGGGGGCTGATAAAAAGGATTTTTATGACAAGCTAGACGTAGTTTTGTAAAATATCGTGATGGAGCTTCGGACATCTCTTCCTCGAGAAGCTACAGGTCTCCTAACAAGAGGCAGCTTAACAAGTGGTCCTTGAATGGAAATTAGGAGTTCTCTTCTACCATCTGCCATTGTTTTTACTCTCATTGTTTTTACCCCTATCGCGACAGAGTATTATTAAACTATAAACAATAAACGAATTAAATCGAAACCCAATGCTTAGGGAAGTTGAACAATGCCGAATAAAGCCGGACACAAGTGACCAGCACCAGTGACGCTTGCTTCCAATGAAATGCGTAAAGCGGGTATAACACGCAAACACTCATCGGTCCATTAACCGATACAATATCAAAGCCTGTTAGTTATACGACCACATTCGTATGGCCCGACTTCAGGTGTTTTGGTGGGGCTTTCCCCCCGTCAGAGATGAGGGCGGAATCAGCCCTGCTTTTCTTTTGAGAACAATTGCCTCCAACCCGATTCCCGCCCTTCTTGCTTGACTATAACTGGAACAAATAATATAATAAATTATCCTGGATATGTTTTCAGTACACATCACCCTGATGTTACTGTACCTACCATGTAACAAAACTTACCCCTGTCCACCCCACTGCTGCAGTCACATGGAAAGTTCTGAAGGAGAGTCTGATACACGTCTTCTTGGAAAGAAGTCAGTGGACAAAACACCACCAACTCATCTGGAAAGTTAAAAGATGGAGATGAATACGGGTATGTAAATCCACAACTGTTATAACTGGACCACAGAACCCTACACTGCTCAAATTCAAATCCGATCGAATTCCAGTCTGAATCCGCTTCAATCCACATCGAATCCACTCATATCCGAACCGAATGCGAATCAACAATGGGTTTGTCACATTTCTGTATGATATTATGTTTCAGCCAAAAGGTTATTCAGATTACTTATACACTGAAAATGAACACACAAACGTCTGTTTGAGAAGAAAAATCGTTAGCTAATCAAAAAGCATTTATATTGTGAGAGTTGTGAGTACGAAGTTTGAACAAGTCAGTGCGTTACGCAGGCAAAAGCTTCGTCTCAGCTATATATGGCCATCGAAAACCGGGTGCGTTATTTAAGCAATATAACACAAGTTTCTATGGTTTATAGGCCGATAAACCACGCGGGATGTTGTCGAGTGTTCTTCCAACATCCCAAGTGGTTTATCATGCCTATAAATCATAGAAACTTGTGGTATATTGCTTTTATATAATAATTCAGAAGACACGTGAAATTTCCATGAGTTTATTGGAACAATAAACCATAGCTGATTGACCAATCAGAGCACGCGCATTGATTTGGTTATTCTATAATATTTCTATAGATGCATGACATCCGATGAATCTGGGCTGTGACACTGATAAAAAGAAAATAAAGACAACAAAAATACAAGAAAGGCAAAAAATCGTGTTTTAAGACGTCTGGCATCCACTAAGCGCACGTTATTACAAGAAAAACCCATAAATGGTAAAAGGGTAATCCGTTAGAGTTGTAGGATCTGCAAATCCGTTAAGATCAGTTTCACTCTGAATCCGCAATCAGGCAAAATTACTTACATAATCCGACGATCTGTAGACCTATTCGGCCTCGTCTTAAAATGTAAATATGACACATGTACACGACGAGTAAGTATGGAGGACATCTACCAATGAAAACGTACCTTTGTTAGGGAGCTGATTCGCTGTCAAGTCTTTCGTCCTTTGAAGAAAGAATTTGCCAATTTTATCCTGAAGATCTTTCGATTCTACAGCAACAAACAAATCACAAGGATCAAAGGCAACAAAAAAAAACCACTGCAGCTTTCACTGCATCACTTGATGACTGAATAGAAGAGAAACTAAGGACACGACTGCAGCTTTCACTGCATCACTTGATGACTGAACACAAGAGAAACTAACAACACTAATGGCTACAAAGGTGTGGATCAAAGGCAACATACAAACCACTGCAGCTTTCACTGCATCACTTGATGACTGAACACAAGAGAAACAAACAACACGATTGGCTACAAAGGTATGGATCAAAGGCAACATACAAACCACTGCACCTTTCAGTGCATCACTTGATGACTGAATACACGAGAAACTAGGAACACGACTGGCTACAAAGGTGTGGATCAAAGGCAACATACAAACCACTGCAGCTTTCACTGCATCACTTGAAGACTGAATACAAGAGAAACTTAGGACACGACTGGCTACAAAGGTGTAGTCAAGGTTTCGATAGCGACTAACCATGTAGTAGTGTGATTACATATAAAAGTAAACTGCCAGAAAATTCTGAAGACAAGGGGGATCTGATCCTTTTCTGATAAAAAGAAAAATTTGATATTCTTAATGTACGTACTTATTAGATAAGAGAATCCAAACAGCTATATGGAATATCATGAAGAACATTCTGTGTTTAACAGGTTTAGAGCACGTTATACAAAATCGAAGACAAAGCTCTTTCACTGAACTATCAAACCTTAGGGAGCAAAGGATTTTGCTTGAAAGGATCGGTCACTTTGTAAAACTATAGCGTATAAGAAATTGTGACAGCCCCGAACAAAGTTTTCCGGTGTCTGTTTGAACTCCCTTGCAAAATAAGGCACTTTCACTGCCATAAAAACGGTTTATAAAAGAGCAGTATAACGATTTCACCTCAGTCGTACAGTACGGAATAGAAGCTATGCCTCTATCATTTAAACACTCCTCAGTCCACAGACGTCTGTCATTACCTCAGGAGATTTGATTCTCTCCAAGGCAAGAATTTTCATTTCTTATTTTTACCGTTTGCATAAACTCACTTTTCCTGCCTAGTGCCAGTCTCTCTTGGTTGCATCAAATGTTTGCCCTTCTCTGATTGGTTTACCATACTCCAGGTTAAACCGCTTAACTTTCCCCAGACTCCCCGGGTTTGCCCAGTCCAATACACACCAGAATTCCTCCAGTTTGTTCTGTAGTGAGGTCCCTGTGAGCCCTTATTTCTGCCCAATAGAAGTGATTAGTGTATAGTGTCACCACTAAGGCTGTATTTTTTGGGACAATTCCAGAACATGAATACTTGGAATAGATGTTATTCGAGTTCTTTTGGGGCCTACTCTGTTTTCGGAATGATAAGAATATGAAGGGAATAGCATTCCATTCATTCTGCTCCCGATAACAGAATCAACAGAATCAGCTGAATAGGGTTTACTGGAAGTTTCGGCGGGAAAATCGTGCGCGGCCGGCCAAGCCCATGAGGTGGTTCAGACGCTCGCTCCAGGCTATTCTGCGCGCTGTTCTGAGGATTCCGATTTCAGGATACAGTGTCCTTTTAGAGTATTCCTAAACCGGATTCGTCCCAAAACAATCATCAGAATTGTTGAGATGGAACTTAACATTAATACCGTACTGAAAATCGAAACATAAAGAGAGAATTCCAGCTTTATAACATTAGTTTTGAAATTCTTATACTTCGGGCCGCTTCGAATTTCGTCAAATTTCAAATTACTGTACTTGTAAAGTAAAGCAATAAATCAGCCATAAAATGTTCCTTCAACATCTGTTTCACCGGGGTGTAGAAAAAAATTTTGACAGCTCGGTATTTTGGTTCCCGTAGTTTACGTTGTAAAATTTTTGATGACACCACATGAAAACCAGGAATATTTATTGCTTCGAGTTCCGATATGTTCACCCCGCTTTCTGTGCTTGTTGTGATTCATCAAATATCACCCATGCTTTGGTTTAATACAAAAGTTAAGTTAAATACAAGCGCTTTATATCTAAGGAATTCGTTTTCACCTTCTCTTGACACTAAGAGCTTTAGCAGCGATGGTGATCTGCGCTTTGCGATCTTTGAGGCGATGAACTTCATCCATGACTGCTGCCAACCAGTTGACTTTGTTCAAATCATCCTGAAGAAAAAACCAGTCTCTAAAGCGAAAGAAATATGTAAAATATATTATTAAGACCTAAATAGAACGGAAATATATTGGGTGAACGAAACGAAGTTCTAACAGCAGGAAGCAAATTATTTGCCAAAATCCTTGAGCGCAGCAAGGAATCGCTACAAACTCTTTGAGAACGAAAGTGAAAACAATGTAATACAAATGGAGAGAATTTGACCACGCATCAGGAAATCTCATCTTTGGTGATTATTTCCCGTATTCTCATAAGCTGTATGCTTGAAGAATCAGTAACATTGCAAGGAAAAGTAAGATGTTGGTCTCAACTCGGACATACAAAGTTCAGTTTACTTTTCCAACTCACTAAGTGGTTTCTCATGGTCTCATAGGTGGTCAGTGCCACATCCAGTCGTCCTCTTAGGGCGCGTTCTAAAGTGTCCCCCATGGTGCTACCATGAAAGAGCCCCGTCTTAAAATGTCTCCAGGTCTCTAACTCTTCCTTCCAATTGTACATCCCCGAGCCTGGACTGACAATCAAAAAGCTGCCTCTTTCGCTGCTGCTCAACTCTTTTTTCTGAAACCAAAAGGAGAATGCAGTGCTTCAAATAAATGACAATTATTGGACGAGGTTAAGCAAAATATGGTGATTTGGCAGTGGCGAGCAAATCAATTATTTGGCTGAAGTAAACAACTGATCTGCGACACAATAATAGAGTTCAATAATAGTTCTATCATTCGATCACAGAGCTTGTTTTCAGGAAGCGTGAAACGATCTGCCATTTTTTACTGAATTTGAAGAGCATGCACAAGTGGACACATCTACGCATTAGCAGAATATTATCTGCAGTAAAATCACACTTGGACGGTAATGCGCACGAGCAGACCATTATTTGTAGGCAGTTATTTGTAGGTCACGTGGTAGGCCATGGGCCAGTGAAAAGGAAGGAAAAAAGTATCGAATGATAATCATAGTTAGTAGAGGGGACTGATATAACTTAACGAATGACCAAGACAGTTAGTAGGGTGCCAGTCTTTGAATACTTAACTTACAGTTTTGTATCAACGGACGGAGAGCAGATTGGAAGAAAACACGCCTCCAACAGAACGCGTCACCTCGCACGAGGCGATTTGTTCGCGTGCGTGTTCCGCTCGTTTTACTTTCCACAAAAATACAATAAGATGCTACTTCAAGTTTTAAGTGAGTGAATTCGCTCTTCTTCTACACCTTTGCTTACGGCGCTGGTGAAATCCGACAAGGCCTGAGATGATTTCCCAAATAACTGTGTCAACAGCATGTTATCCAGAGTAGAGATACTAAATCATTTGATGTGATTTTTAAATTGGGAAAACGGAGCTGGCACTTGTAGGTCCGTTTTCTCAAAATGGTTGGTTCCATTGATTGGAGAGGATACGGACTCAACCTTAATTCACCAACCTGTTTTCCTTTGTTTTTTCCATCCATAAATTTACAGAATATGTCAGCCTTCGTACCGGTTTTTCTTAAGACAACAGCAATGAAAGATATCACCTGAAAGATTGGAAAAAAATTACCTGGTGTGTATCACCTACACCGTATTGTTACTGTAATATCGGTGGATTTATTGAAGCCAGTGCAAAAGACACAAATATAATCACAGTATTTAAGAGCACACAATTAGAGACTCAGGAACTCGTTACCTAGACAAATTACCGAAGAACAAACAGTGGAAGCTTTTAAAAGGCCACTGTGGACTATGTCTGAATGGCACTGAACCGCGGACACTTGGATGCATCCACTTTCACCTACAGCACCTGCACTTCTGAACATCCACACATGTGCACATCAGGTTCTCTATTCATGAACCTACAGTATACCATACCATGCCCAGCCATTCCATACCATACCATAAAGTAGCATCTGCAAAAAGTACTTAGTAACAATGGTAAATCTGAAGTTAAAGTATAAGTTAGTCAGCCCTTCAACTTTCATTCACTTTTTGACCTGAACAGTCTTTCCCAAACGCATATCATCACCAAGGATTGCTCCAGTGTTTTGTGAGAAGTGCTGGTACAGAAAGCGAACTCCATCTCGCTGATAATCTCGCAGGTAACGATTGATGGTGGATGGAACCTAAAGAAAAGATAAATTAGACTGTGAAAGAAGGAAGAAAGAATGACTCAGAAGGGAAAAAGTGCCAAGACTATGCTTTATGATTATGAGGGAAAATATGGTGTTGTTGCAAGCTGAACTTATGAAAGAGGCAAGAAATGAATTTCTCACATGCTGGATGGGGGCTGACTACCAGATAGGATATCAGATTACACTGTAAACACTCCGACACATGAACAGTTTTTTTGCCATCCGGTAACAACCAGTTCCTCACCCTCCCATCCCTCTGCCAGTTAACATGCCTGTCCATCAAATTATAACTGTTCAGTCAGTAGTTTTGTTGTTTGTTTGGTTGAAGTACTCTCTGCCGTAGCTAGTCTGTAACCTTTGTTACTTTAAGTTTGTTTGTCAATAAAGAGCTGTTGAATTCTCATGTGGCATTCACTCTGTGAGTACTACACTATCCTACTGTTTTACAGTTCAAAATACCCTCTTTCTAAGAAAGTCCAAAGTGGACCAATAGGAAGAGGTTTAAACATTATTGCTTTCTGGTAGTGATATCGTTTCAGTCTTCTATATATATGTAGACAAAAGTGCACTGAAAAGTCAGCTTTACTTGTACCAATTGTAAAGGCCTGGGCAAAAGGCTTCAGCATTTGCTTCAACATCGGTTCAATTTTGTTACACCCTGTTAAACGATGTTGGATGCCGGGGGTGGCATACGATTTCAACATGTCATCAACATTTGATTCAACAAAGCTTCACGAGAGGCTTGGTATTCAGTTCCACAGTTGTTACTACTATTGTTACTATGGATACATCTTTGAGAGACCGATAAGTGCACACGCACAAACCTAACAATGTTGAAAGCGGGTGGCAAACAGCTTCAAAATCATTCAACATTCGCGATAACAAAAGAAATGTTGAATGAATGTTGAAGCAAAGTTTACACTCTTTTAAACTCATTCAACATTGTTTCAAATTCCATTCAACATTTTTCAACACAGTTGAAAGTGTGTGGTAAACGGTTTCAACGTTGCTGTTCAACAAAATCAAACAGATGTTGAAGCCGTTTGCCCGGGCCTTAAGCCTTATTTTACCATACGTACCACTTGAACGACTTGAATCAGAGCCTTCACGACTTAAACAAGTGGTGAGCGTTGGATATGCATCAGGCGACAACCAATAACTGCTACGTGGGAAACTATACTAGTTCACAGCCGGAGACAGAAATATTGTATGTGTTTTTCTTTTCAGTTGAATGCCATCGATCAAGGGCAGACTAAAACATTATTTTTACACATGTGCAATAAAACTCTCGCCTGAGTCACTGATTGAATCCCAGGCTGTGATAGCGCCAAAGGAACTGACGGATGCTTGGCTGCCTGTGTGAAGGATGGTACGTCTTTCCATGTCTTGATCATCAAAACCTGAATACAAAAATGATCAAAATTTCAATCAAACATGTTTTATTTTAAATAGTATTTTGTGCTCAACTCAGCCACAAGCACAAATTCAATCTAGAAAGTAAAAAAATTGAGAAAAAAAAAGAAGAAATTTGAGAGGAGAGATGTGTAAAGATGCAGAGTTCCTAATCAAGGTTATACTGTATTCTAGCATACTCTGGAAATGATATTTATCGCAATTTGATGGAAGGAAAATGGCATACACACTTAATACCACTAAAAATACACAGAACCTCACCATCTGCTAACATTTCATCCTCGTCATCTTCCTCAGTTTTCTTACCAGAAGCATCAAAGCTTGCATTGCTTGGTTTGGCTGGTGTTAATGTTGTTTTTTTCTTTAGACGCTCTGTGTTCTGTTCTCTCGTTGCTTTTCTCACAGTCTTGTCTGGTTACATTACTCTTACTTTTCTTTCCTGATTTTCCAGTGACTTCTGAGAAGTCTTCTATTGTGCTGAATAAAAAATTCAATTTCCCTGCCACAAAACCAAAGAAAATACAATGAAGTGAATTGGTTGGCTGAAATGTATGACTCAAGTTTCAAACTCAGTATGGTGATGACCACCATTATCCATTAATAATAGCTTTATTTAATAAGCAGTTTGAATTAATAGGCAACGAAAAGTAATGAGATAATGAATATAGGAAAATCATATATTTGAAGGGTGGATTTAAAAGAATGAAGCAATGACCTGGACAAGACTTCAATGCTTTGTCATCATCATCATCATCATCATCATCATCATCATCATCATCATCACCATCATGAACTGAATTAAACATAACAGTCATTATTATTAAAAACCCCAACTGATATTCTTACCTTTCCTTTTCTTCTGTAATGAAGGAGTGGAATCCTCCTGGATTACAAATCTATCTGCAAAGGAACAAAGCATCCAATAGTTTTAAACATTAGGTCCAAGATGCAAATTATTCTACTCCAGGTAGTATTGCAACCACAATTTGGTGCCACAAGATGGTGGTGCATCCTTTGGTCTTCATTTGATGCTCTAAACAGATCTTTATTTGGATTTTTTACTCTCTCTTTTTTTTTTCTCAACCATGCTGTCAATTTAATCTCATCTTTATTTTCTTATTTCCTGGCCCGCCTAAATTAGTTATGCTACCTGCGGGTCAGGTAATTCTGTATTTATTTAATATCACGTCAATAAAAATCAACTTCAACTTCAACTAGAACATGGGCTGAATGTCTGAAGTCAGAACTGGTTAAAGTGCCAATAACCCCAAAATACTTTTTCGCTTCAATGAATCTTTGCATCTGTTCGAAACGCATTGAGCCTTTTAAAACCAAATCTTGACTTTTTATAGGCTGTAAAAGTTACAAAATCTAGCCATCACCTGTCCCATGACCGAGCTAGTAAGGAGCATGGGTCTAGTCCTGGTTTGACGTCACAAACTGATTTGCATCGCATTAAGTCTTTCTAAACATGCATGCAAAGCAGTTTTTGACGTCAAACCAGGACTAGACCCATGCCCTTACTAGCTCGGTCGTGGGACAGATGATGGCTAGATTTCGTAACTTTTACAGCCTATACAGAGTCAAGATTTGGTTTAAAAGGGCACAAAATGGCACAATGCATTTCGAGCAGGTGCGTAGATTTATTTAAGGGAAAAACATATTTTGGGGTTAGGGGCACTTTAATCAGTGGGTGTTAAGCCTGGTCAAACACTGAAACTCTCATGCACTCTCAGTAGCCCTTGCATATTCTCATCAAGTTCACACCATTCAAAATTTAATTATTGAGAATTTTGACATTTGAGATAAGAGTTTTTGTCTTCTGCCAAAACTGGAGAAAAAATTCCAGTTTCTTGTTTTAAGAGTCTTTCAGCTGTCTACAACACACACAGAAAGATGACATGTTCAAAGATTTGTTTGTTTTTGTTATTCCAGTTATATTAGATGAACACTATACATGTACTTATAACACAAACCAGTCTTTCTGTGTAAGCTACAACGTACCTGGCTGCTTTCCAGTTGTTCTCAGAGCTGTCACAGGAACTGCCTCACTTCCTTCAGATTCATATCTACAAAAAACTCATGATATCACCATGATGATCATTCACCTTTTTATCTGGAATTGCATTTGCCAAAGTGTTTCATGTCCGATTTTAATTTTTTTTAAGAAAAGTACCTTCCTTTGCAGTAAAGGGGATCACATCCAAATAAAATTATTTTGAGTGAATTGTTTCCTTTTGAGGCATTTTACACTGCTTATAAAATAATTCATCTGTCATTAATATTGTAGGGATGGAGAGATAGATCAACATCCCCTATTAAGCTCAACATTGATACATGTAGTAAAATAGTACAATGTACATTTGAAACGTGCTTCAGTAATAGTCCTGTTTCAAGTTTGCTATGACCACTGAATACAAGCACTGAGAAATGCATTTTTACAGGGTTGCCCTCCATCTGAAGTGAAGACTTTCACAAATTCCAGCAAGAAGATGACCTGTTTACAGCTCTGTCTATTGTTTAATTTTTACATTTCAGGCACCTTCCTGCTGGTCCCGGAATTTGTGAATGCTTTATGTTAGGTCAAGACTAACCCTGAAACAAACCACTATAATTATGGGGCAAGGCACATCATACCTGGGCATCACAAAAAATGAAACACTTGGGACAACATTTAAAACAACAGTAACTTTTATTCAAAACTGATCGATAGAGTCGGCTCATCAATGCCTGAAATTTCAACAGAATGACCTAGTCTAATTTTCAAAGACCAGTTTGACTTACGTTTGCCTTTGATCACGAAGGAAATCTTAGTTTTTGCTCAAAATTTAAATGCTCGGCACACAGAATTTTAGGCTCCCAAAATATTTTCTTAGAGCACACTCTTGACTGCACAAGTTTGATATGTGTTTTTATTTACAGTAGGTTTTCCAAGTCCAAGTACCAAATAAATATGTATTCCATAATGAACCAGCTACAGTATTATCATCAAAACATTGTGTAATTTATAATGAGTACCTTTTTACGATGCATCATCTCCAGAGTCCAATGGTTTTTCTTCGCAGCTTTCTCCCTTATAAATGGTATTTCGGTTGTTACATCAAAGGAAAAAGGAGCATACATGTTTAAATTATTTATATTTGTGAGTCTCATTCACCCCCAAGATGGTCTTGTGGCAAGAGATGCTTTATGTTTCTTTTAATACTGGTATATAACAATACTGGTATTTAACATTATGATGATCATCATTGATAAACAAGCTATGGCAACTTTCTCAACATAATTAGATTACTTAATAGCAAAATTATATACTGTAATAAACAAATTGATGCACATACAGTGTACTCTGATTAGTCAATCAGCTATGGTTTAATTGTTCCAGTAAACTCGTGGAAATTTCGCTTGTCTTCTGGATTATTATATAAAAGGAATATACCACTAGTTTCTATGGTTCACAGGTATGAGAAACCACTTGGGATGTTGGAAGAACACTCGAACAATCTGTAAATCCCTCATCTGTGGCTCGTGCATGGTTTATCGGCGTATAAATCATAGAAACTTGTGGTAGGTTGCTTAAGATAACTTGCTGGAGACAACTCTATCTTTAGCTAAAGATGAGCCCTATAATATGTCGAGAAAATTGTTATAGCTTGTTCGCCAGTGATGGGTCATTTGTTTAACACCACTATTGTCATTTATATAATAACCAAATTAATGTGCGCACTCTGATTGATCAATCAGCTATGGTTTATTGTTTCAATAAACTCATGAAAAATTTCACATGTCTTCTGAATTATTATACAAAAGCAATATACCACAAGTTTCTATGGTTTATCAGCATGACAAAGCACTTGGGGTGTTGGAAGAACACTCGAAGAATTTGTAAATCACAAGCTTCTTTATCAGCCTATAAACCAGAAACCTGTGGTACAAATGTATACTGCTTAAATCAACTAATAGAGAGTAACAGTAATGATTCATCAAAGTATACGAGCTGCAAAGTGCTAGAAGACTGTGTCAGCCACTTACATTCAAGCATCAGAACAGGTAGCAACAACTGAGTAGAGAAGAGCATCTAGTAGCCATTGGTATAATTTATGTATAAGATGTAATGTACAATGAATGTAATTAAATTTTGTATAAATTATTGGTGATTGTGAAAAGATACATAATGAGCTTGATTAGGCCCATCCAGAATCTTCCTGTACGACACTTAATGTGTAACTGAGTGCTTCTCTTGAGTGCTTCTCTTTCACTCAGTTTGAAGGTGATGCATGCATAGTTAATATATGCTGTGCGGAAATCTTTCCAAATAAAGAGCGAATAAAAAACAGTAGGATTATATTGTATGATTAAAAGGTACTTGGTACAGTAGATCCCCCTGTGCAGTTACCGTACCATTTTGTTTCCATCCCTTTCTTGTTTTCAAGGCCTTTCGATGTTACTTCAACTACCGTTTCCTCTTCTTCGTCCTCTGTAGCATCATCGTCCGTTGTAGAGTCATTGCTTTCCATCTTCTCCACAACTGAATGCCTGGCTGACACGCGCGTTTCCTCAAAAGTGGCAAAATTATCGTTGTTTCTTTCGATATGAGTCTCTTAATCCAACATCAAGATTTGACTCCATTCTCGCGTTAAGAACGCCCTTTATGATATAACAAGCGCTAAGACAACGTCGTAAAGGGCTGAAATAAACTCATCAAAAACTGAAACCCTTCAACCGGCCATGTTTACGTGCTCAGTTTTCCCGCTGCTTAACGCTATCCAGTTTTATATGATAAGGTGAATAGTTCGCGCGTTGTGATTGTTTCTTAGCTATGATCTATTAGAGGACAGATGCACAGGTTACGTCATCACGACCCACTTTTCCAGAAATGTGAAAAATAAGCAAGTTTTTCGCTTGCATTTCGTTTCTTTATTATATAAAACAAATAGATTCCATGTTGCGTGCGTCTGTTCAGTAGTTGATCACAGAAGACGTCAAAATGTGGTAAAAACACTTCTTTGTTTTTACCACATTTTGACGTCATCTGTGATCTATTACTGAACAGACGCACGGCAACATGGAATCTATTTGTTAAATATACAGTCATCGCATATCTATACCACAATGCTATGAGAGACGTGTACACAGGTATCCCAAGTTCAAACAAGGAGAACTATGGCGGCCGTTGGTTGTTTTCGGTTGTTTTCTGGAACGGGAAAGTAGCCTTCACTTTCAAATGAAGGCGCAAACTCTTGCGTCTTCACAAGGCAAACATCCACAAACGTCAAATTATACTGCAAACATAAGACTCGGTTGGTGTTTTGAGATGAATTTACCTCGTCCTTAAAAAGTTGGCAAAATGCTCCTTGTTTAACCACTGTTCTCGCCGTCACAATTTGCCGATGTATCATTGCCACGGATTTCCAAACAACATCTTCAGAGGTTTTGTCGAGCAACTTAACAAGTTTCTCCCCACTCCAAGGGTGTATAGGTTTGCCTCTCTCTCCTCCACAGAGGCTCCCTAGCTGGAGGAGGAGAGGTGGAAATGAAAATTGGGGTAGCGCGCGATGGACAATGGGAAGAGAGTTCTCCACACACTTCCGTTGTTCCCTCTCCCCAGCGTCCTAACTGCCAGCCTACGCGATCAAGGCAGCACGAAAGAGACCTCTATGGAGGAGAGAGGGTTTGCCTGAACTGCTTTTGGTAATTTCAGATACGTAAATGAGGGAGTTTGATAAGACGGGGAACAAAGTGTTGCAAATGTTTTAGGGACTTAAATAAAAATTCACGTTAAAGGTGTAATAGGTCGAAACAGCACAGATGAATCAGCGCCTAGTCATTCTGTACTCGTCTTGCCAAAGCATATTTAATTACTTTGAATTCGTGCTCTATTGTCACCCAGCAATCCAACGGTAAAGACTACCAGTTTATTGTCCTCGTTGGCTCTCGCTATCTGCGTTTTAACTTTCCTTGCACTGATCCATTTGAGTCACTAATATTTCTTCTGTGTTTTACTAACCTTTTAAGTTAACCATGCAGTATTTCGATGTTTTGTTAAATCAGTTTTAGACCCGGTTTGAGCTACTGAAGTCAACGGTTCATCTGGACTCATGAGCCGTCTCTTCCAAGACCCTTCTTATATAGCAAGGTTGCTACCATGGCAACGTGACGTCACACTTTGGTACCCTTTTGGCTTGCTTTAGACTCAGATGAGATAGGAGAAACGACGAAAAAAAGAAATGACTTGACCAGTCAGTTGATTTAAGCCGGCTGTCCATCAGGGGACAAGACCAAGAGAAATACAACAAATTCAGTTCAACTCTTAAAATCCCACTTTGTCAGGAGGCCAACCCAGTTTACTAGTTTCCCGAACAGGGGGCTACTAGGAAACCAATCCATTTGGGGGAAAGGGGACTTTGACCCGGGACATTATCAATCATGACGTCATCAGTTCATGATTCCTCGACCACGCTACCCCAGCTAAAATAACAAATGTACTGCAAAATGGCAATGGTAATGGGATTTATATACCGCACATAGTTTCATGACGGTTACAATTCTTCTCTGGGGTGAGATGGGACGTCAGCCTGTAATGGTACCTCTGGAAGCCGCTATCAGTCCATATTTGATCTCACCCACCCACCCAACCCACACATGAATGTCAAAGACAGAAGAAAGATACAGATAGACCACCACACCGGGAACTACTCTTTTTTAACAGTCACGGTGGGTTCTTTAACGTCCCACAGAGTATTATGCAGCTCCGTATCAGTCCCCATCCAGTGGAAAAAATGTGCTATGACTGCAAGCAACACACGTTTCTGCAGCATGGTCACATTTGCTGGCTCGGGACGCTATCCTTTCTTTGAACAATTAAGTTGACCCTGCTCCTGCCCTCTCCAATACGATGCCATAGCTGGTTTGATCTTGTACTACCAGGATCATCTGTAAATAGAACTTGGAACAAGATACAAACAGGCTGAAACTGGTAATAGCATGGACTCCTGGTAATAGTATATAGGTGTTCACTTGAAGTAAACGAGAAGTGTCATATTTTTATACTATACACTTAATGTATGGTCCCGAGGGAAACAGTTAGTTTTGTTTTCCCGAGAGTACTGATGTTTCCCGAGACGAAGTCGAGGGAAACATCAGGACTCGAGGGAAAACAAAACTAACTAGTTTCCCGAGGGATCATACATTAAGTGCTTTGTTATATACCGAGACTTTCCCTTCAACAATCACAGCAAAATAAACTGACAAACAAACAAAGACGGCATTACAAAAACACGTCTTTATTCACAAGCCTGCTGAATGAATAATTTACAAACGTTTAAAAGTACCTGAAAAAGTAGAACATGCCTTTCTTGTATTTTCCGAATCTTTTCCTCCTATTAGATGCTGAATTTCTTCGGCTGATACTTGAGAAAAACGTTTTCTTTTAGTCTCGGGTTCCATAACGTTTGTATTATCGTTGGTTTATAAAACTGAAAACTGGCAGTGTTCTCAGGTCCACCTCGTCAATCAAGCTGACGTGAGCATGTGCTGAAGATCATGCCACTTTTTAGTCATGCACTAATCACGTGCTGCTGTATTCGGCGCGCGGGCAACAATTGCGGAATTGTATCCCGGTCGGGATACATTTGAAATTGGTCAGGGGCACGTGACCAAGAATCAACCAATCGCAGTACTCGTTTTGTTGAGTGAAAGTGTAGGTATATAACAATAATGTTTCTTAACTTTTCGGGCTTTGGCTTTCTTCAGTGGAAACACCTGAAATTTGGTAAGTATTGAGCGAAAATTTCAATTTTTGAAGAAAGGACAAACTGTCTTGTGTCATCTTGAAAGCGACGGACTACCACCCTGCCGGCAGAGCCATCGAGTCAAGCAGTTATTGAGCATGCACTTGTTGTTGCCTGGATACAATTTCGAGCCCAGTACAAATCGCGTGGATTCAGTGTTGCGGGCTCAGTTTTGACCTTCGGTTTTTCAACAGAATTAATTTTAATGCTTGCGCTAAAAAAACTGAACGGTTTAACGACAGAGAACCGGATCGACCAGCCCACAAGTTGGGCCTGCGGCGACTTGAAAGACTGAACTCGATTTCTGCAGAGCTCTGCAGAAATCGAGTCAAGTCTTTATTGAGCATGCACTTGGTGTTGCCTGGATACAATTTCGAGCCCATGACGAATTGCGTGGGTTTAATGTTGCGGGATCAGTTTTGACCTTTGGTTTTTCAACAGAATTAATGCGTGCGGTAAAAAAAAACCGGTTTGACGACAGAAAACCGGATCGACCAGCCCACAAGTTGGGGCTGCGGTTAACCGCGGTCAAACGTAAAAAATAACAAAAGTCCTTTAAAGATAAGGTTTTTACGTTGAGAGCTCAAAGATGATGAGTCTTTCATCAGGCTGTGAGTTTACTAAATCATTTCATGAATTACTAAAAAAGTTTTAAAGTTTTTTTAAAGCGAAGGATGTGGAAACTGTTCGGCGCGGTGTGTTTTTGTTTTCTGTTTCAATGCTTGACTTCAGGAAAACCGATTCACCTTATTGTTGCTAAAACATTTTTAGTAATTCTTAAAATGATTTAGTAAACTCACAGACTGAAGAAAAACTTATCATCTTTGAGCTCTCAACGTAAAAACCTTATCTTTTAAGGACTTTTCTTACTTTTTTACGTTTGACCGCGGTTAAGGGCTGCGGCGACTTGAAAAACTTAACTCGATTTCTGCAGAGCTCTGCAGAAATCGAGTCAAGTCTTTATTGAGCATGCACTTGTTGTTGCCTGGATACAATTTCGAGCCCAGGACGAATCGCGTGGGTTTAGTGTTGCGGGATCAGTTTTGACCTTCGGTTTTTCAACAGAATTAATGCGCACGATAAAAAAAAAAAAAAAAACCGGTTTGACGACAGAAAACCGGATTGACTAGCCCACAAGTTGGGGCTGCGGCGACTTGATAGACTTTACTCGATTTCTGCAGAGTCTTCTTTTCGGAGATTAAGAAAGGCTCTGCTAGCAGGGTGCGGACTACTGGCTCCACAAACAAAAGGACTGATGTTTGAAGCTTTTCTGGACTCGTAGTTTGTTTAAGAAAGGGAGATATATTTGTTTCTTTGGTATAGTACTGCGTGACTTACACATCGCCATGCAAAAAATTGTTTTCGGTTTGTAACAAGCCAATTTACAGTTGAAAATGAAACGCGCTCGCCTTTAAACTTTTCGATAGTTTACTTGTTCAAGGAAAGTTATTTCTTGTCGTTCAAGTGCATGCAACTGTTAATGTGAACATCAACTGCGATTTTTTCCAGACTTTTTTATTGGGAATTTGCAATTAATTACACTGATACAATTCAATTTAAAGTTCAAAGTGGAATCTACGCTCCGTTCACCTTTGCGTCCATTTAGTCGTTCAAAGGAAAGTTCTTCTTTGCTGTTTCAGTTTTTAATTAGTTGCAGATTACGTGCAATATTAATCAGTTTTTCTCTGAGAATTGGCCATGAACTACACCCGAAGCTACAGAAAAACGACACCGGACGAAAAAGTGGCTGCGACTACTGACTTCTGAAGTCACCGCACGAGAGAGCTTACCAATAAATTAAAACATCCATGCATTGTTCATCATTTGAGAGTTTGACGTGTTTTTGACCTTGCCAAGGCCAGTGTTGGTTTTCTTTTAAACATGGTTGTCAGAGTTTTGGAACCTTAAAGTAACAATCACTTTTAATACGTAAGAACCCCAAAATGCTCGTAATTGTTCCATTCTTGGTTAATCAATTTCAAACAAGCGTGAATCAAATTACACCTCGATTAATGAAAACACGTCCACGTGGATACTCATTGATCTCGATTTGCATACTGGGTAAGATTTTCCCATTTATGCTGGGCAAGTTTAACAAAGGTACGCTTGGAAAGACTTGTAACAAACCCTTGAAATTTTATCCCAAGAAGTGACAGGTTTTTTGGTTTGTTTTGGATTAGTTCAACAAAACAAAGCCAAAATTAACTTGCAGCTCAAATTTACCCGAAGATTAAAACGTTTTCTCCTTAAAATGGCCATGAGAACTCGAAAAATCTGACAGGAATACCACAGTTTAAAATCTTTTCACGAACCGACCATACGGTTTATGTGTCGCAAAATATGTAGTAAAATATGTTTCGGCTTTGTTGTAGAACTTTGAGTGTCCTTTGCCAATTCAGTATTATTCAATCTTAACACTGATGCATTATAATTTGTTTCTTTTGTCCTTTAAAGATACCAAAATATATATAATGGTGCCCATTCATTCACAAAAACACCCCACAAGCATTTCTGCAAGTGCTCGCAAGAGTTAACCGCGCCTTGACCGCGATCTCTCACTTTGCAGTCTTCATCAAGCCATTGCAACGTTTCCCGAGGCCGACTGGAAGTGTTAACTGGCATTAATGACTAGAGAAAAGTAATTATGCTACTGTTAAATGGCCTAATTTGCTACAAATTAAATAAAATTTTTGCTTTTGTTTGTTTGTTTGTTTGTTTGTTTGTTTTTTGGAGGGCGAAAACTCAAGCGTTACATAATACCGAATTAAGACGCGAATCGTAACAATGGTCTTCTCAACCAGAGTAGTTCTTGGTTCCGAATCCGTCGTTTTGGTTGCCGTGAAATCGTGGGTAACTTTGACAAGGGCACTCAAAGTATAATTAAATAGTCTTTTCATTAAGTGTAAGTTCCCGTAATTTATAACACCTAATGATTTTATTCGGGACAACATCGCTAAAAAGGGCCACCTCAACCATTGCAAAAGAATACATACTTAATCCCAAAATGAAATGAACACACACGTGTACAAAACTTCAATTATTATTGAACTAAACCAAATCTCTGCTGTATAATATCGAAAAATATCTCTACAAAGAAGAGGTATTTCATCGGTTTGTTTAGTTTTAAAATTAACTAAGCAGACTGAAAGCAATCAAAAGATTTGTGTGCTACCGAAAATATATTTTCATACATTTTTAACTCTCCAAGCGCGCGCTTGCCTTTTGTGTTTAACATAAGCATGGTACGCTGGCCATACTTTGGAAAGTGCTGGCCGTTTTCTGTTTCGCTTACCGGTGTTTTTGGCACTGAATTTCTCCGTTGCCGTCTTAATCCTGATTTATGTAGTTGTCTAGCCTACCCACGTGAATTTAATTCCGATTTTCCCATTGCTTAAACTACATTTTCAGACTCTTTAGCTAGAAATACATGAAGAAAATGTTCCAAACTTAAGTGTGAAGGTTGTAGTGAAACGCAGCACGCCATTTTCCCGAGAATTTGTTTCTCATACGCAATGTTCAGTGGTTTAAGGAGTAGAAACGAAAACATCGCTATTAAAATTAAACTAAAGTAGTATACTTTTTAGTTGCAGTTTGTACGTGTGAGTATGCGGCGATTCGTTGAACTTTATAGTTATGTATGGAATCTACCTCAACTAGGACCAGACGACACTTTTGACAGGATGCTATATTTAAAACAAACCAGCAGGGGCCAAATTATAGACCTACTGATCTAGAGAAATAGATGTATATCATGATAGACCCTAAGTGTCTTTCTACGAGGCCGGAGACTGGCTAAGCAAGCAACAATACACGAACTGCAAAAATATCACAAACTGATAAAAGGAATCAAACCAATACCTCTCAACGGATTAATGACGTTTTTAAAATGCACGAGACTGAAAGGCGCAATCCATTGCCCTAACAAAACATACTGAATACTCACTGTATACCCGATTGAACTGCTCCCGTGTACTCGCAAATGAATGATAAACTGCCCATGTATTTCAACAGATTTTTTTTGATGAAATTGCCTAATAAATAGTGTAGGTCAGGAGTGTCGCTATCTGATTTAAAAAAAAGGAAGTGCAAAACTAGAATAGCCTTCTGTGTAAGTGAACTCGCTTGACCCCTTTAAGATTATCAACATTCTGTGATACTGAATCCTCACAACAGGAAGATTTAGTTTCCACTCTCACGTAACTGACTTTCAGGCAGTTTAGCGACCAATTAAACTGCATAAAAGTGATTTTTAGGAACATAACGGGAAACGTCGTCAAAACTACTTCAGTACTTTGCAATGGCAATGGCAGAAAATGAAAGAGAAAGATCAAAAAGAGAAGCAAACAAACAGACTTGGCAGCTTATGTTACACGTCTGGCTTGTTGTTGTCTGCTGTGTGTTGTATCGCACTAATTCACGTGGAAATCAGAATACAAGAACAGCATCGACTGATATCACACTCAGTGAAATCCTGCGATCAGCTAAAGATAAAAATACTCCGTAAAGTACAGCAGAATTACGCAAGATGGCAACACGATGAAAACACAAACACTGAAAGTCACTCGCGCGACACAGGAGGTAAGTTTTGTTCTTGGCATTTTGAAGATGTTCATATTAACGATATTCCTGTTGGTCTTAAGGTCTCGTTTGGTTTTTATCAGGAATATTAATAAAGTTTTTTGCCAAAAACCTTAGTCGATCCGAGTTCAGTAATTAACAGTCAAGAACTCGAAGAGTTGAGGCTCTCAGGTTACACGAGTTGCAAATTTTTGAACCTTGTGTTAAAGCATATTTTACAACATTTTAAACAATATATTCAAGTTCATTTTATTGCATCTTAACCACTCTAACTAAGCTAAAAAAAACCAAGGCACTAAATTGGAACGTGCAAACTTGCTTAGTGTGGTTGAAACAGTGAAACAAAGAGCCTCGTCATTTCTACCCACGCAGATAATTGATGTAGCCTTCGCACGAGAAAGTTGCATGTGGCAAAAGCCGAATTTGCCGCCGTTGTGACGTTCGAGAAGGACAAGGACTGGTAGCTGTTATTTTTGATACGACTGTAAACTTGGCCATGCGAGTAATTTCAGCATGGTTATCTTTAACGTTAACGAATAGCTTTTTCATAGTTAGCCCGCGAATGTTTATGTGAAGGACCTTAACTATTAGCTAAACGAACATTTTAAGTGTCATTGTTTGAGAAAGTGTTCCAGAGGTTGGAGATGTGGGTTAACCAATTTTGATGAAACTTATTGCAGGAGTTGGCCTTAGTGAGATATTCCAAAATCCAAAGTCGCTTTGCTGTCCTACTTTTAGTTTCAAAGTTTCGGGGGTGGGGTTCCATGCAGGGCCTCCAGATCATGAAAAATCACGTTTTTTATAGGGGTAAGTTTGGAATTGCATAAAAACAAACAAAGAAAACCTAACGACTAAGTAATTGCATAGCGTGGTTCTATTGTAAAGGGTCTTTCAAGGTGGCTCAAAATGGTTTCGTTATTTTTAAACACCAACTCTTTGATGGATCGATAGTCCCACAATTTTTTGTTTGCATTCTTGAACGTGGTATTAAAAACTTTTCCAATTATTTCTCAACAAATTGCCTTCAAGTTTTTGACGTATAAGGTTAACATAGCAACAGTACAGCCTCTTAGAAACACCCTAAATTTTGGCTTTATATGCCAAAAAACTCTGATGGCCTCTCACTTGGACGTCCTCTGCTTCCAGAAGCGCCCGAACCGGGATACTTTCCCTGGAGCCACAAGCTCATATCACACTGGCAGCTCATTAATGGGACCAAAGAGCTGTCGTGCGCACCCCATTCTACAGCACCATAAGGATCCTCTTTTTTCCAAAGATTTTTACTCTGTCTTCTAACAAGTTGTACGACATCTGAGGAGAAGACTGGAAACTACTACCGACCCAGTTCTCCTGTATCCACGTCCGCGATCACGAAAACGTTCATTTCAAAGCTTACGTCCAGAGACAAGCAGTCCTAAAACAACGTCAATAAGCAACCGGAAAGACAAACATCTCAGCGAACTTAGAAAGCATTCCTATTACACTGGAATATTATGGACTCATTAGTGAACAAACCCAGACAGAAGTGATCACCAGAAAATATTGTTTGATCGTAGGATGATGACCACTTAGTATGGATGTCCACTTAGTACCTTGGAGAAATGTTTCTTCCACCCATTGCACTTTTGCTTTAGGTAAATTTAAGTAGGCATGGCTATGTTTAGAAGAGGTGTATGGATAACTAGCACACTGTCCACGATTCCTAGCTACATACATTTGTATTATATGCATATCTAGGCCGAGTACCGATTTTATTGTCCTAAAGCAGTTTTTAAAAAATGCCCCACCTCCCCTGAAACTTTGAAATTAAAATTCAGAAAGCAAAGCGACTTTGGATTTTGGAATATCTCACTAAGGCCAATTTCTGCAACACGTTTCATCAAAATCGGTTAACCCACATTTCCAACCTCTGCAACACTTTCACAGACAATGACACTTAACGTAAATTTAGCTAGGCCGAAGTATTTACCGCAAATAATACCACGAGGTCTTCTGCATCCATTGATGATAAATTTACGATCACGTCCATGTATCACGTTAAAGCTCTATACCCAGTCATAGCTGTGCCGTCGGCACTGAAACCTAACTGAGTCTCAAACTCTTAATGAAGTGAACCTTGTTAAGTTGGTTATGGTCGCTTACCCGACTAATTATAGCTCTACGCTAGCTAGGGGCACGTATCCGCCCGCCCAAGTCTGTTTATCTCTTTGTCCTTTGTTCCACAAAGGAAACCACCGATCAGCCAATCACAGCTCAGAGTGAGCGTTTTTGATCGCCACTTTTGTGTGGTTTAGGGAGAGTTGTCTGAGAGAGTTGGCTGCCGGCAACGGCAGAGCACCGAAGTTGTACACCACAATAAGAAGTGTTGTGCTTGCAAAATCTGTCCCTCAGCACTTGACTCAATTTAAAATATGCACTGATTAAAATCCTTATTTATTAAGGCTCTGTTATCATATCACCATTTCATCATTCACTTTTTCTAATATAAGCTTTCATAATTTCCAAGGTCACGCAGACATCTTGTTTAGGAAAAAACGAGCTTCACCTGATGATTCACAGCCACAGAAATCATTCCAAACTGCTTCTGAAGTCAAATTGCTAATCAAACAAGAGCGTCATCTGTTGCAAAACCAAATTTGTGCTAAAGATGGAACACTCTGCCGCGCAGGACCAAAAGGTAACGCAGGACGACGGGGAAGACCCGGAACCCGTGGGAGACCGGGGCCAGAAGGTCCTCCTGGGAAACATGGACCAAAAGGAACCCATGGACCAATGGGTATGAAAGGGGATCTCGCAGTGCCGGGTGAACCTGGTCCTCAGGGACCTGCAGGCCCCCCGGGGATAAAAGGCGCCAAAGGTGAGCCGGGCCAGTCCATCTCGGCTCCCTCTCTGCTGCAGAGTCCTGTTGGAACCACAGTCAATGAAAGTGAAACAGCGATCTTGAAATGTACAGCTGATGGTAATCCACCTCCAAAGGTCACGTGGGCTAAGGTGATATTCATCACTTCCGGCTGGACGTCACGTGATTGAACACAGTGGCGCTCTGATAGTGAATGACGTTACACCTGGAGACAAGGGAGTTTTCAGATGCAGAGCTGAAAACTTGTTGGGAAGCGTCAACGCCTCAGCTAAACTTACTATTCAATGTAAGTTGTTAACTTGCCTCTGTTTTTCTCACGCGCGGTCGTTTTAAACGTTCTTTCACTCGTTACTTTGGCTTTTTGATATAGTTTTTCGAAAAGTTGAATTTCTATTGCCACATACTGCAATATGATCATCGTCACAACCGGTATAGCGATTAAAATAAAAGAATAAAAGCGCTCCAAAACTTCGAGTTTTTTCGTTGCTACGAGTGCATCCGTAGCTTGAATTCGAAAAAACAAAAGCCTTATCAGTTAGTCTTTTCACCACATTCTCTGCTTTTTAACTCGGAAATGGCTTAAGGTGTGAGGCTGATTTCACTCGATCCTTCGCTCCTTCGATTTCTCTTTAAAGTGCTCATGAAGTCAAAAATACTTTGTTCTAATGTAACAGTTTATCATTTTCTGATTCTTAATATTTAAGTTTTGTGAATGATATATGAAATGAATCATATTGATTGATCATATCGTTGAAGTCTTGAATCTTTTTCAGGCTTCTTTTCGCAATTGCATAAATTGCGTTCACAACTGCGAGGATCATTCTTCATTTGATTTAGGTTTTACGCAGTAAAACATTCACAAGGCGGAATAAATCGAACCGAGAGTTTTAAATTTGGCGTTAAAGTGTCCCCATCTTGCGCGCGGCCAAAAGATCGTATTAGAAAGCTGTGATGTACGAAATGCTTCAGAAGACACGAGAGTCGTGGCATTTCCTACGTCATCAGCATTGTTCTGAGCAAAGATTCGTTCCCAGTCCAAGGGACACGATTTAGTGAATCTTGAGGTTCTTTAAATGTCTTTGGAGGGCGAAAAAATTCGGCTTTAGTGGATGTTGTCAAATTTCTTTTGTCATTTCGTAATCAAGACACAAGAAGCTTCAAAATTTTGAAAGAAACATTTTTACTTTACAGGCACTTCATAGGTACATTTGGTGAATCCACTGACCAGTTCGTAATGCTTGACATACATTCCGCATATGTAATAAACTAAATTTCCAAGCATGAAACTGTGCAACCTAAATTACAATTATGAAAAATGGCGAAACGAAAATACAAATTTCATCACCATAGTACAGGAGACTAACGAAAACTATACAGAAGAAAGGGAACTTAGTTTTGCCGGACAATTTTGTCTGGGGTAAGCGAAAGAAATATAATGAACGCAATTTGTCTTGAAGAGGGTTGTTACACTTCAGTTACACCCTACAGAGATTTAAAATCATGCATGAAATGTAACGAAAGGGTCATAATGTTACCAAACAAAGAAATCAAAACCATGTAACCGCGACGAGCGGTTTATGATTTATTTTGTGAGTTCAGTGCCTCGTTGAAACTTTGAAATACGTTTTTTTCGACAGTTGCTCCTCAGATTTTGCTGTCATCCAAAGCACTGTTGGCGGAGGAAGAACAAAACGTCACCATCGCCTGCAATGCCACTGGTCAGCCGCAGCCCAGTATCACGTGGTCCAAGTCAGTTGGTAACTTGCAGAAATGAAGAGCAAAGGTGATGAAAGGAAACCTGACCATCTTCAATGTGACAAAGAAAGACAGGGGAACATACATTTGCAAGGCAGAGAATATTCTGGGATCAACAACAGCCTTTGCTCAACTCACGATATTTTCTCGTCTGCGGTTCAAAGTCCGTCCTCCTCAAGAGGTGACTCCTGTAATTGGTTCCACTGTTCGTCTGCCGTGTGAGGTCGAGAGTGACTTGAGAACTACAATCACTTGGACAAAAGATGGCAAGTCTTCACTTCCTGTGGACTCGAGTGCTTTACTGAATGGAACACTGGTTCTTCAAAACATCAAGAAATCACACGAAGGATCTTTCACCTGTAGAGCGGCTAATGAACTGACAACAATAGAAGCCAGAGTCAAAATCCATCGACCAATTGCTAATTCCTGTTCAGTGGTAAGGAGATACCTCAGCAGTGTAAGCGGAAATTACATCATTGATCCGGATGGCACAGGAGGTCTGGCGCCATTTACAGTGTACTGCGACATGACCGTCAAGAATGGTATTGGCGTGACAGTCATTAGTCACGACAGTGAAACCAGAACACTTGTTAAGGGATGTGAGCCACGAGGCTGTTACTCACGTGACATTCATTACACAGGAGCGAGTCTGTCTCAGCTGGCGAGTCTCACCAGAGTCTCTTCACACTGTCAACAGTTTATTAAGTATGAGTGTTATGGTTCTATGTTGCTCTACAACAAAAATCCATTGGGATGGTGGGTGTCACGTCACTCTACTAAGATGACGTACTGGGGAGGAGCATCTGTTGGTGGTAAGTGCGCATGCGGGATTACCAACTCATGTGCAGACCCCAGTTCTGGTTGTAACTGTGATAAGAATGACGGTGCATGGCGTGAAGACAGTGGTCTCCTCACAGACAAGATACATCTTCCAGTCAAACAGCTCAGGTTTGGCGATACTGGCGGTACCACCGAAGAAGGTTACCACACACTGGGGAAACTGAAGTGCTATGGAATTGCATGAAAAGTGACGGTTTGCAAAAGCAAAAATCTGCGGCGCTCTTTTTTAATAAGCTCAGGATAATTCCCTACACTTTCCATAGGGGAGAAATAGACCCAAATACAGAATAACAAACAATCTTACTTGAAAGCAAAAGTACAACTGTGTACCTCATTTAATTAATGTTATGACCGGCAGCTTTACGATTGGCCAGAAATGGAACATGACCGTTACTTTTCTACAGACTTACCATAAATCTGGATCTTAGTGCAATAAACTATCGGTGAACTGGTCTGCTGAAGTTGAAAAGGTGAACACTTCTGTTATTGAGTAAATGTCGTATATTTCCAATTTCCGTTTTTCCAGGGTCAAGGTTAGCCTCCCCGGGGGTGGGGGTGGGGTCCTCCCTTATATGTCCTTAACGGGGACTTGCGGCCCGATAGGGTGTGGTTTTCAGGGTGTTTTGCCTTGAACGGGGTGTCGATTTCATCACTTTCTGTCTTAAACAGGGTATCGCTACAGCTGCTTCAGGCTAGGAAACCTCGTTCGCCTTGTCTTCTCAGGCAACCACGGTCCTTTGGAGTGTACACGGCCCGAAGAAAGTGCAATAGTTTATCCCTAGCAACTTCCAAACTGAATTAGGTGGTTTGATTCCCGTTGTGATCTGACGTAACTTGAATGGGATGCCATAGCGTAATTACTTAGATGAAAATACAAATGTACTACTTTCTTGTCATTCCTGAACCGTATGTATGTTTTCAACGCAATCATGAGTACTTATGGGGAGGGGAGGGAGGGGAGGTATGAGGGTGTGGGGGGTGTGGGATGAGGGGTTGAAATTTGTTTTCCTGGCTAAAGAGTTTGTTTAAAACCTTTTCTCTTGGTTGAAGAAGACTACGAACAGAGAGAATTACTTTTTGCTACTGCGGTAAGTAGTTTAGGTTGCCGATTGTATCGTAATTGCTTTTTTTCTTGTTTCGTTTGTTACTCGTGTGTCCGATCTGTCTTTTAATGTACCTCTTACTTTGGCTTCCTACTTTCGTTAGCTTTCACAGTTATTGAGGATGCCATTACTCTTTTTATAATTTAATTTTCTTTATTGCAACCGGTTCTGTTAAGAGAAGGTTAATAAAGTTATCTCAAGTGATCAGAAATTTTCTTGATTACACAAGTAATTAATATATTAACTTCTGCAAGAAACCAAAATAAGAGAATTTCAGTATAAAGTGTTAAACAATATCGTCTTTACTAATGAAAAGCTATTTAGGTTAAAAATGATTGACTCCCCTCTGTGTGTGTTTTGTAAAGGAGAAGTTGAATCCCTCGAGCATTTATTTTTCTTTTGTGAGGTGACAAAGATGTTCTGGAGAGCTTTCTGCACTTGGCTTGCTGAATGTAATTGAGTCCTTAAATATATTAGATGTTTTGTTTGGTGTTTATAAGAAGGGGGAGGATTTCAAGATCTTCAATCATCTGATATTATCGGCAAAGTCCTATATCTATAAATGCAAATTAAGTGGTGTAAACCCATCGTTACAAGTGTTCAAAGTCAAGACCAAGGCAGTTCACCAGATCGAAAGAAAAATAGCAGCAAAGCGGGACAAACTTAAAAAACACAATGAGAAGTGGAGGAAGCTCGAGCCATATGTTAGCGAATAGATTATTAAATAAAATTAAAGTTACAACTATATCCAAGGCATATCCCTCTATCTGTTGAATTAATTGTAATTGTAATGTAATTAAAGTAGTTCGTCAACGAAGATCGTAGTGTAAATCGTGTAAATTGGACTGTATGTTATTTTCTTTTATGTTAATACTTATTTTTAGCATATTAAGTAATTTATATTGTATTTATCTTGTTTATTCTTTTCTTTATGTAAATGTTATATTCGACAATAAAAACTTTCAAATTACAAAAAAAAAATTCTGCAAGAATGTTGCAAATAAATCACAATAAAGAAACGGGAGTTCACAGAAGAGAATCATTGCTGACTTTTACTGACGAAGCTTCCAGTTTGTTTTCCCTACGATGCCAGTCTCCTATATCAAAGGTTACCTTAAACTGAATAGGAGACGATCGAGCGCATAATAAAATTGGACAATGGACTAAACATACTGACAGGCTTATAGCTAACTGCCGGCATGCCATCAAATTATTTCACCATACGGAAACAATAATTAGCTGGGAGACCGCCGCTCTTTTCCCGTTTTATATATTAAATGATAACGTATAGTCACAGTACCGCAATCGAAGTCATTACTCAGATGACACCGCTACATTTCTTTTCATTCGATTCGGCCATCGCATCGTAAACAAATCTCCAAATTTATGGCTGTAAATAAGTTGTCTGTTTATTCTTCTTCATTACCTTGTATTATTTTGGGAACAATTTTTATGTATATAAATTTTGCCCTGTTTAAAGTTAGCCTCCTTCGCAGCCGTTGTATGTGTTGGTCCTATTCTCCCTCCCCACCAACGTCTGCTGAACCGAGCCGGACATTCCATTCCCATTGTGTCTGAGTATCCAATCCAATCCAATAGAACGGACACAAACAACGGCCGCGAAGAGGCCACGTGAACTTAGCTACCGAAATTTAAAAGCCGCGATGTGATTGATCAGTTCCTGGAATGGAATGTCCGGCTTGGTTCAGCAGACGTTGGTGGGAGGGAGAATAGGACCGACACAAACAACGGCTGCGGGCTCAACAATGGAAATGTGATTCAGCGTGACAATGTGATTAATAATGATGGTAATTGTGTGATGTGCCCGTGAGAAAGATGATATGCCCAGTAACTAGCATATCATCTTTCTCACGGGCACATCACACAATTACCATCATTATTAATCACGTCCGTCCACAAAAAGGACGAAAAAGACCACGTAGAAAACTACAGGCCAATCTCCCTCCTTTGTATCGTTTCCAAAGTCCTCGAACGTTGCGTCTTAAGCCGCATCAAAGAGCGATTAGAAGAACTGTTTGTGGATTGTCAGCATGGGTTTCGGTGCGAGCGATCATGCGTCACTAACCTACTCGTGACCCTAGATGATATTGGAGCCACTCTTGATAGGGCCGGCCAAGTCGATTGTGTGTATTTAGACATGTCCAAAGCCTTTGACAAGGTTAGGCATGACCTGCTCATTAACAAACTGCGGGACGCTGGCTTTGGAGCGAAGTTGCTTGATTGGTTCCACGCGTACCTTTGTGATAGGCGCCAACGTGTCACCGTACTGGGGGCGACTTCACGTGACCTCCCTGTCACGTCGGGCGTTCCCCAGGGTTCAATTCTCGGTCCTGCTCTCTTCCTGTTATATGTAAACAACCTTCCTGACGTCATCACCAAGAGTCAAGTGGTGATGTTCGCCGACGACACAAAGGTTTATAAGGAAGTGAAGTCTCAGGATGATGGCGCCGCTATACAACAAGACCTTCATAGTCTCTCTTCATGGTCCGCTGCCTCTGGTCTAACCTTCAACGAAAAGAAATGCAAACTGCAATCCATTACAAGGAAGCGCAAGCCTATCTCCACAAGCTACGAGGTCAACGGCCGTACTATCCAGTCCTATGAGGAAGAGCGTGACCTCGGCGTGTTAGTTGCCTGTGACCTAACCTGGCGCGCCCAAGTCTGTCATCAAGCTGCATGTGCTAACAAGTCGTTGGGATACATTAGGAGGAATGCCAGGTACATTCGAAGTACCTCCACAAGGCGCACCTTGTACCTTGGCCTAGTGCGTGCGCACCTAGCGTACGCAACTCAGGTCTGGGCGCCTCAGGCAATTGAATTAATTTCCAAACTCGAAAAAAATTCAAAGACGTGCAACCAAATTTATTCTCCATTTACCTTTTATCACAGAAATATCTTATAAAGAAAGGTTAATATCTTTAGATCTACTTCCTGTTTGTTACTGGCATGAGCTCCTAGACATGGTACTTTTTTTATAGGGCTACGCATAATCTAGTCCACCTTAGTCCTTCTGTTGTTCCCGTTGTGCGCAAAAGCGCTAGAACGACTCGAGCATCCGCTACTAGCTCTCCTATCTTTGTCCCCAAGAAATGTAGAACTACAACATACCAGAAATCTTTTTTTATTAGAACAGCCAGAATCTGGAACTTACTCACTGACAGAATGGACTTGGCTAATGCCACTCTTACTAGTTTCAAATCTCTTCTCTATGATTACTACTCTCGTGCTGTTAGAATGAACTACGATCCGGATAATCCTCGAACGTTTAAATCCATCTGCTTAAAATGTAACTACACAAGATTTCTAGACTTACCAATAATGTTCTGCATGTAATGTGTTTTTCTTTCTTCTTTCTTTTTATATATATTTTATTTCTGGGCCCGCAGTAATTGGCTACTTAGCTGTTGCGATGTCCCTGCCAAACGTATTGATTGTAACGTTTTGTTTTGTTTTTTTTTTTGTTTGTTCTGGTTTGTTTTGTTTTGTTTTTTTTTTTTTGGTATCATAATGGCGAAGCTAATAAAATAAAAAATATATATAAAAAAAAATTATCACGCTGAATCACATTTACATTGTCAAGCCCGCGGCCGCAGATTAGTGGGACACGTTGTCACATAACTATGAATACAACACAGTTAAAGGCGTTGAGAACAGAAAGTGTTGCTAAACTGCGTACCGCAGATATTTACATATTCTGCACTAACCTAAGATAGAATGAAACAGCATACAACGATACACGGAGAAACTGAATTGGATTATGGCCTGTGTACAACGCTATAATATGAAGAAGAAACAAAGCTAGTGCTAAGACAAAGTAGAGTATACTTATCTTAATGCAGGGGCCCAAGCGACGATTTGGCCTGACATCCGCGGGGCGAGAAAGTAAGCCGCCGGAAGAAAAAGACGATGAAGCCATACTAACGTTGGAACCTCTGATATTTCTATTCCCCAGGCGAGGGCGCCGGTGCTTTTCCTTCACCCTTCTCTGCGCTTGTCTCTCTGCGATAAATCCGCTTGCCGTCATCAGAATCCGAAGCCAACTTATCTAACAAGTATTCATTAACCATCGACCAGCCGTATTCACTTTTATCCGCCAGCTTTATAGGTTTTACGCGCTTCGAACCAACTTGGTAACTGATTTGATAGTTTCCCTGCCTTTCTCGTAAGATTTCGCCGTAAGAGCGTCGGACGCCTCGTCTTTTATGCATAGCTCTCTCGGCGAACCTTCTTAACCGCATTTTCGACAGTCGAACTGTTCTCCTCAGCAAACCGTTTTGCAAAACCGTTAAGGCGAGACTCAATAGCTTGGGTCAGATTATCGGTTAATGTAGATATCGAATTAGAATCTGCGGACTGAATAGCAGCGCTGATAGAAGGATCCAAAGATTGGCTAACGCTCAAGGAAGGACCTGGCAGTGAATTATCAGTGTCGCCCATAATAAAAAAATGTGCGATGACACCCTCATATAAGAATATGCAAAACCATAACACAATAGACACGTGACTATGAATACAATGCAATAAAAGGCGTTGAGAACAGAACGTGCAGAAGGCAAATATCTGCTAAACTGCGTACCTCAAATATTTACATATTAGTCAGCCCTTAAAATGTTGCAATTTTGTGACAAACTGGACACAGTTTCTTTAATACATGTACATTTTGTTACGTTGAAAAACACTTTTCGCTTATTTTCTGACCTCAACAGTTTTTCCCAAACCCATATCATCACCAAAGATTGCTCCTGTGTTTTGTGAGAAGTGCTGGAACAGAAAGCGAACTCCATCTCGCTGATAATCTCACAGGTAACGATTAATGGTGGATGGAACATAAAGAAAAGATAAATTAGACTATGAAAGAAGGAAGAAAGAATGCCGACTCAGAAGAGAAAAAGTGCCAAGACTGTGCTTTATGATTATTAAACTTGTACCATGAAACATCCAACGAGTCAATTGTGTTTTCGAAGTACACACACGATCCTTTAAGAGCAAGAAAATACAAGTGAAAAGTGGAATATTCTAAGATACACCTCGAGAAAGTGAAAACTTCTGATATTATCCAGCCGGTCTGTTTCTGTCGTGTAATGCTGGGCTAAAAAGCTTTTCACTTTTTACCTGTTAGTTGGTATTGGGAGTGACGTTGCGGTATAATGATTTCGACACAGGTCAGATCGTCAAAGGATTGGTTTGTTTGGCCATAATATAACCAATGTAATATAATTCAATATTCACAAGCTAAAAATATTATGAAATTCTCAAAACGTATCGATGTAATCGTATTTAAAATTACTATTTCAAGGTACAACTGAAAGCATCGTGAAAACAGTTTGTTGGTTGTTTCATTAGTCATTACTATCTGTCATTTTAAAAACAGCAATTTTGAGCCATCATTTCATCGCGAACTGATCCATACAGATCCGTTCCCTCAGAGATCTTTCAATATCCTTGATTCGCGACAAAGATATGAGATATATTTAACCACGAAAACCTTACACCTTTACACATTGGAAAACAAAGATTGCAAACTCGTGTTTGGAAGTAAAAGTTGTCGACTGCGATCTACATTCTGGATCATACGTTCCCCCTAATCCCCCCCCCCCTCTTCCCAACGTTAAGTTTCTAAGGTCATAAACATAGGCGTACGGGCCAGGTGGGGGAGGGGGGCTGAGGGGGCTGCAGCCCCCCCCCCCCCCCCCACATCAATTTTGGGCAACTCAGATTGTTTGGGGCAGAACTTTCCATGTTTTTTTCGTAGAGATATTGCCTATGTTAACCTGAGATCGGAGTGAAAATGACCAGGAAATACTCCGCAGTGAAACACCTGATAAAGAAAGATTTTCCGTGTTGCCAACTTTCACAAAAACGACGACGAGATTCTGGAAGCCGAGCACAAAAAGTACGCGAGTTTTCGTCGTGTGCGCGGATTAGGCTACATGGCTGTTAACACTTACAAAGTGTCCATCGACAAGGTGCTGTCCGAGCTTGAGTTCAGGTTTCAGGAGCGGAAATGACCAGAAAATACTCTGTGCTTAATGGGAAATATCTGTCACAGTGAAACACCTGATAAAGAAAACTTCTCCCGCGTTGCTAAATTTTACAAAATCAATGGCGAGATTCTGGAAGCCGAGTAGAAAATGTCCGCGAGACGAGTTTCGTTGTGTGTGCGGATTAGCCTGTGAGGCTACATGACTGTTTCAGAAATGCTGGAGACAATGCACGAGAATGACCTATCTGATATGTTTCCAGTTTTTTCTAATGTGGTACATATCCCTGCAGTGATACCTGCTACGTCGTGATCTGCAGAACGATCATTGAGTGCGTTGCACATATTGAAAACTTACCTCCGCAGCACCATGGGGCAACTACGTGTAAGTATCATCACACTTATTAACATTGAAAGGGCATATGCCAACTCTGTTGTTAATAATGACATGGATCGCATCATTGATATTCTTCGGCCGTCGAAATGGCAGAGAAGCTAATATGATAAATTCATATGTATGAATATTTTCACTTTATATGTAGGCCTATGTTAGAGTATCGCACGACCCTCGTTTCTTTTCGACTGTTTCGTAAATATTTGGGCAGATTGCAAGAATTTTTTTGTCAAATAGTTCACCCCACCCCCCCCCCCTCCTGGGGGGGGGGGCGCAAAACGTTGTCAGCTCGCCTATGGTAGTAAATAGCAAGATTAGTCCATGGTCGGCCCGAAATGTTTTAACATTTCCCGGGGAAAACTCGAGAAAAACACTACAAGGAGAACAAGAGGTGCTGTAAAAGGAAGGAAGTGACAAACAACAAGTAAAAAGTACCGCAAGGTTTTATGATCTGTATGAAATCAAGTGGATCCTCAATTGGCTCCGTCTTCATGTCTCTTTATAGTAACAGAACTGCAGGAAAACTCCCTAGAACTTGCAATTAAATCCGTTTTGTAAATAGTCAGCACATCTCTTTCGGTTGGTTAATGGTCCTAAAAGAAAGCAAACAATCCAGTTCACCTGTAGTCCGAACTGTGTGTTTCATTATTGTCTATTTTTCTGGGCAACTTACAACCACTCAATCAGTCAGGTAAGCCAAAACTTTTGGGGGGTTTACTGAAGGGGTGAAAACACGATGTACCACGAGTATTCTAAGAACTAAAATCTCCTTGCGATGGACACCGTAAAACCTAAATGAAGTCATCCAGAACAGAGCTGGGTTTCCTCTTCCTGGCAGTTTCTTTGTTGTTGGCCATGCCTATCAAATTCTCTTGTTCTTTAACACTACAGCTTTCAACCTTCTCACTTTTATCCACATTCTCGGTTTTTCGATCACCTCCACAAGAACTAGTTGACAAAATATCGTCCAAAATGGATACTGAAGGGATTGGGACGGAGCCGGGATTATCAGTAGGTGAGCCCTGCAATTCAACCGTGCATCGTTTGTTCGATTCCAACACTGATGAACAGTCTTCGTCCTCTGTTTGTGGTTTCTTTCTTTGATTCAGCAGAAGGTCCTTTGAGCTATCCCAACGCTCAGTTCAAAGTTCCGAACTACTCCCTCTACCGAAATGATAGGAAAAAGGGCGGCGGTGGAATTATGGCTTTAATATCTCAATCGCTAGTCAGGACACAGCTTAAACCTGATAAATCCTTTAAGACACTGGAAATAATTGCCTTCGAAATCAAAACAGATATGGACAATATGGTAATTGTTGGTATTTATCGTCCCCCGAGAGCTCTGTGTGGCGAATATCAAACACTGTTGGAAAGCGAACTCAGTTATGTCTGTAACTGGGCAAGCTTGAACGGAAATTTTGTTGTAGTTACTGGCGACCTAAATCTGAACAGACTTCGCCCTGACAAACCTGAAGGTAAACTGCTTCTCGATTTGGAAGTTGAACAAGGTTTTGAATGTCTAATTACTAAGCCAACAAGAATAGAAAAGCGTGGAATAATTACAACAGAGAGTTTAATAGATGTTTTGCTCACTAATAGACCGGATAGCTTCCAGCTATCTGGTAATTACCATCCCTGCTTAAGTGATCACGACCTTGTTTACGGTGTCCTGAAGCAGAAAATAAATCACAACAAACCAAAGGTCATCACATTTAGGAGCTATAAGAACTTTGACCCTGAACATTATAAACAGCTTTTGTCCTCTGCCCCATGGCACGTTGGACAATTGTTTGATGACGTCGACGATCAAGTTTACGTGTGGAATGCACTTATGAACAATATACTGGACGAAGTGGCACCCGTGAAAAAAATGCGTGTGCGTGATAAAGATGTGCCCTACATGACGTCTCATTGGAAAAGTGCGATTAGAGCAAAACGCAAAGCAAATGACAAGTTCTTGAAAGACAAAACGCCAGAAAATTGGGAATTACGACGTAAAGCCAGAAACGAGGCCACTAAACAAAGAAGAATCGCCATCAAACAGTACTGGTATAATAAGTCAAACGATTTGAAAATCAATCCCAAGGCGTT
>JAEMWC010000384.1:722500-747500 GCA_016490735.1 Pachyseris speciosa
GCCCGCTTCTTAGAAGGCAGAACTGAAGAGAAATATGCTAACAGTCCGCCTCCACCCTTTTTTCTGTCTTTTCTATACATGTGGTATCCTGGGAGGTTAAATTGGCTGTTGGGATAGGAACTATCCACTTTTGTTTCAGATATTACTAAAATATGCGCTCTTAAGGAATTGTTCAATGTTTTTAGTTCTTCAAATTTATTTTGTATGCTATTGATGTTTAGATGAACAATAAGGGCTCCACTTGAATTCCTTTTCCTTTCCTCAACAATTAGTCTCCCAGGGGATTCCCCTGTGCAGGTTTTCATTGCATCCAATGCATTTGCATAAACAGCTTCGCCATTATTATTTGCATAATCATCTTCCTCCACACTGTTATTTATCGAAATAAATTCTTCTTGTAGACAGTTTGTCAGGGATTCTTCTTGACTAAATGGAAGCGAGCATAGAGAGCAGGTCCATTGTATTTCAGGGCAAACCTTGTACGACTTGAATTCAGCCTTTCTTAGGTCTAAACATTTCACATGCGACCAAGTGTTACAACGAACACACAGCAAGGCCTCTTGGTTTGACCGAACAGTTTTCTCACTCTCTTTACACGGGTTTTTCGGCATTCTCTTACTTGAAGGCCCTGGATTTATATGTACATCGCCACCTAGGATAATTCGGCTAAGCTGTAGGGTCCTCGTATTCTTCGCTGTGTAGGGAATTCTGGACGATAGATACATTTTGCCGCGACCCGCTCGAGTTCTCAAGCTCAAGCTCATCTTCGGTGGTATTAGAGCGGCCAGACGTTCTTGTCCATCCTCGTTTCTTCCCAAGTGGGCTGGTCCGTGTAGGAGTTGTTTTTCGACTTTCTCTCGTATCATTAAAGCCGCTATGAGCGAGAACACAAAATACTTCAGCGAGCTCGGGAGTGCTTGACCGGTCGCCATGGTATCGGTCGACGAAAAAAGGTATCGGTCGACGAAAAAAGGTATCGGTCGACGATACCTTCGGTCGAGCTGTAGAACAACGCACCTTTCTACCGCGCGAATTATCCAAGTCCAGCTGTTGATTTTCATTAATGTCATAATTTGCTTCAGAACTCGCGTCTTTTCTAGAAAATTTCCCCTTCGTTCTTCGTTTCTTAAGAGTTTTGTCAGACGTTTTGTACATTTCGTGGCCTTCAGTTGCTCGTGGTTTCTTCAATGATCTCTTAGCACGTTTGTAATCTTGTCTTTCATTGTCCGAGGCAACCTCAGCCATCTCTATTTCAGCTTCAAAACAAGACAGAGCCGATAAATCTGGGTTTCTGTTTACGTAAAATCGCTTCAACTTCTCCCGTCTGTCAGTGACACTACTCTCGATGACAGCTTTGGCGAGGTCGATTTCCGAAGAAAATCCGAATTGATCCGACATCTCCCGAAAATGTTGTCGACGAATTCCTCGCGGCTTTGCCCCAACAAAAACAGTGCTGTTACAAATTCTTTCAACGGTGCCATTGCTGTCAGGTTTTAACGTCCTGAAAAGTCAAAGATAAAAGCCGAGGTTTACCAGTCCCGTTCTTCACTTACACAAAAACTTTTACATTAAGAGCATGACTTGCTCGAACTTCTGTTTGATCTCTGGGTTTCGTTTCTTTCTCTGGTTTCGTGTTCACAGAGCTCTCACCCAAGTCATCACTTTCATCGCTTGTCTGTGACAAAGAAATTGATAACGGTCCAAATACGGCGAGAGACGAAGGCGAGATAAGAGGCGGACTAGCTGGTACACGTTTAGGAGAATTACATAAATGGTGAAAGGTAAAATGTGCGCAGTGACCAAAGTAGCTTAGGTTTTCGAGTTGGTCACTGCCGCGTGCAATTAGCTGTGATAGACATTGACATAAAAATTAATTACATGTATAGAGAAAGAAAAAATGTGCAACGTCTTATCTACATATTTGTATAAAAAAAAACAATGGAAAGTAGTAAATCCCATTGCGCGTATCGTAATAGCTCTATTAAGCTCCCGGGGGCTTATTTAATTTCTTACGGGCGCCTTATTAGAGAGGGGGGCTTATTTCAAATCTTAAACATGCCGTTTGTGTTTTAAAATACTTTTTGCACAAAACTCAAACAGCTGCAGTGAAACTTTATTATTTAATAAAGAGCAACGACCAGTATTATGTGTTTTAAGTGTATATTTGTTTAAAAACAAACCAACTGGGTCGCATGAAGTGGATTTAATAAGAGGGAATAGGGCTAACCGGAACGAAATTCTCGCTCCGGTGCTGGAACCGGGGTGAACTCGCGCGGGCGACTCGCGCCGGATGACATTTTTTGGTGGTATCATCTTAAGAGGCGACGTTTGCCCCGGCGCGAGTTCACTCCGGTTTCCTCTCGCAGCTCTGTATTCGTTTACATGATACCACCGCAAAATGTCATGTCGCACCAGCGCGAGTTCACCCCGGTTCCTGCACCGGAGCGAGAATTTTCGTTCCGGTGCAAAATCTCACGACGGTATCATGTAAATGAATACAGAGCTGCAAGAGAGAACCGGACTGAACTCGCGCCGAGGCGAAAGTAGCCCCGGTATCATGTAAACACCTCCTAAACGAATACAGAGCTTCGACAGAGAAGCGGAGTGAACAGGGGCACCCAACGATAAGTTTCGGTAGATATCTGTTCGGCGGAGGGTAATTCACCTTGTGCACTCGGATTTTCTTAGCTGAAACGTGGCCTAAAATATTTGCAATTGGGAAATCATATTCCCTGAGATTTTTGGAAAGGTCGTAATTGCTGTTTTTGGCAGTCAAAAACGTCAGCTAGCATTTTCGAAAAGAAAATAGTTCCCTAGAAAGTTCGTGGAAAGTTCATTTCAGCTTGCATTTTCTCAAAGGAAGATTTTGTTCCCTAACATTTTCGGGCAATTAAACTTTCAGCTAGGGAATCCGAACAGATGAACTGCTTCTAGCTTATGAAAACATCACTTTAAACAGACTTCAAACTCCACAAGGTACTTGAAAATGCCCTTCTACAGCTTTTGGTTGATTTGGCGCGTTGGGTGCCCCTGAGTGAACTCGCGCTGGGACGAAATCGACCCGGTATCATGTAAACAGCCCCTTACTTACACGATCCGACGATCCGTCGACCTATCCACCCTCGTCTTAAAATGTAAATATGACACATTTATACGACGAGTCAGTATGGAGGACGTTTACCAATGAAAACGTACCTTTGTTAGGGAGCTGATTTGCTATCAAGTCTTTCGTCCTTCGAAGAAAGAATTTGCCAATTTTATCTCGAAGATCTTTCGATTCTACAACAACAAGCAAATCACAAACCTGCTAAGTGTTTGAGAAAGGAAACGCTTATCAACGGATGTAGGATTTTTTCGCATAGACGTTAATGTAGTCTCGGTGAAATGCGTGGAGAAAAAACTAATCTGTTTACAAATACGTCATTTGAAACACAAGAAAGAGAGTAAGGTTTCTGCGGTCAGTTTCACGTCACGCAAGTAAAACCTAAAATCGCTTATCATTCAAAAGCTAATGTTCAGAAATTGAGATATTGTGGAAAAATAGTAAATAAACCACCTCTTAACTGAGAGAATCAAGCGAAAGCAGAAGGTGCATTTCCGTTAAAAAATACTTATTTTGAATGCGGTTCTTCTAGATCACCCTTCTTTTTGTCTTGTTTCTACAGAGCAACGACGCTTTCCGAGGCAAGTCTTATACAACCACCAAAACAAACGTTAGTTTCATTGCAGTATTTTTATGATCTTTAGCCATGAATATCATTCCATTTCTATTGTATCTCATGGTATCTGAACCCAAGTGTGGTATGGCAGAAAATTCTCATCAAAAAATTTATACTCATTTAGTTCCTTCCTCAGGGGGTATCTCAGAAGTTTCCAGTGTCTCGCCATTTTTGCCTTTGGTCTCCCTGTCTTGAGAGTGTACTTGGTACCGTCAGAATTGTCACATTCCCCAACAACCTGGTACACATTCACTTCGTCTCCCGGATTCACCTCCACGCTGACTTCATGTTTTACTTCTTCAACACTGGTAGCAGTGGAGCTGTGTCTCCAGTCGAACCCCGTGGTCGCTGAAAGGCCAAGTTTCACTGAAAATATTTCAAGTATGGAGGCGCCGACTTCACCGGACACAGTTAAGCTGGTACGTCCTCCTGATGATGTAGTCCTGGACGATGACGTTCCTTTGGTGATTGTTACTTTTAGACTAACTTTATTTGGCTTGTTGTGCTTAAGTCTCGCCAAGAATATATACTGTGGGATAGCAATGTAACAAAAACAAAGACAAGTGTAAGTAATCATGCACCAGATGGGATATACAGTGCGCACTGGCGGCCGGGGTAATTGCAGAAAAATTGACAAAAAATATATCATTTTAGCAAGGGAAGTTTAGAAAGGGCAAGAGAATTAAACACCCTCGTGTAGGCCATTTTTCATAGTAATCCATCCGAAGTTATTTTTAGAACATTTCTGCTTTTTGGAAATCCCACAAGGGTCTAAAAATAGCCAATCGTGTGACGCGGACTGACTTTACACACGTGCACAGCCCAAGCGGGCTTACACGCCGCATTTTGATTCTGCGCGAAATATCCACGAAACGCACGTGTTAATATTCGGGAGCTTAAGCAATGACGACGTCGAGGCCGGGGAACAATCCCTTGCAAAAATTGGATTTGTATTTTACCTTCGAATGTTGCAACCGTGTAGAACTGTCCAGTAAGCCTATCGGTCTTAAACTTGCCAAGGCTAAAAATACAATGACAGCGTTCAATTCCAAGGAGAACACGAAAAATTAGCTATTGCGGTTCACGTTCTCCAAAATACGTAGAACTTGGTCATTTCACGTTGTTGCTTGCAGTTGACGGGTAAAAGATGTACAAAGATTCAAAACGCACGTGCAGAATCATTGTTCTGTTTATTAAGCCTCTTGTTTGGAAACGTTCTCTTGGCGTCGCCTTCGTGGTAACATGTATAAATATAACTACTTTGAGATCCTTGTTAATGATAGTCTCCTACGCAGCCGTGTTTTGTCTCGTCACGCAACGCTCCGGCAAGGAGCGTTGCGTAACGAGACAAAGAACGGCTGCGTAGGAGACTATGGTAATGATGCCTTTATGCCGTTTAACTGTCTTAGGCCCCGTCCACACGTATCCGGGTATTTTTGAATCCGCAACTTTTACTTTCCGGATACGGCTTCCGTCCACATGCATCCGGCGAATTTGGCAGCGAATCCAAATATTTTTTAATCCCCTATCCTGGGTGGAAAAAAATAGATCCGCATCGAATCCGATAACGTGTGGACGGTGAATCCGGATATTTTCGAATCCGATGACGTAGCAAAATCGTGTCCAGTCTCTCACCGAACAATATGGGGGACAACGTGTAGGCCTGGTTTCTCTAAAGTGAATCCGGTTACCATCGGTTGCGTGTGGACAGGCGTTGCGGACTCAAAAATATCCGGATACGTGTGGACGGGGTGATAGCTATTTTAGTGTGTAGCATCACTGTATGCTCTGACGAATCTTTCTCCGTTCTCTTAGAGTGTCCAGATATTCAAGATATTGCTTGCATTCGTTTCGTGTGTTATCCGGTCCCACACTGAGTGGAGTCAAAATTGTTTAGAACTCATTCAGTTGTAAAATTTATACGTACCCTGCCTTGTAAGTCGACTTAGTGATGGCTTCAAACTCTAGTCTTCGATCTAATTCTGTGACCTTACAGCCGCCACTTTCTGTTTGATTTTTCCCAAAGGAGTTGTAACAGACGCAGTACTTGATGACTTTCTTTGCTTCGGCCTTGATGAGAAAACCTACGCAGGGCGCGAACTTTTTCACTATTTTACCAGGTTTGTCGTAGTCTCTTGTCCATTTTTCAAAACTGTAGGATCTGCACTCCTCCTGCAACTCACCAACCTTCTTTTCACTCATGCTCTCACACGTTTTGCTGTGACTTCTAAACGGACTAGGAGCGCGATTATTAAAACACGAGAACGCCTTACAGTTTCCCCATTCTCGAGCCGCCCCTCTGCAGTAATCTCTTCCCCAACATCTGAGGTAACTCCACGTATTATCAGCTGCTATCCAACAGTAGGTGGACTGTCGATTTCCTGGCGCGTTTCGGCAATTGTCCATGGCACAAGATCCTTCCACACAGCTAGGGGACGCAATCAAGACGTCAGTTTGATATGCCTAACGTTTTCAATATTACAGTTCTGTAAAAGCTGCTATTAAATTTTGCGTCCTTATCTCTTTAGCTGAGAGAAAATTTGATGACAGCTCTTTGTACTCGGAACTTGAGCTGAATGTACTCGATGACGGAATTTTTTGTTGTTATCACTGATTAATCACGCGACCCAATTTTTCAAAAGATGAGTCTTTTTGTGATGAATTTGGGAAATCTATTAAAAGCAAGCTCAAAAACTTACATGAGGAATGCCGCAAAAGTTAACAAAACGTACCTTTAATGGCCTCCTTTTGCTATTGTCTTCTCGATCTTTAGGACCTGTTTTTTTACAAGGAGAGAGGTTTACTAGGCAAGCGGGTTACCCTAACACTCACACATTTCCTCTTGTTTTCTTCGGCGTGTTTCCAAGACAGCTAAGGTTACCCGGGTAGGCAAGTTGCACTATCTGCGTGCTAGGGCTACCCTGGCAGGCGGGTTAACTTTTCCCCTTGTAAACACTACAGGTAGGGTTAACCCGCCTACCCGGATTAACTTTCTGATTGTTTCCATACCCTTTGAGTGTAACCACGCATTTAGTTGTCCCGGGTTGTAGGGTTACCCTACCTGTGAAATTTTGCTTGTAAACCCGGGTTATCTTTTGCCCTCCAGCTGGGGTTAACCCGCTTGCTAGGATAACGCTACCTCCTTGTAAATAGGCCCTTACTAGTCTTCACATATTTTTGGTAGTTTTCGGAGGTCAAATTGCTTCTTCATTTTAACAGCTACGGAGAAGGGGATATTGCTACCCGGTTGTAGAAGATCGAATCGTGCTAGATTCTTCATAACTTCACAGAAGGTACTTTATAAGGATTTTTATTTTCGAGAGCTTGCTCCAAAATACGTAGTAGTTAGTAGTAGAAGCTTACACTGGGCGTATCATTGTTTCCACGCAAAAAGATGAATTCTTTTTTCATCATTTATCAACTAAAATTACTGCTGTTTTATTATAAGATAAAGAGAAGCTAAGACATACATCTACAGTTTCTTAGCTAAGGAGACGCCTCCTACCCGTAAGAACGTGACCCGTGCACAATGCACGGCAGAAATATCTGCAATATTAATGCCAGAGCATGCACAATGATCGCCTTTCTCATCATCTTGTTCGCCTTGTCTCACAGCTTTTTTGCTCTAAGGTGGCAGAAATACAAGGCATGACGCAATGTAATAAGTAATGACACTGATATTATTTACTACAGCGGGTTATCGAGAATTGCAATAATAGCTAATAATAATTGATCTAGACTCACGATGCCAGTCAGGAAAAAGGATAACCTTAAATTTTCTGGAAGGAAAGTGGAAGTTAGACTCCAAGCATTCCGCTGACACCTTTTTTTCTTGCTTGCAAGGGAATCAAATTGGAATGACAATCAAGACTTAAACGTATTTACAAATTAAAATTTATATTCATACCTCCAATACTACGAAAGAAACTGCGGTTATCGAGAAGGGTTGAACCAAACCCAAAAGTTGATTGGCTCAAATAAATGCATTTTAAACTCAAAGCTTGCTTGTTCATGACTTTGATTTTCTATCAGAAATTGTATTACTATAACCAACCGCCAACAACTTGACTACTATCAGAAAATGTACTGCGTACCATTTCATATCCCTTAAAACTATAACTTACAATTTCATTCAGTTATTCCAAATGTTTTCTTCGTCTACTGCTCGTATTTGAGGAGTTTTTTTTATCATATTTTGTAGTACTGATGTAGCTCGCATGTGGACGATATTGCCTCAATGTTTAAGTAATATACCTTTGTTAACATTGCGTTACTTATTAGTGAGCTCTGCGATAAAACTTACCGACTAGTTTTGATGTCCTGATCAGCGAGACGCCGTGATGCAAATCCACTTTAGTGGTTAAAAGTCGAAGTTGGTTTACTTTTAAAACTGGCCATTAATAATAGAAACCACGCCACATGGCACAAAACCGCGAACCAGAATTGTGAACCATACCATAGAGGCTAGTTAAGGGTGGAATGACCTCATGATTTTCTTTCATGCGTTAACTAATTATTCTATGGCAATTGTCCAATCGACCGAAACGAGTTACTTACAAAGACAATTCGACAAACAAGAAATAATTATCAAGAAAAAGCAACCAGAAATCTTGCCATTGCGTAAAGATTGATACTGAAACTGAATTTAGATATGGGGTGAAATCTCAACGCGTTTTGGTACAATTTGGTGATGCGAAACAGCACAAAAAAGTGTAATTAATGTAACAAGTACTGACCTTGGGCGCCAGTCAGCTCACAATACCGTCACCGGGACAGACAAGTACTGAATAGCTTAACAATGGAATTTCCAAAATTTAATTTAAAACAGTAATTTGCTTTTTCCACAGGCCAGCCAAATAAAACGTTTCCTTTCCTATCGCGAGACGAGCATTTTCCCTTGATCCCTTGTAAATTTCACTTTTTCTCTCTTGTTCCCCATCAATACATTTCATTGTTCCCTAACATGTTTTGTCAAAGTGACGTTTAACAGTAAAGATATCCCTTGTTTCCTCAATTTAATCCAGAAATATCAGATCCCTTGGTCCCTTGAAATAAATGATGTTGCCACGGTGCCCCAAACCCTTGGGAAGTGTTTCAAACTTTCCTTTCCTTTTTTGGCCAATACATCGCTTTTTTAATTTCGTCTCGTTGTTTACCGTAACAGTGATTAATTCCCAACCCTGAACCCAGGCTCTCTCTCTCTCTCTCTCTCTCTCTCTCTCTCTCTCTCTCTCTCTCTCTCTCTCTCTCTCTCTCTCTCTCTCTCTCTCTCTCTCTCTCTCTCTCTCTCTCTCTTTTCCTCCCTTGACGACAAGGGAAGAAAAAGAGAGAGCCTGAGTTCGGGTTGATTAATTCCGCGAGTTAAAACTCTCCCGTTTTCCCCAACGGTTGATATTTTCGTGTTGGTATCGTATTCGTCATCCCAATAAAATTCTTCGTTTGCCATCGACCCTTGATGAGGACTTCCTAAGGGTTTGGGGGAACGTGGCAACATCATTTATTTCAAGGGACCAAGGGATCTGATATTTCTGGATTAAATTGAGGAAACAAGGGATATCTTTACTGTTAAACGTCACTTTGACAAAACATGTTAGGGAACAATGAAATTTATTGATGGGGAACAAGAGAGAAAAAGTGAAATTTACAAGGGATCAAGGGAAAATGCTCGTCTCGCGATAGGAAAGGAAACGTTTTATTTGGCTGGCCTGTGGAAAAAGCAAATTACTGTTTTAAATTAAATTTTGGAAATTCCATTGTTAAGCTATTCAGTACTTGTCTGTCCCGGTGACGGTATTGTGAGCTGACTGGCGCCCAAGGTCAGTACTCGTTACATTAATTACACTTTTTTGTGCTGTTTCGCATCACCAAATTGTACCAAAACGCGTTGAGATTTCACCCCATATCTAAATTCAGTTTCAGTATCAATCTTTACGCAATGGCAAGATTTCTGGTTGCTTTTTCTTGATAATTATTTCTTGTTTGTCGAATTGTCTTTTTTTATCAACTCGTTTCGGTCGATTGGACAATTGCCATAGAATCATTAGTTAACGCATGAAAGAAAATCATGAGGTCATTCCACCCTTAACTCGTCTCTATCGGGTACGGTTCACAATTCTGGTTGGTTTTGTGCCATGTGGCGTGGTTTCTATTATTAATGGCCAGTTTTAAAAGTAAACCAACTTCGACTTTTAACCACTAAAGTGGATTTGCATCACGGCGTCTCGCTGATCAGGACATCAAAACTAGTCGGTAAGTTTTATCGCAGAGCTCACTAATAAGTAACGTAATGTTAACAAAGGTATATTACTTAAACATTGAGGCAATATCGTCCACATGCGAGCTACATCAGTACTACAAAATGTGATAAAAAAAAGTCCTCAAATACGAGCAGTAGACGAAGAAAAAAATTGGAATAATTGGATGAAATTGTAAGTTATAGTTTTAAGGGATATGAAATGGTACGCAGTTCATTTTCTGATATTAGTCAAATTGTTGACAGTTGGTTAAATACAATTTTTTTTTTAAATAGAAAATCAAAGTCGTGAACAAGCAAGCTTTGAGTTTTAAATGCATTTATTTGAGCCAATCAACTTTGAGGTTGGGTTTAACTCTTCTCGATAACTTGCTTTTGTAATCATTGGTATGAATCTAAATTTTAATTTGTAAATACGTTTTAGTTTTGATTGTCATTCCAATTTGATTCCCTTGCAAGCAAGAAAAAAAGGTGTCAGCGGAATGCTTGGAGTCTAACTTCCACTTTCCTTCCAGAAAATTTAAGGTTATCCTTTTTCCTGACTGGCATCGTGAGTCTAGATCAATTATTATTAGCTATTATTGCAATTCTCGATAACCCGCTGTAGTAAATAATATCAGTGTCATTACTCATTACATTTCGTCATGCCTTGTATTTCTGCCACCTTAGAGAAAAAAAGCTGCGAGACAAGGCGAACAAGATGATGACAAAGGCGATCATTGTGCAGGCTCTGGCATTAATGTTGCAGATATTTCTGCCGTGCATTGTGCGCGGGTCACGTTCTTACGGGTAGGAGGCGTCTCCTTAGCTAAGAAACTGTAGATGTATATCTTAGTTTCTCTTTATCTTATAAACAGCAGTAATTTTAGTTGATAATGATGAAAATAGAATTCCTCTTTTTCGCGTGGAAACAGCCGTGATACGCCCAATAAGCTTCTAGGAATGTTTTACTACTACGTATTTTGGAGCAAGCACTCGGAAATAAAAATCCTTATAAAGTACGTTCTATGAAGTTATGAAGAATGTAGCACGATTCGATGTTCTTCAACCGGGTAGCAATACCCCCTTCTCCGTAGCTGTTAAAATGAAGAAGCAATTTGACCTCCGAAAACTACCAAAAATATGTGAAGACTACTAAGGGCCTGTTTAGAAGGAGGGAAGGGGTACCGTAGCAAGATGGTTAACCCCAGCTGGAGGGCAAAAGATAGCCCGGGTTTACAAGCAAAATTTCACAGGTAGGGTAATCCTACAACTCGGGACAACTTAATGCGCGGTTACACTCAAACGGTCTGGAAACAATCAGAAAGTTAACCCAGGTAGGCAAGTTAAGCCTACTTGTAGTGTTTACAAGGGAAAAAGTTAATCCGCCTGCCAGGGTAGCCCTAGCACGCAAATAGGGGAACCCACCTACCCGGGTAGCCTTAGCTGTCTTGTAAATACGACGAAGAAAGAAAGAGGAAATGTGTGAGTGCTAGGGTAACCCGCTTGCCTAGTAACCCTCTCTCCTTGTGAACAAGCCCTAAAAATCAAGAAGACAATGGCAAAAGGAGGCCATTAAAGTTACGGTTTGTCAACTTTATCGGCATTCCTGATGTTTTTGATCTTGCTGTTAATAGATTTCCCAAATTTATCACAAAAGGACTCATCTTTTGAAAAATTGGGTCGCGTTATTAATCAGTGATAACAAAAACATTCCGTCTTCGAGTACATAAAGCTCAAGTTCCGAGTACAAAGAGCTGTCATCAAATTTTCTCTCAGCTAAATAGATAAGGACGCAAAGTTTAATAGCAGCTTTTACTGTAATATTGAAAACGTTCGGTACATCAAACTGACGAGGTCTTGATTGTGTCCCTTAGCTGTATGGAAGGATCTTGTGCCATGGACAATTGCCGAAACGCGCCAGGAAATCGACAGTCCACCTACTGTTGGATAGCAGCTGATAGTATGGGGAATTACCTCAGATGTGGGGGAAGAAAGGACTGCAAAGGGGCGGCTCGAGAATGGGGAAACTGTAAGGCGTTCTCGTGTTTTAATAATCGCGCTCCTAGTCCGTTAAGAAGTCACAGCAAAACGTGTGAGAGCATGAATGAAAAGAAGGTTGGTGAGTTGCAGGAGGAGTGCAGATCCTACAGTTTTGAAAAATGGACAAGAGACTACGACAAACCTGGTAAAATAGTGAAAAAGTTCGAGCCCTGCGTAGGTTTTCTCATCGAGGCCGAAGCAAAGAAAGTCATCAAGTACTGCGTCTGTTACAACTCCTGTGGGAAAAGTCAAGCAGAAAGTGGCGGCTGTGAGGTGACAGAATTAGATCGAAGATTGGACTTTGAAGCCATCACTAAGTCGACTTACAAGGCAGTGTATGTATAAGTTTTACATTTGAATCCTTGTCGATATAAAAATGTTGGAAACTTGGTAACTTGACGGTTAGCGCGCTGAACTCCCGATCAAACGGTCTAGGTTCGAGACCTGGCCAAGGTCATTGTGTTGAGTTCTTATTCAAGACTCTTCACTCACGTAGTACCCACCTCACCCAAGTGTATAAAGGGTTACCGCCGGAATATTCATGCTAAGGGCAACCCTGTAATTTACTAGCATCCCACTTGATATAGGGTTGATTAGGAATATTCCTATTCGTTTTACCCACAAACCGAATAAGCTTCAGCGGTATGGGCTACGTGGTGTAACACAGGTGTACTCTATGGTTGGTAAGATTGTTGGTTTTTTTTTTCCTTTGTCATTTCTTCTTCGAAAACATTTTAGGTTTTATCGGTTTAAAATCCCGGGGATGTTTACGATTTCCTTGCGACCTTGGCTTCTACCTTCCTTTAGGTCCATGGCTAACTCTTGTTTAAACTATTTTTTATTTGCCTAGTTTTGAGTGCCTAATACTTGCCGCTTAATTACTTTACTTATTCACCTGGGTGAGCTCAGCTGGTTTTACCATTAGTGTATAATCTTGTACATCGAATCTTTTTGGCTAGTTGAAGCACTTGCCCCTCAAGGTAAAGTATTTCTTGTACAATTAAACGCATTCAGAGCAAGGAACACTTTAAAACAAAGAGGTGTATCCTGAGATTCAGTGGAACCTCTGAGCAGAAGCAAATCGCCTATAGTTACATTTCAATAAACTTGGCCTCGCTGTCTAAAGTGATTCATTTACAACGTCTGTTAGACATTGCGAGATTTGGACTGTAGCTAGTAACAGGCAAATCGTGGCAAACAAGTTTCTGTAAGAGGCTATGCCTCTATGCCTTTATACAAAAGCCTTTGAGAATGCTGGTTAAGAATATGTGTTGATGACCATAATTAAAAGTAAACCTGATTTTGTTATCTGTTTTTTCTATTTTATTTTCTGAAGATGCGAGATAGATTGTGAACCCACTGACAAGGTAAGATTTTCATTTTTTTAAGGAGGGCCATAGAGGGCGAGTAACAAAAACGAAAAAACACACTTAGCACTGCAATTCATAAAAGTTTTTTTTTTTTCGAAAAGTCAGCTGGTAAACCTAATGTTATAAACTCAGTTGAAACACATTAAAAAAAATGTTAAACGAATCTTGCGAGTTCTAAACAATTTTGACTCCACTCAGTGTGGGACCGGAGAACTCACGAAACGAATACAAATAATATCTTGAATATGTGGACACTCTGAGTAAACGGAAAAAGATTCGTCAGAGCATACAGCGATGCTACACACTAAAATAGCTATCGCCCCGTCTACACGTATCCAGATATTTTTGAATGCGCAACTTTTTCTGTTCAGATTTAAAAATTTCCCTGTCCACACGTAGCGTATTCAAATCGAATTCCCTGTCCCCACGCATCCGATGATAACCGGTTTCACTTTAGAGAAACTTGGCCTACACGTTGTCCCCATATTGGAGTATTGTTCGGTGAGAGACTGGACACGATTTTGCTACGTCATTGGATTCGAAAATATCCGGATTCACCGTCCACACGTTATCGGATTCGTTGCGGATCTATGTTTTTCCACCCTAGATAGCGGATTCAAAAATATCGAGATTCGCTGCCAAATTCGCTGGATGCGTGTGGACGGAAGCTGTATCCGGAAAGAAAAAGTTGCGGTTTCAAAAATATCTGGATACGTGTGGACGGGGCCTAAGACAGTTAAACCGCATAAAGGCCTCATTACCAAGGATATTCCTAATTCTCAAAGTAGTTATATTTATACATGTTACCACAAAACACGGCTGCGTAGGAGACTATCATTAACAAGGATCTCAAAGTAGTTATATTTATACATGTTACCACGAAGGCGACGCCAAGAGAACGTCTCCAAACAAAAGGCATAATAAACAGAACAATGATTCTGCACGTGCGTTTTGAAACTTCGTACATTTTTTACCCGTCATCCACAAGCAACAGCGTAAAATGACCAAGTTCTACGTATTTTAGAGAACGTGAACCGCAATAGCTAATTTTTCGTGTTCTCCTTGGAATTGAACGCTGTCATTGCATTTTTAGCCTTGGCAAGTTTAAGACCGATAGGCTTACTGAACAGTTCTACACAGTTGAGACATTCGAAGGTAAAATACAAATCCATTTTTTGCAAGGCATTGTTTCCCGGCGTCACCGTCGTCATTGCTTAAAGTGCACCTAACCCAAAATATTTTTTTCGCTAAAATAAATCTTTGCACCTGTTCGAAACGCATTGTGCCTCTTAGCGCTTTTCTAAACCAAATCTTGACTTTTTATAGGCTGTAAAAGGTTCGAATTCTAACCATTATCTGTTTCACGACCGAGTCATAAGAGGCATGGGTCTATTCCCGATTTGACGTCACAAACTGATTTGCATCGCGGTAAGTCTTTGTAAACATGCATGCAAATCAGTTTGTGACGTCAAACCGGGAATAGACCCATGCCCCTTCTGACTCGGTCGTGAAACAGACGATGCTTAGTTTATAGTAAGTTTGGAAGCTTATAAAAATGTCCAAAACTGGAAATAAAGGCTACATGTTTTTGGAAAAGGTAAACAATTTAATATTAGCGGTAAAATATTTTGGGGTTAGGTGCACTTTAAGGGCCCATTGAAGTATCTCGTTGCTAAGGTACACGGTTGCTAACCAAGTGCAATTTCACTTCCGGTCAGCCCAAATTGTTTCGCGCGCTTTCTTCGGCGTCGGCCGGTCGCTGGCTCGTTCAAGTCGCCGGTAACCTTTTTTTGCTTCGTTGCAACAAACACAAGATCGAAAACCTTTTGTTAACATTTTTATTAATTGATTTTCAGGGGCACCCAACGAGCCAAATCAACCAAAAGCTGTGGAAAGGCATTTTTAAGTACCTTACGGTGTTTGAAGTCTGTTTTAAGTGATGTTTTTGTTAGCTAGAAAAATTTCATCTGTTCGGACTCCCTAGCTGAAGTTTTAATTGCCCGAAAATGTTAGGGAACAAAATCTTCCTTTGAGAAAATTCAAGCTGAAATGAACTTTCCACGAACTTTCTAGGGAATAATTTTCTTTCCGAAAATGTTAGCTGACGTTTTTAACTGCCAAAACAGCAATTATGACCTTTCCGAAAACCTCAGGGGCCATTATTTCCCCATTGCGAATCTTTTCGGCCGAGTGCACTCTTTAATCGACACCGAAAGCCCAAGGCGAACTACCCTCCACCGAAAAGATATCTACCGAAACTTGTCGTTGGGTGCCCCTGAATTTTCTGCTTTACGTTTACAACATGTGAGTCGTACCTTTATTTATGAAACTTGAGTGTTCTGCTTGAAAATGTCATCCACGTACGGACGTAAACAGAAAGCCGCAGCGATGGTTGCATGTCGATGGGGAAATCTCGAAAAGGTGACAGTAAAAGATTTCCAGTGTCAGGTTGGAAATCGAAATCTCAAAGATGCGGAGACACAAACTGAAATTAGTATTGCGCTATCATCACCTGCAAACTTCAAAAGAAACTCTGTGTCCGCGGCCTTTTTGACCGCTCCGATCTTGCGATAAAACTGTGCGATCCTGTGAACCTGTGTTCGTGAACTGTCCTTCCGAACCTGAGAAACTCCATTGTTTAAATATAACACAAATAAACGAAGCTCTCCCAAGACAGCATGTAGCAAAAGACGGTGAGCATCCTTGAAAAGAGCTCTCGATCACAAGAATTTCATTCTTACATCAAAAATTAATGCTAACCACTTTAACCACTCGATAGAAAGCCTGACTGATAATGGTGAGCTCGAAACTTGTGATGGACAACTTCTCCTTACAACATCAGCCTCGCTTGAGAACCTAGTTAACAGTAATTTAAGTAATCTACAACACCGTGACTGTGAAAAAGAAACTGAATTCGAATTTTGTTCGATAAAACAAAACACAGATGTGACTGGCCACAATGCTTAGGCACCAGGCCGCTGAAAATTCGCTCGCCACTTCCGGTGCCGCGAAAAAATTGACTTTTCTCCCCGAGAGATAATTGTAGTTGCTGGATTTTAAAACAATTCGAAAGAACATCATATTTTCTTGGAATTCAAGCATAGGTTTTGCGACAAAATGAAAAACAAAAAAATTATGCTCAAAAGAGTGGTCAAAGAAGCACATTTTCCATTCTCATTTTTTTATTTTTTATCATAAGCCAAAACGCATGCTTAAATTTCTTCAAAACGGGTTTTGTATTGTTACTGTACAGAAAATAAAGGTAAAAGGCTTAAGCCATTTAGTTAAAATGCATTTTTGTCTCTGGTCACGTGACATTGGGCGTGGTCCGATGACGTCATGTACTGGCCCATATTTGCCCCCTATGGGCATTGTCCAAATTTGGTCCAATTAAAGCATACATGTGTAGAGTTATAGCAAATTGATTTTTCCCTAGCAACGGCATCAAAAGATACTTTAATGGGCCCTTAAGCTCCCTAATATTAACACGTGCGCTTCGTGGATGTTTCGCGGAGAATCAAAATGCGACCTGTAAGCCCGCTTGGGCTGTGCACGTGTGTAAAGTCAGTCCGCGTCACACGATTGGCTATTTTTAGACCCTTGTGGGATTTCCAAAATGCAGGAGTGTTCTAAAAATAACTTCGGATGGATTACTGTGAAAAAGGGCCTATACGAGGGTGTTAACTCTCTTCATGGTCTCTTGCCCTTTATCAACTTCCCTTGCTAAAATGATAGATTTTTTGTCAATTTTTATGCAATTACCCCGACCGCCGGTGCGCACTGTATATCCCATCTGGTGCATGATTACTTACACTTGTCTTCGTTTTTGTTACATTGCTATCCCACAGTATATATTCTTGGCGAGACTTAAGCACAACAAGCCAAATAAAGCTAGTCTAAAAGTAACAATCACCAAAGGAACGTCATCGTCCAGGACTACATCATCAGGAGGAAGTACCAGCTTAACTGTGTCCGGTGAAGTCGGCGCCTCCATACTTGAAATATTTTCAGTGAAACTTGGCCTTTCAGCGACCACGGGATTCGACTGGAGCAAGAGCTCCACTGCCACCAGTGTTGAAGAGGTAAAGCATGAAGTCAGCGTGGAGGTGAATCCGGGAGACGAAGTGAATGTGTACCAGGTTGTTGGGGAATGTGACAATTCTGACGGTACCAAGTACACTCTCAAGACAGGGAGATATGAGATCAAAGGCAAAAATAGTGAAACACTGGAAACTTCTGAGATACCCCCTGAGGAAGGAACTAAATTAGTATAAATTCTTTTAATGAGAATTTTCTGCCATACCACACTTGGGTTCAGATACCATGAGATACAATAGAAATGGAATGATTTTAACGGCTAAAGATCATAAAAATACTGCAATGAAACTAACGTTTGTTTTGATGGTTGTATAAGACTTGCTGCGGAAAGCGCCGTTGGTCTGTAGAAACACGACGAAAAAGAGGGGTGATCTAGAAGAACCGCATTCAAAATAAGTAACGGAACTGCACCTTCTGCTTTGGCTTGATTCTCTCAGATTTCACCAAATTTTACGAAGTGGTTCCAAATGTATGGCGTCTCAATTTCTTGCTTTTTGGAGAAATAGAACTTCGATCGTACTTCTGTATCAATTTACGTTTATTTGGCTTGTCAAATTAAGTGGCAGTTTTTTGGAGGATGGGGGGGGGGGGACATGGGGAAGGGGCTGCGTCCCCAATTCCCTCCCTAGCCTGTGTTGAGGAGGGAGTTAACGGGGGAGGGGTAGTGAACGCCGGCCATGCAGGCTAATGGCATGGCACCCAGGGTTTGTGATATCACGGTATATATTTACTTGCTGCTTATATTTTGGTTCGTCATGATACAGCACAATTGTGAAATATTACATCAGATCTACACCTAGCTTAACGAACTACAATCTAATAAGTTATGCAGATAAAATGTCCATGTGCAGAGGCAGTGAGAGAAGTAAGCGTTACAGTAATACTGGAGAGGAACAAACAAAGTCAGAAAAATATACTCCCCGACCGCTTTAACAACATTTAGCAAATATAAAATGTACGAAGTTAAGCATTGTCAGTCAGCCAGATAAGCCAGACGAGTCTAGTAGTCAGTCGCTCAGTTTGTTCGGGCAATCAGTCAGTCAGCCGTTCCGTCAATCAATCGGTGAGTCGGTTAGTCGATCAGGTAAGCAATGACTTGGTCCGTCAGTCACCCAGTCAGTCAGTCATCATTAGTCAGTAACCTGGTAAGTCCGATATTCAGCCCGTCAGTCAATGACAACTAATTGCACAAATTTTATGGATCCACGGATTTTGGACAGTTTTGCTTCTTATTCACAAAATCGGGAACGTGACGGGTTTTGCAGACACAAAGTATAAACCAAAGAGCTTGGTTCGCAGGCTAATATCTTTTCACTCCCTCCCTCATCCATCTCTCACCACCACCCTCCAACAAAAAAAAAAAAGAGAGAGCCTTGTTGAATATGCTAGGAACAAATAGGCAATTCTGTTCCAAAGGGACGTGCAGTATTAATTAACTTGAGACAAAATTTAGAATTTTGTCCAAAGAATTCGTTTCTAAATGTACTTTTTAAGACACGAATGACGTATTCACCCCATTACACAAGGAAAATTATTATGCGACTCGTTAAGTGAAGTAAGGATTAATCCTTTGTAATAAATCTTTTTAATTAATCTTTTGTATTAGTCTAAGGGCCCGTTTATATGCTCTTGGGTACCCGAGACAACCCTCCTCCCCGAGACAACTTTACCGAGCGTTTATTTGAGAATTGCGTGACCGAGACAAAGTTGACCCAACTTAGTTATTCATAGCACGTCTCAAATTTACAAATCCTCATTTGCCCTTCTTTCTTTGTATTTGGTCGCTCTTTGATTGAATATCGTGAATATTGATTGAAAATTTCCTTCCTAGGTTCATTTTTGCTTCGATATTTCTTTTTATAATAGGACCAGTGAGCCATCAGCCAATTCGAATTTTATAACGTGTCACATAACTTAAAATGACAGCAAAGTAACAAGCACATTTTCAAGCTGAATATAATAGCGGAGCTCCGGCGGCCCGAAGGGCTGCTAAGCAGAGCACCATTGGTATGAAAATATGGTAACCCATCTGTTCGAGAAAATTTGGTTTTGGTCACCGTACGTACGTCCGTGCGTACCTCCGCTGATTCATGTATGCGCTGTGAAATGTCCTATAATAATAATAATAATAATAATAATAATAATAATAATAATAATCTAACCTGACGGCCATACTCCAGTTGACCACCAAGTTTACAGCATACATCTTTGATACTAGACATCCTCGGACATCCATGTTGTGGTCAATTGACACCTGTCAAAACAAGGCATCCGCTGACCAGTATCACGCGTCCATATCGCGGGCTCAAGTTTGAAGCTCATAGGCCATTTCGGAAAATCCCATAATACTCTTTGTTTGTCCACCCAAATTTTGCATAAGCATTGTTTCCAGTTTCTCTCGGGACTTACAATGGTCCAAAGAGAAAACAAAAACAATGCTTATGCAAAATTTGGGTGGACAAACAAAGAGTATTATGTTATTTTCCGTAATGGTTAATTGAGGTCGGTTGTTAATTTGAAGTTGACCGCTGACCAGCTAATGGCTTTTAATTTGATCGCAGGCTCAAGACAGGTTGGGACACCCAAACCAAAACGAGGCTTAATTTTTCGCGCTCTTTCTGCGGCTCGACATTACACATTCAGTTGGTTTCTTCATTTTGAGCAAAACAAATTCATCTTCCTTCAATTTCTTTCGCGTAAATGGCATAAAAACCAGGAGCTACTTTAAAGATACTCCGGAAGGTGAATTTCCAAGTGACGGAACGGAATGGCAAAATATTTTTCTCAGGAAAAGCTTAAAACGTGGATCCACTTCATGGCGCTTGGATTGTGTGGTTGAAAAACAAAATGTTTCAACGCTTCAAGGGATTTCACTTTAAGCTACTTTACCGCGGCATCTTGCAACTCACCAAGAAACGTCACTTAACAGTTCATCGGCATTAATGGGAGGAACGATTTGCTCAAACTTAGTGGAAGAAGTTCTTCTTTTGGACAAACCGCTTGCTATTTTTGGAGATTCGTGTTTTTACTTAAGTGGATACGTATTTCAAGAACCTCTACATCACAGGTGAATTAAATAAATTGAAGCTTACCATTTGGTTTAATCGTTGTTACTTTTCTTGGATCAGGAATGAAACTTGTATTTTTCTTTCGACTGGACATAAATAACCATCTCTACTCGTTTTGGACGCAAAGAATTAGTTGAATTGTTTGTTTGTTTTGCTGTTTCGCTTGCAAGCAATCGTGAATGAGTGTTTTTACTCCGCTTGGCTGACTGATTTTCGACGTCTGTGCCTCAACAGCATTAAGAAATTTTGCCCTTATCTTATTAACACGTCATCGCAATGAGTCCTCGTAAAAATGGATTAAAGCCCGGTTAAACGATCAAACATTTTCATCCAGCATCGTGTTTGTCAAACATAAAGTTGGGTGACTAAATTCACAAACAATGTTTGACCAAACACTAGACAGAGTGAGTCCACAGAACGAATTTTTGCGTATTAACGCTGAGATTTTGACGTTATTTTGTTCATTTGGTTGCACGCTTTGTTGGTTGGGGTGGCAAAATGATCAAACATTTGTTGGTAACGCGAAATGTTGGAAGAAAATATTTCAGTGACCTATATCAAACATGGAAAGCCATTTAAAAGCAATGTTGAGAGATGTGGCTAAACGGTCAAACCTGCTCGTCCAACACGATGTTGGATGAAATGTTTGATCGTTTTTTGGTTGTTTAAATTTGTATTCGTACAAACATACTCGTCGTATATTGTTTTCTTGTAAGGTTTAGAGGTTTTTGCACCGCGGTCAATTCCTGTTGACTGCTCTAAATATAAAATATTGGCGCAACGAAAGCCATGCAAGTTGTTCAATACCAGTACAATATATATATATATATATTATATATATATATATATATATATATATATATATATATATATATATATATATATATATATATATATAGACAAGGTTAATTTGGGAACAGAAATCAACTAAGTAATTAAGTGAAAATGTGGCTCAGCCAGGAATCGAACCTGGGTCTCCAGATTACCGGTCGGATGCCTTAACCACTTGGCCACTGAACCAACCACACTGGGAACACATATTTTTTACTGTACAACACATACACAGTGTGGCCTTATTTTTATGGTAAGGTCCGAGGAGACAATTTTCACACATTTTCTGCAATCAGGATCACGTCACTACTCCCCGGTCGATCGGCGATGCACGGCCAAATCCCCCTGGAAGTTAATTAAGTACAGTTAGGCAGGGAGGGGATATATTAGCAACTGATTGCCTTAATAACTTAGGATCACCAGCCTATTCCCGTTTGGATGGCGATTGGATGACTGTACATGTGTTGTACAGTAAAAAATATGTGTTCCCAGTGTGGTTGGTTCAGTGGCCTAGTGGTTAAGGCATCCGACCGGTAATCTGGAGACCCAGGTTCGATTCCTGGCTGAGCCACATTTTCACTTAATTACTTAGTTGTTGATTTCTGCTCCCAAATTAACCTTGTCTGTTTGTATTTCTCAGAAATCCCTAATGAATCGCCATCCAAACGGGAAAGTAATTCACAGTCAGCGACCACCCAGAAACCTCAAACGGATGCTAACAAACTCCTATTTCTCCGGGCAAAAGGACACTAATCCGGAAGTTAAAATTTGTGAAACAAAACGTTGCGGAACATGCCCCTATTTGAAACAGGGTGAAGAATTCACCTTCTCCGCCACGAATGAAAAATTTCGGATAAAGCACTCGATGAACTGCACCTCAACGAACTTGATTTACGTAATAACATGTGCAGGATGTGGACATAATTATATAGGAGAAACGGGTCATGTCCTGAGAAATAGAGTGACAGTTCATAAACAGCAAATTAGAGACCCGCACACACGTATGCTAGGAGTCAGCAAGCATATTGATGAATGTGCTGCGGGATTGACACCTCAGTTCACTATCTTAATCTTTTATAAGATTCTCAGCCCCTCAGAGGGCATGAGAAAGAACAAAGAGAGGTTTTTTATTTTGAAGTATAAACCCGTTCTTAATGATTTGAAATTACGCTAATTGCTCGCGCGCGCTTAGAATTACAATAGCCATTATAATTGTAATTACATCTGTGACGCAATAAGTCAATAAACACACTTTGCTATGCCTGAAGAGCCGCAACAGCGGTGAAACGCGTAGCGCTAAAGCAAAGTAACAGAAGGCTTTGGGTTTTCATTGTTTTTAGTATCATCATTCGACACAGAAGTTTACAGTTTCTTTATATTATATATATATATATATATATATATATATATATATATATATATATATATATATAGGCAGAATAAGGAGGTTTACACAAACAATGGACTCCCAGCAGAAGGATCCGAAGGATACTATGCCACCACGTGAATTTGCAGATAAATAAGAAATAAGGACAGTGGGGCGAACTTCTGGCTGATCTGACGAATGTAATGACGTTTCGGCTGTTCAGCCTTCTTCAGATTAAAAAGTTTAAAAACTAAGAACTAAAAACTATTTACAATGGTTGTGCTAGTCTTATATATATATATATTTTACAATCTTGGAGCTCCGCTTCTAGGCTTGGCGAACTGTATATATTATACTTTGTTTAGTGCACAACTTTCATTCCCTGGAGAAATAATTCGCTCATTTGACTTATTCATGTCAAATATTTTAAACCCTAATCCCTGTGGTATGCACTTTTTAAACTGTTTTTTTTTTTTTTTTTTTTGCTTTTTCCTCTGGAACATTGTGTTTAATTAATTATCTAATTTATTAATGTGTTTATTTAGGCGCCTTAAATTTTATAGCTATGTGCGGGTTGCCAATACCGTCATTTTTATGCTACAATTTAAATTAACTTTGTTGTTGTTGTTGACTGTGTCACTTTTTAAGATTCCCTGCTACATCAAGCTTAGGAAAATAAATAAATTGTAAATTGGTACCCCAGAAGCACGTCTACTTCAGAATATTGATGAGGTGACTTTCTCCGCGATGAGAACTTCAAAACATTGCTGCTTATCCAGACTGAGTGAAAAATGAAGGGCCGTACTTATTATTTTATTTTATTTTATTTATTTTTTTATTTTTAATTAGAAATATACAGTGTAATAATCCCTCTGGAGTACATTACTTTTTTTTTAATGTTGTTTGTCTCACATGACCATACCTTCACTTGTGGGATCTAACTGAGGTCGCCTGTAGTCTTGGGAGCTATTAAGAGGTTCGTCTTCCTCTTCCTCTTCATCCACTCTGCCAAACCTGTCGGCTATGTATGCTGAGAGGTTTGGGTCGCGGTTATTACTACGCCTGAACATGGACTGCTCAGGTAACAGAAACAATCGTACAACATTAATTATGATAGAGCGGTTTTCAATTGAGTGTCGAAAGTAATTCTCTTTTTGCTTTGGTTTTGCATTGCTTCGCTCTGTGATTGGCCTGGAAAACTTGCTCCACTTTCTCAACCAATGAGAAGAAAAACCAAAACCAATCGTGACTTGCACGCGCGTATTTTCCCGCGCTTTGCGTCGGCTACATGTAATTGCTTCGAAGTTTGATTGACTCATTGCACTGCTTACTTCTGTTGTGATTGGTCAGAGTAATTGCTTTGGGTTTGGTTTTACGACACTCAATTGAAAAGCACTCTAACAAAAAAATTATGCTTAACTTCAAAACCACTACACTGTGAGTACAGCTGTAGGTTCCAATAACTTTTATTTTCTCAAAAAACAAAAAACAAAAAGCAAAACAAACAAACTAACAACCAAATGTTAAGGAAACCTAACAAAACCAGGTAATAGGTAGATCAAGACAAAAAATACGACACAATATTAGTTTTGCACAGGTTAATGAAACAGATTAGGTTCATGGCGCTGTTTTACATTTAAAACAAAAAAATGCCCATCCTAATTGTGATTTATGCATGAAGGTAGGCTTTAGGCAGTAGACAAAGGGTTTCCTTTCCAATAGAGTTGGAGTAGAAGAAAGTTGAAAAGGTGAAGAAATCACAATAAATTCTTAATGTACTTCTCAACTCTTTTAAAAGTCAGAGCTGTATACAAATGTGTTGTTTACAGGTGGTGAAAAAAATATGCTGCCTTGATAAAAAGCGAACCCTGAAACAACAAATAATAGATCCAATTAAAAACAACATGAGGAAAAGGATGAGGTTTTCTATTTTCAAACAATGTCCTGGTTTTGTGAGAAACCAATCAATTCTTACCAGTTGTTGGTGACACAGCCATACACACACACACACACACACACACACACACACACACACACACACACACACACATATTTATTAATCCTTTAAGTGGGAGACACTATACAAGATGCTAAAAGGTCAGACGGGTCCTATGGTAGTACATTTAAAGGCTACATATGAGCCTAACATAAAGCTTAATGAAAAATGCTTAAGTGTACTATTATCATTATTCTTACAAAATACTTGAATAAATTAATATGAGACTTAATGCATCGTGCTGTGCTACACAATTCTGATGAGTCCCTGTCCACGG